>JAEIGN010000419.1:0-407500 GCA_018903745.1 Drosophila repleta
TTTAGATTTATATTTAGATTTATATTTAGATTTATATTTAGATTTATATTTAGATTTATATTTAGATTTATATTTAGATTTATATTTAGATTTATATTTAGATTTATATTTAGATATTTAGATTTATTATTTAGATTTATATTTAGATTTATATTTAGATTTATATTTAGATTTATATTTAGATTTATATTTAGATTTATATTTAGATTTATATATTTAGATTTAGATTTATATTTATATTTAGATTTATATTTAGATTTATATTTAGATTTATATTTAGATTTATATTTAGATTTATATTTAGATTTATATTTAGATTTATATTTAGATTTATATTTAGATTTATATTTAGATTTATATTTAGATTTATATTTATATTTAGATTTATATTTATATTTATATTTATATTTAGATTTATATTTAGATTTATATTTATATTTATATTTATATTTATATTTATTTAGATTTATATTTAGATTTATATTTAGATTTATATTTATATTTATATTTATATTTATATTTATATTTATATTTATATTTATATTTATATTTATATTTATATTTATATTTATATTTATATTTATATTTATATTTATATTTATATTTATATTTATATTTATATTTATATTTATATTTATATTTATATTTATATTTATATTTATATTTATATTTATATTTATATTTATATTTATATTTATATTTATATTTATATTTATATTTATATTTATATTTATATTTATATTTATATTTATATTTATATTTATATTTATATTTATATTTATATTTATATTTATATTTATATTTATATTTATATTTATATTTATATTTATATTTATATTTATATTTATATTTATATTTATATTTATATTTATATTTATATTTATATTTATATTTATATTTATATTTATATTTATATTTATATTTATATTTATATTTATATTTATATTTATATTTATATTTATATTTATATTTATATTTATATTTATATTTATATTTATATTTATATTTATATTTATATTTATATTTATATTTATATTTATATTTATATTTATATTTATATTTATATTTATATTTATATTTATATTTATATTTATATTTATATTTATATTTATATTTATATTTATATTTATATTTATATTTATATTTATATTTATATTTATATTTATATTTATATTTATATTTTATATTTATATTTATATTTATATTTATATTTATATTTATATTTATATTTATATTTATATTTATATTTATATTTATATTTATATTTATATTTATATTTATATTTATATTTATATTTATATTTATATTTATATTTATATTTATATTTATATTTATATTTATATTTATATTTATATTTATATTTATATTTATATTTATATTTATATTTATATTTATATTTATATTTATATTTATATTTATATTTATATTTATATTTATATTTATATTTATATTTATATTTATATTTATATTTATATTTATATTTATATTTATATTTATATTTATATTTATATTTATATTTATATTTATATTTATATTTATATTTATATTTATATTTATATTTATATTTATATTTATATTTATATTTATATTTATATTTATATTTATATTTATATTTATATTTATATTTATATTTATATTTATATTTATATTTATATTTATATTTATATTTATATTTATATTTATATTTATATTTATATTTATATTTATATTTATATTTATATTTATATTTATATTTATATTTATATTTATATTTATATTTATATTTATATTTATATTTATATTTATATTTATATTTATATTTATATTTATATTTATATTTATATTTATATTTATATTTATATTTATATTTATATTTATATTTATATTTATATTTATATTTATATTTATATTTATATTTATATTTATATTTATATTTATATTTATATTTATATTTATATTTATATTTATATTTATATTTATATTTATATTTATATTTATATTTATATTTATATTTATATTTATATTTATATTTATATTTATATTTATATTTATATTTATATTTATATTTATATTTATATTTATATTTATATTTATATTTATATTTATATTTATATTTATATTTATATTTATATTTATATTTATATTTATATTTATATTTATATTTATATTTATATTTATATTTATATTTATATTTATATTTATATTTATATTTATATTTATATTTATATTTATATTTATATTTATATTTATATTTATATTTATATTTATATTTATATTTATATTTATATTTATATTTATATTTATATTTATATTTATATTTATATTTATATTTATATTTATATTTATATTTATATTTATATTTATATTTATATTTATATTTATATTTATATTTATATTTATATTTATATTTATATTTATATTTATATTTATATTTATATTTATATTTATATTTATATTTATATTTATATTTATTTATATTTATATTTATATTTATATTTATATTTATATTTATATTTATATTTATATTTATATTTATATTTATATTTATATTTATATTTATATTTATATTTATATTTATATTTATATTTATATTTATATTTATATTTATATTTATATTTATATTTATATTTATATTTATATTTATATTTTATATTTATATTTATATTTAATTTAATATTTATATTTGTATTTTTTTAGTATTTATATTTGTATTTTGTTTTTATATTTATATTTATAATTTGCTTACTCCTGATGTACTCGTGAAGAATCAAGCAACCTTAGGCCATAGAGCACTTAGTGTAGTACTATGGCCTGTGGTGTTCAACAGAGATGAATCTGAAATCTTGTAACGTGCGCAGTAATTATCTGTTCATTTTAACTAATTTATTGGCCGCATCGCTTAGTAAGTTAATTTGATTTTGTGCTCTACAGTTGATCTCCATATTATATTTTTTGAGTCAACCACCTGCGCCTCTGTTATCCTAATGTCTGCTAAGTCAAAGGATTGTGTAAACTCCGAAAGATTAGTCGTATGTCCCCAGTAATCGTTCCAAGCCAGTACGTCGCCGTCCGTAAGAGGTATGCACTCTGAGTGTGAGCAGTCCGTCAGACGTGCTGTTGCTGTTGTCAGTAGTATCGACCACCGTCCCCAAGTCCATAACTGAATGAGCTTGTTCCCCAGTGGTTGGTTAGTTTTCACCAGTACTTTTTCACAGTACTTTTTCCCTCTCTGTAACTTGATACATCTAGCTATCTCTAAGAGCGTGCTATAAAAGCGCTCAACCTGTCCGTTTGGGGTACTGTGTAAGTGCAGGACATTCACCATATAACCCCAAAGCTGTTTAGGAGTAGAGATATTATAGTCTCTGACTGGAGCGATGGCTCATTATCACAATATATTTGCTTGGCATGAGCGAAAATGTTCATAATGGTTAATAATTACGGTATTAAGTCTTTAATTGTGCGAGACACAATATGTTTCAGAACAGTAAATTGTGAATTTATGTCGATACAAGTAAGAAATGACTTACGGTCTGTTGAAAAAACATCGACATGTTGGATTTCTCCCATACATGAAGGTATTGGTGAGTGACCGAGTATCTGTTTCCTTAGGTGCCGGTTGTACTTTGCTTATGAGCAAAACTTACAATTAGCACTACTTCGTTTTTTTTTGTCATTTTCGGGGAGTAGTAGTCAGTCATAGCCTTTTTTATGTTTTCTTGGTCGGCCCCATGAGCACGATTATGCACAGCAGTGAATATCTTTCTTCTTTCACCATAATCAAGAACATGTCTTACAAAGTGTTTGCAATGCAAAACTTAGTGGTACGGAATCTTTTCACGAGCACGAGCTGTAGCTGTAACCACAATTGAGTTGATGACGAACCTCTTTTAGGGCATTCTTGTCCGTGAAGTTTATTTCGAGGCCGAATATGAGGGAAACGAGATTCTTCTAAAACAATCAGTTTTTAGATGCAGCTTGCCGGGTTCTCAGTAGTTTCAATTGTGTAGGTCAGTGATCATTCGCTATATATTGTAGCGGTGTCTGACACTAAAAAATTGACGTGGATCTCCTTACCAGGATTATAGAAAAGGGTTCCCTTCAGGTACCGTGAACGGGAGTGACTGGTGATCTGTGAATATATAAATGTCCCAGACCCCGTAGAGGTAATGGTAGCATAGCTTGCTACCCTGTCTATTAAGGTACGGGAAATCATTCTTATTGGTCTTCCACTCTGTGACAGAAGGTCAAAGGGTTTCTTATAATCTGGGTACATCACCAATACGTCTTCTGAAGGAATAATATTACGTAGCTTTTCAAAAGCGTGTCGTTGTTTTTCATCCAGTTTAACTGGGATCATTTTTGATTTGCTCACCAAACCGTTTCCTCCTTTGAGAATGTCTGAATGCGGCTATGCTAGACTTGCAGCAAAGTCTTTGATAAATCAGCGGTAGGAACTGGCCAAGCCAAGGAAAGACCTTACTGCAAATAGTGATTCTGGCTTTTTGAAATATTGGGACTTTTCTTGAGCCACTCTCACGTTTGCATTACTCAGACTCTTGAAGACCCACTCAAAGTGTTTGACTTTTCATTTTCAGAAAATATGATGACATCGCCGACATAGATATAGACTTTTTGGAAAATGCTACCAGAATTTTTTTTAGACCAAAGGGACTCGTACTTCCCGCCATTCACTGATTAAACTGTATTTTTTTCTGTCTTGGTCTGGTATCCTGACTTGACGTCAAGCGTCGTGAAGGATCTAGCTTTACCTAGATTTTCCAAGATAATTGTTATGCTCGGCCAGTGTTGCCGGCGCCTCTACACAAAACAACTCTAGTCGAGACCGCTCGAAGAACCCTGTGAAGAACCGCTATTCCGAGCATGCATACATTACAAGCAATATACACACACACACAGGCACACGCACACACCAGCGCAAGTCGCTGCGTCAGCTGTTCTTTGGCTGCTATTTGTATGCCAATGTTATGAGAAATTAAATGTTTTATAACTTTTTTCTAGAGCAACGATTTTGATCAAACTTGTTGGGCGTCATCATGTCATCCATATGTATGTATGTTCCAAAGCACAAGTCTCTAGTATTTGATATACGGTAGTCACAAATTTGAGACGAAGGGGGCGTGGCACCCAAAATTTAACAAAAACCCAAATTGCGTAAGGCCTATATTTGATGACTTTAGCTAAATTAGATAGAATTTTATAGCTGAATTTAGATTTTCGTTTTTAATCGATAACAATAAAACGATCACAGTCATCAAATTTCTGAAACAAACTCGATATGCGCGCCCTATACAGGGACCTCGACGCGTTCATACATACGGACAGACAGACGGACAGACAGACAGACGGACAGGGCTAAATCGACTCGGCTTGTCTCCCTGATCAAGAAAATATATACTTTATGGGGTCTGCCACGCCTCCTTCTGCCTGTTACATACATTTTCACAAAACCATTATACCCTGATTTCCCATTTTCAATGGGTTCAGGGTATAACAAGTCAGAAAACTCTAGTCTAGGCTTTAAGTGCAACTAATCTCAATTTAAATATTTGGGGAAATTTGGAGCCGGTATCCAAAATTTTATCAAAAATTATGATTATATAAAATAAATATAAAACTAACTAAAAAATTTAGACGTGGGTATATCATTCAATAACTTTATTCTGATAACGTTTTTAATCGATAATATTAAAACGATAGTAGTTATCGTTTTATTGAAGCAAACTTGATATGCGCACTCTATACAGGGATCTACAAAAAAAAATTCAAGTCCCTAGTCCCTTATAGGTTCTGAGACCGACGCGTTCACACATACGGACGGACGGACGGACGCACGGACAGACAGACAGACGGACAGGGCTAAATCGACTCGCCTTGTCATCCTGATCAAGAATATATATACTTTATGGGGTCTGCCACGCCTCCTTCTGCCTGTTACATACATACGCCTTTCAACAAAAATAATTTACCCTGAATTCCCATTTTCAATGGGTTCACGGTATAAAAATAAATTGTATAAGCACTCAGAAATATTTAAAAAGGATGAAAAAGGCTAAAATCAAATAAAAAAGGCATTTCTTCAGGACAGGAGACGTTTAATAAATTTTCCGGCAATAACTTGTGGAAGTAAGAAAACTCTAGTCGAGACCACCCGACTAGGGTATACCCTGAACCCTGCGAAGAACCGCTGTTAAGTGCATTCTCCGCTTCGTTTATATACATATGTTTATGTCTGGGCCTACTGTATTGGGGCTGCTAAAGCGTCCTCAATGAGTGACTTTAACTGTGCTCTGTGTTAACGTGAGAGCTCGATGTTTTCTGTTTGTATGTTTTTTTTTGTTTCCGCGTATGCGAAAAGTAATGCCATATCGTAGGGATACCCTAACAACCCGAAGACGCAGGCGGGGATCGACAACCAGGAGGACGAGCTGCTATTCAACGGCGGCATCGACCCCTCGAAACGTCTTTATAACTATAGAGGCAAAAGCTAAAGAAAGTACAGTAAAGAAGAATAAGTAAGAACGTTGCAATCGGACGCAACCGACAGCGAAAGACTTTTTCACGCACCAGCAGCCCACATGGGCATCTATCACATTATATTTTTTTAAAAATTAACCTTAAGTCCCCTCTGTCGCCGCTTAAAATAGCTGCCGATTAAATATTTTCATCGGAGGTGGCCAGACAGTTTCAATTAGGATCGAAGCTTAGAACCCTTACCTTAGCAAAAACACGCACCTATATCGAGAGAGATGGCATCTCTCAAAATAAGAGAGGTGGCAAGTCTGAAAATGTGATATAAGTTCATTGGCGAGCGTAGAGGTGTGGGCTCGAACCCCGGTGCGGCCATGTTGATATTTTTGTTATACTTTCTTTATTTAGTTATTTTGTATTAATAACATATTCTTTTCAAACATATATATATATAATTTGGCAAATCAAAAGACAAGGTCAAAGGTCACAAAGTCATTATGTGGCGCGTTATTGGCTCAAAAGCTGCAGATGTTTCAGTTTTTATTTGGCACGCCCCCAGTGAGCGTAGACATATAATTTTTTGGCATGTGCATAGAGTGGGCGTTCAGGAATATAACTGTAAAGTTTGGATGCTTACATTCGAAAAATTTGAAAATTACAGGGTATTTTTCTGTAGGTCACGCCCCTTTTGGGGCGTAACAATAATTGTTGGGGAATCGGTAGAGGAGGCCCCCAGTAACTTAGCATCCGATTGCATAGTTGCCACGCCCTCTGTGGGCGTAGATATATCCGCCATAACTTTTCGATTGTGGGATGTTAACAAGATTATTTATACCAAGTCTCATCTCTAGCATCAATAGTGCTCAAAATATAACAGAATTAGTAAAATCCCTATATATTCAGATCCGATTTTCCACTTCCTTAGTAGGCGTGGCCATAAAATAAAGTTAAATACATTTTTTGACGACATTTATAGGATCGTAACAGTAACCTACATGCCAAATTTGGCCGTTCTAGCTTTAAAACTGTAGAAGATACAGTTTGACCCGATTTGCCACGCCCAGTTAAAATCTCAACTCTCTAGTCCTTCTAGAAGTAGTGTTTCTGAGATACAGGAAAATGCATTTTCCGATTTGCCACGCCCCTAGAGGACGTATCGGGAAAATCTTGACACTTTATCAGACGAGGGTATACACGAGTATATATTTCAAATTTCAAGTCAATAGCTTCAATAGCGTGGAAATGGTTTGCGTTCATACGGACAGACTGACAGACGGACTGACGGACAGTCTGACAGACGGACAGCATGACGGACATTGCACAAAATTAATATACTTTTTACACTTCGTGAAAAATTCTAACAAGTAAGAAAACTCTAGTCGAGTCCGCTTGACTAGGGTATACCCTAAACCCTGCGAAGAACCGCTATTCCAACATTCTCCGATTACTTTACAATAAAAAGTTTATATAAATATGTATATGATGTACATTACAAGCAACACACACACACACACACACACACACACACATACACAGAGAGAGTTGTGTTTTCGTGGAGTACGGCTGCTTATGTAAAGTGTTCCTCGGAAACATCGATGAAATCTGTTTTCACTGCGAAAAAAAATAAATCGTGTTAATAAAAGTGTATGCTGCGGGCGCGGCGCACCTAACAATACAAACGGCGGTCACAACTGACTTACTGTGCGGCAAAACGCGGAGTATTTCAGTGGCGGTTGATGCCAATAGCTCTGGAGCGGGGAGTAGGTATTGGTGGTGTGGTGGTATTAGTAGCGTCAGCTTCGATTTTTTCCATTTCCGCGCGAAAAGTTGTAAAAAAGTTTAGACACGTCTAGGCAAACAAACAGCATCAGGTGCACTCACTCTAACAGCTGTTAGTAGTGCTGGAAACTGCAGCGGACAAACAGCTGCTCACCAAAAATTTGGGTGCTGCTGAGTTTTAGCAAAGACAGCAACCTAAACGCTAGAGTGCAGTTAGAGCTACTAAAAGTAGTGCATACTTTCGGGCTCGCTGAGTATTTGAGCTGAGCTTTCTAGTGTAAGTCTTTAGGCTTAACTGAAGCTTCCATACAGCAATAAAAATCAGTTGTTGCCCACTACAGGCTTCTCGCCTTGGTAGTCGGTGCATGATGGAGGGTAGAAGGGAGGAAGAGCTGCAAGCCTTTGCGAGCCGCTCTGCATTGCAGCGATCACCGCCGCAACAGCAGGCAGGGCCACAGCAGAAGGCTTCAACTACACTGAAGGGCACTATCCAGCAGATAGGAGCAGCTCTTGAGGGCCTGACGGCTTTATTCGGGGGCCAGCGGCACATAACTGTGCCAATGAGAGAGGAGCTAGCCAGGATAGTTAAGCTTCACGAGGCGGCGGAGTTGCTCTGCAACCGCAGGGTCAGAAACTGCGAGGTGCAGACAACACCGCACTCTAAAGTCGCCATAGCGAATGCCCCTCCAGGCAACAACACGCCTAAACGCTCCAGGGACGTTGCCCCTGAGCAAAGGAGGACTCCCCCAAAAAAATCTAGGCCCAATGGGCATAGTGAAGTGGGAGCAAAGAAGCAAAAGGCGCCACAGACAGCCTCGGCAGGGTCGAATCAGGCAGTGCAGCAGGCCAGAGCAGCGAACTGGACGGAGGTTAAGGGGCGCAAACAGCACCACAAACGAACAAGGACAGACGCTATTACGGTTTCTGGAGTAGAAGGTTGTAGTTATGCTGACATGCTGAAAGTTGTCAGAACAGATCCGAGCCTTAAGCATCTTAGTGGGGATGTCCAGGGAATCAGAAAGACAGCAAAGGGCGATTTATTGCTGAAGCTGAGCAAGAAGCCCGAGCATAGTGCTGAGGTGCTCCAGGAGGCTGTTGGCAAGGCCTTGGGCGAACGCGCGGTGGTTAAAACCCTTACCGAGTCCGCGCAAATCAAGATCCGCGATCTAGACGAACTGGCGAGCAAAGAGGAGCTAGTCGAGGCGATTAAGAATGCGCTGAAAGACAGCTCGCTCTCGATGGACGCCATAAAATCCCTGCGTCCAGCTTTCGGGGGGCAGCAAAGAGCCACAGTCGTCCTCCCAGTTGCCAAGGCCAGAGCGCTGGTCGAGCTCTCCAAAATCCGCGTTGGATGGGTCGTCTGCCGTATCCGAGCTGTGGAGCAGCCAAAACGCTGCTTCAAATGCCTGGACTATGGGCACATCGCTGCTAACTGCAAAAGCGAATGCGACCTGAAAGGTGCTTGCTTCAGGTGCGGATTGATGGGTCACGCAGCTAAAAGCTGCGAAAAGCCACCAAAATGCAGTCTCTGCGTCCGCAAATGCGAAAAGCAGACGGATCATGCGGCGGGTAGCTTTAAGTGCCCATCATATCGCGAAGCTGTCCAAAAAATGAAATGTTAAGATTTCTACAGCTAAACCTGAATCACTGCATAGCTGCTCAAGACCTACTAGAGCAGACAGCGAGAGAAAAACTAATAGAGATAGCTTTCCTCAGCGAGCCCCATCACTGCATGACCTGTTGTCCCAGGTCATGGGCTACAGACACCAGTGGCAAAGCAGCGTTGTGGAAATGCGGCAACTCAGCGACTGCGCTTGCAGATGTCAAGTCTTGTAACGGGTTCGTGCGCGCACGATACGGCAGCATATGGATATATAGCTACTACCTGGCCCCCAGCATGCAGATTAACGAATTCACGGAGGTGCTCGACGAACTAGCCGAGGACGTAAGAGGCCGGAAAGCCATCATAGCTGGCGACTTCAACGCATGGGCCATGGAATGGGGCAGCCTTACAACAAATGCCAGAGGTCGCACTCTACTGGAGATCTTCGCGACGCTGGACGTGGCTCTGCTCAACTCTGGCCACGAGTTCACATTTAGTAGAGCTGGACACGGCTCCATAATCGACCTTACATTCGTCGCTTCGTCCCTCTTTCGAGACGCAACATGGAGCATCAGCGAAAGCTATACGGGCAGCGACCACTCTGCGCTTCTATTTTCAATCGGCGAGCCATCTGGCAGGGCGCCAACTCTGTGGAGGGAAGGGTATCTCCTGGATACATTCAACCCGACAGCCTTCTCGGAGGGCATCCGGTCGCTGGGCACAAGCAGTTCACGCATCTCCAAGCGCCTATGTACTGGTGGAATGAGCAGATAAGCAACTTCCGGAGTATATGCGTACACGCGAGACGAAGCTATCAGCGGGCTCGTGGAAGGCCTACGTTCGCTGAAAAGCAGGCGGCTTACCAGGTGGCAAGACGGCAGCTGAAGAAGGCCATTCGGACTAGCAAGCGGGACTACTTCCTAGATCTATGCGACTCCGCCGAAGCTGACCCCTGGGGCAGAGCATACAAAACGGTAGTCAAAAGACTTTACGCTGGCAAACAAATGCAGCCCACGGATCGATTAGAGCTTAAGTCAATCGTGGAAGTGCTATTCCCAGATAGACTGAGCTCCATTCATGGTCGCGACTCTACATCAGCAAGCCAGGATTTGAGCAGCTCTGATGCAGCTCTAGTTACTGATGAGGAAGTTATGGCTGCAGCCAGGAAACTAAGACCCAACTCTGCCCCCTGGCCCAGACGGGATTCCCAATAGGGCTCTAAAGCTGGCCATTGCTCTACAACCAGGGGCGTTTACTGAGTTATTTAATACATGTTTAACTCAAGAAACGTTCCCTGCAAGATGGAAGATACAGAACCTGGTATTGCTACCCAAGGATGGAAAACCACCGGAGGACCCATCATCCTACAGACCAATTTGTCTCTTGGACACCTTGGGAAAGGTGCTCGAAAAATTGGTCTGTTCCAGGCTGGAGGCCGCAATCGCAAGCGCTGGCGGCCTGTCCCCAAACCAATTTGGGTTCCGGAAAGCCATGTCGACGACGGATGCGTTGAGCAAAGTTGTTGGCCTCGCAACCACCGCCATACAAGGTACCAGATGGAAGCACGGGTCGAAGCAGTATTGCATCATAGCGACTCTAGATGTGAAGAATGCATTCAACACAGCTAGCTGGGATATGATACTAGATGCACTGGCACAATATAATATCCCTAAATATCTTAAAGAAATAATAAAGAGCTACTTCAGAGGAAGGACGCTTATGTACAATACGAGTGAGGGAGTCCAAACTCACATAGTGTCAGCTGGAGTCCCCCAAGGATCAGTTCTGGGGCCTCTTCTATGGAATGCTATGTACGACGGCGTACTGCGCCTGGAGCTACCAGTGGGTGCGCACACCATTGGCTTTGCTGATGATGTTGCCGTCGTCGCCATAGGAAAGGAGCTGAAAGATACTGAGGATATGTGCAGCGCAAGTATCAGCCACATTCGAGACTGGTTGACAAAAGCCGGACTTGACCTAGCGGCCCACAAAACGGAGGTCGTCCTAGTCAGCAGTCGCAAGAAAGTGGAAACGGCCCATATAAAGATTGGCAACATCAGCATTGCGTCAAAGAGGGCGATTAAGTATCTTGGGGTCATGATTGACACCAGGTTGACCTTCCGTGAGCACTTGGAATACGTGCATAAAAAAGCAGCCGATTCGTGTAGAGCACTCTCCCGAATCATGCTGAACACACGGGGACCAAAGCAACAACGACGCCTTCTTCTTATGAGCGTCTTGAGGTCCATCATCCTTTACGCAGCGCCAATCTGGTCAAGAGCAATGGCCACTCCCAGCTACAGTAGAGGTATTCGAGCCACCTATAGATTAAGCGCAATCCGAGTCAGCTGTTCATTCCGAACAGTCTCAGACGACGCTGCGCTTGTCATAGCCGGAATGCTTCCACTGGAGGATCTGGTCGCCGAAGTCGTGGAGCGCAGTACAAACGAACCTGTACGCGGCCCGCGTAATGCATCCAGGACGAATAGCATTTCACGATGGCAGAGAAAATGGGACACCTCGACGAAAGGACGATGGACGCACTCGCTCATACCGCAGCTTGAACCATGGGTCAATCGTAAGCATGGCGAGATTAATTTCTATCTTTCACAGATTCTCTCTGGACACGGATGCTTCCGCAGCTATTTGAAGCGGTTTGGCCACGACGACTCAGATGAGTGTAACTGGTGTGGACAAGGAGTAGTGGAAGACGCTAACCACGCAATCTTCGAGTGTGGACGCTTCGACGAGGAGAGGAGTGCCCTCGAGGCATCAGCGGGCCGCTCTATCAGACGGGACAACGTGGTCGCGTTCATGCTGGAGTCTGAGGCAGCTTGGAACCAAATCAGTTCCTTCGCTGCTCTAATAATGGTGGAGCTTCGCAGAGTTGAGCGAAGCCGACAACTAGCAACTAACTAATGTTTAAAATAGCGCAAAATGCTTGCGAAGCAATGCTTTACGGCAGTCCCGCAAACATCGAGCGTTATTTTATACTCAATTTTTTTGATGTATTTACTTTTAAGAGCAATAAAATGAATATAAAAAAAAAAAAAAAAAAAAAAAAAAAAAAAAAACACACACACACACACACACACACACAAACACACACACACACACACAGGCGAACGCACACACAAGCGCAAGTCTCTGCGTCAGCTGTGCTAGGGCTGCTAAATGTATGTAGGAACGTTTTTTATCAAACTTTTAGTGATTTTGTCATACATATGCTTGTATTTGACACAGCACCGAAATTGCATAAGACTGAATTAGACAGAATAATCGATAACATTAAAACTGAGAAAGTTATCGATTTTTTAACAAACTAAAGAAATTGAATTTAAATTGATAGAAGTAGTAAAGGAAAATTAAAAACATTAAAAGAAGCTTAACTGTAATTATATATAAACAAGTAAGAACGTTGCAGTCGGACGCAACCGACAGCGAAATACTAGTTTACGTCCCAGCAGCACACAGGGGCATCTATCACATATTTTTTTAAATTTAACCTTAAATCCCCTCTGTCGCCGCTCAAATTAGCTGCAGATTAAAACTTTTAATTGGAGGTGGCCAGACAGTTTCAATTTGGATAGAAGCTTATAATCCTTACCTTAGCAAAAACACGCACCTAAATCGAGAAAGATGGCATCTCTCAGAATGAGAGAGGTGGAAACTCTGAAAATGTGATTTAAGTTAGTTGGCGAGCGTAGAGGTGTGGGCTCGAACCGCGGTGCGGTCATGTTGATATAACAAAAAATATTTTCTTTATTTAGTTATTTTCTATTAATAAAATATTCTTTTCAATACATATATAAAATTTGGCAAGTCATAAGACAAGGTCAAAGTCACAAAGTCATTATGTGGCGAGTTATGGGCTCAGAAGCTGTAGATTTTTCAGTTCGCCACGACCCCAGTGGCCGTAGACACATAATTTTAGAGTGAGTATTCAGAAATATAGTTGTAAGGGTTGAATTCTTACATTAAAAAAATCGAAAATGGCAGAGTATTTTTCTGTAAGTCACGCTTCTTTTGGGGCGAAGAGGCCCCTAGTAACTCAGCATCCAATTTTGAAGCTTCTAGCATTAAAACTGAGGGAGATATACGCGGATATTAGTTGCCACGCCCCCTGAGGGCGTAGATATATACGCCATAACTTTTAGATTTTGGGATGCTAACAAGAGTATTTATGCTATTTGTGCCCAAAATATAACAGAATTAGTAAAATCATTATATATTCAGATCAGATTTTCCACTTCCCTAGTAGGCGTGGCCATAAAATAAATTTAAATAAATTTTTGGACGACATTTATTGGATCGTAACAGTAACCCACATTCCAAATTTGGGCGTTCTAGCTTTAAAACTGTAGAAGATACAGTTTGACCCGATTTTCGCGCCTCCAATGGGCCTAGATATATTCGCCATTACTTTTTGATCTTGGAATGTCAACGAGTGTCCATTCCAAATCGTCTCTAGTTTCAATATTGTGGTTTGCGTTCATACGGGCACACGGACAGACAGGCGGACAGCATGACGAACTTTGCACAAAACCAATATACTTATTTCACATCGTGAAAAAGTATAAAAATAATTGGTTCAGAGGGGATATTTGATTTAACTGATGTTAATTTTATTAGATTCAATTGCGCGCTAACTTTAAATAAAAATTTTATACCCTGAACCCATTGAAAATGGGAATTCAGGGTATAATGTTTTTGTTGAAATGTGAATGTATGTAACAGGCAGAAGGAGGCGTGGCAGACCCCATAAAGTATATATATTCTTGATCAGGGAGACAAGCCGAGTCGATTTAGCCCTGTCCGTCTGTCTGTCTGTCTGTCTGTCCGTCTGTCCGTCTGTCCGTATGTATGAACGCGTCGATCTCAGAACTTACAATAGCTAGAGACGTCAAATTTTTTTTGTAGGTCCCTGTATAGGGCGCGAGTTACAGGTCAGAGGAATATCAGGGCAGACTCAGGTTATTAATTAGGAGAGCCAACAGCTGCGCAACTCCCCGCCCAATAGGGTTCCTTATGAATATTTATACAACTTCAATAAAACGTCCCCTTACTTCTCTGACTTAATTCAGACTGACCTTTATTCAGTGGTAACATGTATGTTATTATTGTCCATCTGCCGCGACTCGCGACATCCCGTTCGAGGTTTGAAGCTGTCGCTTCGCAGAAAGTCTTGCCCACACGATCTAGAACAATCCAAGCGGCACCAAGGCGAGGCGGCTTGGTTAGGAACATCTCAGAGGGGACTGAGGCAACTGAGATGGTAACTCCTCCCCCCTTAGTGTGGAGCGACGGCAATAACGATGGTATAGTTGAACATCCGTTTGAAGGTGTTTCTATCGGCGTTAACAAAATTTTGTGGTTCTACAGGTGGTTTTTAGGCATTGTTGGTTGATTATTGGAGTTGTGTTGTCTTCGCCGATATATGTTTGATGGACTTTGGGTTCATTTGTTTGTTATTTGTTTGATTAGGCCCGCTTAATTATGTATTACATATTTAGGTAACATAAATATTTTGTTCTTATTAATAGGTAGAGAAATAATGTGCAGTAACTCATAATTGCTTTTATCAAGTATTGGTATGTTAATTTTAAAGGTTACATTTTTTTTTCTAAAGCTAAGAACTATATAAATATTCTTCGTTTAATGTCTTAAAAATGTTTTTTTTTTTTTTTTTTTTTTTTAATTTTACATCTTTGGTCATGGTTTTCAATCTTATTGCTATGTCTCATTTATCATATTTTGTTGATTTATGTTCTTAAGTATCTTTCTTTTGTTTTCTTTTAGCTTGTTTAATTTGTTTGTAATAATTGCTTTGCCCATGTCGTCCATGTTATCAGTTACTACTTTAGTTACGTTTAATATTCCGTTGATTAGTAAGGGGTTGTATAGTTGATGTATTTTTCTTAGTCTTTTTCTTTATTTTAGATTTATGTATTTTTTGTTTTTTTCTAGAAATAAATGTTATCCCTGTGTCTTTAGATACTATGTGTTTAGTAAATCTTGGGGTTAATTTGTTTCGTCTTTTTTCTTTTCTGAAAATCGTGTCCCCTCTGTCTAACGGTAAGGGTTCCTGTCGGTCCTGATTTGCTCTCTTGATTCTGAATTCCATTTTGTTTTTCATTTCCTTTGCTATTTTAGGATATAAGTTTGTTTGAAAGGTGTTTAACTTTTGTAGATAATCGTGTTTAAAATCGAACGTCGTTTCTTTGTTAAATAAATGGGTTCTGTCTTGGAACACCTCATATGCGTTGTTGTAAGTAATAAAGGTTTCGGTCAGGGTTTCGTCATGATCGCAAGTTATTAGTTCTTCTTTCTTTTTATTTACTATGATTCGGTATATTTCAGTCAGTGTTGAATGTAGTCTTTCGATTGTGGAATTACTCGATGACTGTTGGAAAGAGGTAATGTGCAGTTGAATATTATATTGATCACAGAAATCTTTGAAAATTTTTCCGGCAAACTGCGGGCCTTGGTCGCAAACTTTTTTTTGTGGGATTCCGAAGAGTCCTCTAAAATTTTTTATGGATCTGATTATATTTAGACTATCACGAGCTGGGATTGTATAGCCTGAGGCAAATTTTGAAAATTTATCAATAATAGTCAAAATGGTTTTAGTGTTTATGGTATAGAGGTCTATATGGAGAGTTTGCATGGGTAGAGAAGGAATTTCGGTTTCTTGGTATATAAGTTTTTGCGGATGTCTGTCGTATTTTAAAGTTTGGCATATATCGCAGTCATTGATAATTTTAGAAATTATCGTTTTCAATTGTGGTGAGTAGATTTTTCTCTTTAGGTGAGCTAAAGTTTCATCGTTCCCTCTATGGGTACTATCTTTGTGATATTTTTTAATTTATACTTCGAGTTTACCAATTTCTGTTATATCTTCTAATAGGTTTGTACATCTTATTATTTTGTACATTTTTGTAGGCAAGAAATATTCTAGTAGGGTTTTTTCAATAATTTTTAAAATATCATCTGGTGCCAGTATAGCGTATGTTTTATTTGGTTTAAGAATCTTTGAAAAAATTTGGGCCAATATAGTTTTGTCGAGGTTATTCTCGGAAATCGTTCTTCTTAGTTTGTTTTTAAAAAGTGTTGTAGTTGTTAACTGTGTTCTGTTATTGGTTTGGAATATAATTTGTAAATTAAATTCGTTAATGGGTTTATTTGTTACTTGTATCTTTTCTTTTACGGTACTGTCCTGGTTGTTAGTGTTTACTTCCGCGGTAATGCGGCTAAGGGCATCTGCCACAACGTTTTCAGATCCTTTTTTATAGAAAATCTCGTAATCGTACTCTAGTAGTTGGAGTTTCCAACGAACTAATTTTGAATTTGGTTGTTTAAAATTCATTAGCCAAGTTAATGGTCGATGATCTGTAACGATTTTGAACCTTTGACCGAATAAATAGGGTCGGAAGTGTTTCGTTGCCCAAATAATTGCTAACATCTCTTTCTCAATTGTGGAGTAGTTTAACTCCGTATCAGAAAGGGTTCGACTAGCGAATGCAATCGGTCTCTCGTTGTTTTCTGAACCTTGTGATAACACGGCACCAATTGCCACATTACTTGCATCGGCTGTAAGGATGAATGGTTTGTCAAAATCGGGGTATTGTAGAAGCGGGTCATTGCAAAGTAGTGTCCTACAGGTTTCGAATGCGTTAGTGAACTCGTTACTAATCTTTACTGCACTGCTTCCTTTTAGCTGTTGTGTTAAGGGTTTTGTGATATTTGCAAAGTCCCTTACGAATTTGCGATAATAGCCTAAAAGTCCTAGGAAAGATTTGATTTACTTCTTGGTCTTAGGAATAGGAAATGATTTTATGGTTTCAATCTTTTTACGATTTGGTTTGATTCCCTTATTTGTTATCATATGCCCCAAATATTTAATTTCCTTTCTTAGGAAGTTTGATTTAATAGGTTGGAGCTTCAGGTTTGCGTTGTTAATTTTGGTGAACACTGTATGTAAATGTAGCATGTGTTCTTGAAGTGACGATGAGAAAACGATTATATCATCTAGATATATTAGGCAGCATTTGCCATTTAAATCTGTTAAAATGTTATCCATCACTCTTTGGAACGTAGCAGGAGCGTTAGTAAGACCGAAAGGCATTCTAACGAACTCGAAATGACCGTCAACGGTAGAGAAGGCTGTTTTATCTATATCTTTTGGGTGCATTTATATTTGGTGATACCCGCTGGCTAGGTCTAGAGCTGTAAAGTATTTTGCTCTACCGATCCTGTCTAGAACGTCGTTAATGTTGGGCATCGGATATCTGTCCTTGACTGTTTTTTCGTTTAATTTGCGGTAATCGATAACTAGTCTCCATTTGGCAATATTAGATTTATCTTTTTTTTTTTTTGCTACTAGAAAAGTTGGAGAGCTCCAGGGTGAATAACTATGTTTGATTATATTTTGATCCAGAAGTTGTTGGATTTGGGCGTTAATTTCTTTCTTTTCTGTGATACTGTATCGGAATGGTTTTGTATGTATTGGAATTTGGTCGGTAGTTTTAATTTGGTGTTTAACCAGATTAGTGAAAGTTAGGGGCTTTCCTTCTCTATAAAAGATATTTGGGAATTTTGAGCAGAGTTTCTTGAGTTCATTCGTTTCTTCCTTATTTAGGTGATCGGTCTGGATAATTGGTTCTGTGTCAAGGTCCTTAGTCTTAGTTTCTGTGATTGTATTTAATTCAAGATAATCCTTTTCTTCGCATTTATAGACTTCTAATGGGGAGTCGATATAAAATTTCTGTTCTTGATTGGAAAAATTGTTTATTTCCATTAGACTGATATTATTTTTTGCGGTATAAAGTCCGCCTGATATGAATACTTCTTTAGAGATTGAGGTGGGTTCAAAGTAGAATGTGCCGTCTTTTAAATTGACGGCTATCGGAATGATTTTCTTTGACTCTTCTTCTATAGTGTGTAGAGTGGGTACTATTTTTTCTTCTAATTCGATTTGTACATTATATGTTTTCGTGCTTAGAGATTGTTTAGGAATGCCTACTATAGCTTCAAGTTGTCTAAGAATGTCTATTCCGATGAGTCCATCAAAGTAGTCGTGAAAGTTGAACAGTAATAACGAATATGAAGTAAAATCGGAGAATTCTTTAAACAGAAGTAATTTGGTTTTTTTGTGCAAGGGATGTGTATTTAACACTGTTTTGATATTGATTGATTTCTGTAAATTAATTTGATTTTCCTGTGCTACTCGTTTCGGGTTTATAAAAGAAAATGTTGCTCCTGTGTCTATAAGGAATTTCAAAGGTTCGTTCGGTTCAACATGTAGCACGATATATGGAAGGGGTGATCCTATGTTTTTACTGATTAGGTAACCTGACTGTTGTTTGAGGCTTCTGTCTGAAAATTTGCTTGTTCATTGTAGTTATGTAATTATGATTCTAAGCGTGCCTTATGCGTCTGTTCTCTGTTCTGCGGGTTTGGGGAGTATTTACTCCTATTTTCGTATTTCCTATCTACCTCTTTGGGCATGATAGCCGGAAAATTATTGTTTCGCTTTTTATACCCTGAACCCATTAAAAATGGGAAATCAGGGTATAATGTTTTTGTTGAAATGTATGTAACAGGCAGAAGGAGGCGTGGCAGACCCCATAAAGTTATATATTCTTGATCAGGATGACAAGCCGAGTTGATATAGCCATGTCCGTCTGTCCGGTCCGTCTGTCCGTCCGTCTGTCCGTCTGTCCGTATGTATGAACGCGTCGTTCTCAGAACCTATAAGAGCTAGAGACTTGAAATTTTTTATGTAGGTTCCTGTATAGCACGAAAAGATCGAGTTTGTTAAAAAAAATCGATAACTGTCTTAATTTTAATGTTATCGATTAAAAACGAAATCGATGCTCAGTTATATAAATCTATATAATTCATCTTTATAGCTAGAGTCTCCAAATTTTGCACTTAGTGTTATGTGAGCCTTATACAATTTCGGTTTTTGTTAAATTTTGGATGCCACGCCCCCTTCGCCTCAAATTTGTAAGTCCCGTATTTCAAATACTAGAGACTTGTGCTTTGGCACACACATACATATGGATGACATGATCACGCCCAACAAGTTTGATCAAAATCGTTGGTCTAGAAAAAAAAGTTATTAAACATTTAATTTCCCATAGCATTGCCATGCAAACAGCAGGCAAAGAACAGCTGACGCTCCGACTTGCGCTGGTGTGTGCTTGCGCCTGTGTATGTGTGTGTATGTTTTGCTTGTAATGAACTTACAAGTGCATGTGTATATAAAAGAAACGAAGAATGCAGGGTTCAGGGTATACCCTAGTCGAGCGGCCTCGACTAGAGTTTTCTTACTTGTTTTTGTTATCTTTGTCATAGCTTTGTTGGTGTCCACGTTTGTCCAAGAGTCTTTCGTTGTTTCTGTCATCTTTATTATTTTGTTGCCAATTTACAGTTTGGCGGTATGATTGTTGTCTTTTCTGTTTTTCTTGGGAAAAGTAAATTTCTCGTTCCTTCAGAGCCCATTCAAAAGCCTCACGAATGTTAGTTGGTTTCATGGCCCTGACCGCTGTGCCTAATGGGCCCTGAATTCCAGATAGGAATGAATTTAGGCAGGTGTCGGCAAAGAGGTTTTTCTTCATTTTGATTAATGTTGGTTCGATTTCCTTTGTGTCTGTCAATCTAAACAATGCGATTTTAATTTCGCATACTTTTTCGTATAAAGCGCGAAGTGGTAATGCACTTTGGACCAAACCGTGTAGTTCGAACATTAAAGTTGGTTCATCTCTCTTATCGGAACAGTGTAAGATGAGAGCATCCTTAATTTCATCCCAATTAAGGCTAGCTCCTCCCTCAATTATAGCTTCATTAGCTTTTCCTTCAATTTTGTTCCTAATAGTTCTCAAGAGAAATTGGCCATATGGTGTCTGGTCGGTTCCTCTAATGAGGAGAAGAATTTCTTCTACATTGCTGATAAATTCACTAAGGGTTTTCGAATTTCCGTCATAAGTTGGCAAGAAGCGGATTGCATCTGGAATTTTTAGTGTAGTCAATAAGTCCAAATGATTGTTCATTATTGGGTCCTGATTGGGTGGGGGAGAGCTCGAATTAGATGTCATTGGTGTAATGTCTTGGGTTCTCGCTACTGTCCGGTTTTCACTAATGTCCGATAGGTTATTGCTAATTCTAGTTCTACTTCTAGTGTTTGGGGTAAGTTTCTTAGCTTTACTTATAGTCGACATTAATTGAATTGGTAATTGTATATGTATGTATGTGGATGTGTATAATGTTTTTTTTTTTTTTTTTTTTGTATATTGATCTTAATTTATTTTCACTTAGTGTGGAGTGGGGTGTATTATTATGTGGTGCTCCGGTGGTTGTATTCTGCTTCTTTTTGCGTTTCGTATTTTGTTGTGTATGTTTATTGTGTTTATTGTTGTTTATTGATTTTTAGCAATTATGTATTTGTATTTAACAATTGAACTTTTTAGCAATAACCGTTAGACAATTTCATCACTGTGTTCACATAAGCAATGTCCTTCTTGTTCGAGCTCTGTGTCGAAACTGATCTTGCAGTGGCGACTGATGTTAGTGTTTTTTACTACAAGCTTCTTATTTTGTAGCTTTGTGGTACGAATTTGTGTCGCTATGCACATTTTGCGGAATTAAGCGACGGAGATCGTGCCGAAGACGGATTAGTGGCGCCAGACATCGTATATTTTATATTTTTGCTAGTGACAACCGAAATCAAATTCCGTTAGGTCAGTCTTGAGCGCTAGGTTTCTGCTGAAGTCCAGAATAGTGGCACCAGAAATCGTGCTTTCTAGAGTGTCGTTAATGGCGCCAAACATGCGGCATCAGCAACGAAAAGCGAAATAATTCTTTAGAATTAGAACAGCGGCGCCGGATAATTTTCTGTTAGGATTATCACGCGACAGACGGTAATAAAAATTAAAATGTGGTTGTGGCACTGTTCTTGTGAAATCAATGATGAATTTGTAGTTATGCTGTGTATACGAGGTTCGATGTTGCCATCAAATGCGGTTTGCCAATATGTGTGATGTTCGTACATGTCCGTGCGACAAGTCGTAAGTCGTTCCAATAGATCGCACTGAAATATTGTTTCGGCCGACGAGTCTTCTGCAACAAGTCAGTACTACTTCTCACGACATGTTGGTCTCATCTGCTCATATGCCTTGAACGTATGATACAACGCAACATGCTAACTCACTGAATTGTATAGAATTTGTTGCCGTGTATGGCCTTTCTTTTTTTTTTGTTTTTTATATTCCACCGTAGCACTTTTAATACTTTATAATACTTTATATTAACACATGAGAACATATCCCTTCTATAACATTTTATATGTACATACTCTTTTATTTTATTTTTATTATTTTTTTTTTTTTTACTTAGATTTGTATAGCTTATGGTAATTGTAATTATGCGATTCCTCATTGTAGGTTCTTTGTGTGCGGCTGCGCCAGTTACAGGTCAGAGGAAGATCAGGGCAGACTCAGGTTATCAATTAGGAGAGCCAACAGCTGCGCAACTCCCCGCCCAATAGGGTTCCTTATGAATATTTATACAACTTCGATAAAACGTCCGCTTACTTCTCTGACTCAATTCAGACTGACTCTTTATTCAGTGGTAACATGTATGGTATTATTGTCCATCTGCCGCGACTCGCGACATCCCGTTCGAGGTTTGAAGCTGTCGCTTCGCAGAAAGTCTTGCCCACACGATCTAGAACAATCCAAGCGGCACCAAGGCGAGGCGGCTTGGTTGGGAACATCTCAGAGGGGACTGAGGCAACTAAGATGGTAACTCGCGCATATCGAGTTTGTTACAGAAATTCGATAACTGTTATCGTTTTATTGTTATCGATTAAAAACAAAAATCTAAATTCATCTATAAAATTCTATCTAATTCATCTTTCTAGCTAGAGTCTTCAAATTTTGCATTTAGTGTTATATAAGCCTTACGCAATTTCGGGTTTTGTTAAATTTTGGGTGCCACGCCCCCTTCGCCTCAAATTTGTAACTCCCGTATATCAAATACTAGAGATTTGTGCTTTGGCACATACATACATATGTATGACATGATCACGCCCAGCAAGTTTGATCAAAATCGTTTGTCTAGAAAAAAAGTTATTAAACATTTAATTTCCCATAGCATTGCCATGCAAAGCAGCCAAACAACAGCTGACGCACCGACTTGCGCTTGTGTGTGCTTGCGCCTGTGTATGTGTGTGTGTATGTTTTGCTTGTAATGAAAGTACATATGCATGTGTATATAAAAGAAACAAAGAATGCTTGGAATGGCGGTTCTTCGCAGGGTTCAGGGTATACCCTAGTCGAGCGGTCGACTAGAGTTTTCTTACTTGTTATATTTGATTATCGGGTTATTCTTATCTTACGTATGTATAATAATAAAGTAAATTAAGTTTTGTGTGTTTGGGAACAACAAATTTGACTTTATGCCAAAAAATCAGGCCTTTTTATCATAGTGCATTGCATTAAGATTGTACCAAAGTAGCAATTTACGACACTGCGATTCTAAGGCATGAACTCAAGAGGCTATCAAAATTAGGGATCACATATAGTGAAATATTCAACAGTCACACAGATCATAAATAAAGCAATATACATATGTATAATATTGATATATGTAATTATTGATCTGTTTTTTAGGCTATAAACAAAATTGTTTAGTTTGTATTTAAGTTGACACTAGTTTTGCCAATTATATTTAATAAAATAAATAAATAAATATATGCTCACGTTGACAATCCAAGATCATAGGTCATGGCATGGAAATCCGCAAAAGTTAATATCTTGTAGATTTTACAACCTAGAAGCTTACTATTTGGAGGAATATAGATGGACACGTAATAATATATAGGTGCAGCGCTGCTAATACTAAAGGAACTGAGTCCAAGCTATAGTTCGTCTCTTTCGCTCCAACTGGCTCTCCTGCTCAAGTAGATTTGCGCATAATCAAGAGCATACCAGCTCGTATAGGTCGTATAGCATATACCGATGCTGCGTGTAGGTGTGCATAGAGAAGGTGATTCGTTGCATATAGCGGGTATACTTCGTAACACAATTGAATTATGAATCTGTCTCCCCGTATACATATATGAATACTTCGATATCGCAACCTATAATATCTGAAGACTTGAATAAGCGCAGATAGAGTTTTTTTTCATTTGCTCGAAGCAAAAAGTAAAGTGAATTCGGCGAAACCGAAGACATCGGGGCACAACCAATACATTCGGCATGCGTGAATTTTTTATTCGACATAGCGTATCTATGTATGTATGTGTTATATGGTTAGTGATTCTGTCTAATTCCTGCTAGAGTCTTCAAATTTTGCTTTTAGTTTTATGTGTATTTTATACAATTTTGATTGTTAGATTTTAAAAAAAATTTGCAAATCACGTATTTCAAATACTAAAAACTTTGTCAAATACACAAATTAAAATATTCAAAATGGTAAATTATAGTTTAATTCATTGGCTTTTCATAAATGTTCATACATATAGATTTTATTTAATACTAAAAATAAAGGTATAAAAAACATTAAAAAAAAAAACTCCGGATGTTGCGTTACATTAATATTCGGTTTTGGCTACTATGTACAAAAAAAAAAAAACAAGTAAGAAAACTCCAGTCGACACCGCTCGACTAAGGAATACCCTGAACCCTGAGAAGATTTTCCAAGCATTCTTTGTTTCTTTTATATACACATGCATATGTACGTTCATTACAAGCAAAACATACACACACACATACACAGGCGCAAGCACACACAAGCGCAAGTCGGTGTGTTGTTTGGCTGCTTTGCATGGCAATGCTATGGGAAATTAAATGTTTAATAACTTTTTTTCTAGACCAACGATTTTGATCAAACTTGTTGGGCGTGATCATGGCATTCATATGTATGTATGTGGCAAAGCACAAATCTCTAGTATTTGATATACGGGAGTTACAAATTTGAAACGAAGGGGGCGTGACATCCAAAATTTAACAAAAACGGAAATTGCGCAAGGCTTACATAACACTAAATGCAAAATTTGAAATTTTTGTTTTTAATCGATAAAAATAAAACGATAACAGTTATCGAATTTCTGAAACGAACTCGATATGCGCGCCCTATACAGGGACCTACAAAAAAAAATTTGAAGTCTCTAGCTATTGTAAGTTCTGAGATTGACGCGTTCATACATACGGACAGACGGACAGACAGACAGACGGACAGGGCTATATCAACTCGGCTTGTCATCCTGATCAAGAATATATATACACTATGGGGTCTGCCACGCCTCCTTCTGCCTGTTACATACATTTCAACAACAACATTATACCCTGATTTCCCATTTTCAATGGGTTCATGGTATAAAAATATGTGAAAAATTTGAAGGCGCTAGCTTGAAAACTGGACTTTATGGCAAAAAATCGGGATTTCCGACCATAGAGCTATGGAAAAACTGCTATTACCAATGGTTCAAACGAATAAATGCAAATATGTATGAATCATCTGGAGAAATATTTTCAAAAACAATAAATTAAAAAGTGTGTTGTCTTTATTTGCTGTATTTAATTTAATCCATCCAATTCAAAAACTTTGAAATGTAAATTATATACTTAATATAATATCAACGTTTGACTATATTCTGAGGAAATTTAATTCGAAGTTGGAAAAATGTTGGACAAATTTTATTTTTCACCATAACGCCATGTGAAAAGTTGATAATAACATTGGGACACAGAATTGATTTTTATACATATAATTAGTTTAAAATTTAAGTTAAGAACAACTAATGGACCTTGAGTAAACAGTTTCTTGACAGCGTGAAAAAGTAGTCATTTTTGTTTTTGTTGTTTATTTTGTTATACACTTTTAGTTTTGTTGTCTATTTTTTGTATTGTAAATTAAAATTTATTATTAAACAACTTAGCATTAAAAAAATTCTGAAATTTTAATAAAAGGCTTTAATTTTTGCATCTTAAGTCAAAAAATGTAATTTGTTTGCAGTGTGTAAAGTGTTTCTTGACAAACTATATATATATATATATATATATATAGATGGTGCACACAGCCTGTATGGAAAACTTAAGCTGCCAGTGGAAATTGTAGAAACCAACCATTGCCGAACGAGCGCTAGCAGATCACTAAATTTTCTGTCTCATATTTTCGGTAGCCCAGCGAAACGGCGAGTTCGAAGGCACTGGGATGCTCAGAGTACATTTTGTGTTCATAGAAAATTTTTATTAATGGTCCTGGTGCAATGTTAATATATTTTGAGTTGGTTGCTGAATTCTAGTCCGTTTCACCGTTTTGAAGTTTTTGATAAGTTTTGATAAGTAACTTATCATTTTTTTCGTATCGATTCTTCGATATATTAACTTCAATATATTCCACCACTATCAAATTTTAATTGTCATCATTTAACGCAAAGTTTTTTGTTGAATTACAGCTGCGTGAAAATGGTAAGGTATTGGAGCTTGTCAATAAAATATTAACTTAAATATTTAATTTTAGTTCAGAAATCAATACGATAGTGATGTCACTGTATGGAGTCCCCAAGGTCGCCTACATCAAGTTGAATACGCTATAGCGGCTGTAAAACTCGGAACTGCAACTGTTGGCTTAAAAAACAATGATTGTGCAGTTTTAGTGGCTCTGTGCAAACCACCATCTGAGCTGTCAGCATCTCAGCGCAAATTGATTCCAATAGATGATCATTTGGGCATATCGATTGCGGGAATTACTGCAGATGCGCGGGTGTTGAGCAAATACCTAAGATCTGAGTGTTTGAGCTATAAACATTCTTATGGATCGACCTATCCTGTTTCCCGATTGATTACTAACTTGGGAAACAAAATGCAAACGACTACTCAGCGTTATGATCGTCGACCATATGGAGTGGGTCTACTTCTTGCTGGATATGACGAAAAAGGTCCGCACATTTATAAAGTAGAACCTTCTGCCAATTTCTTCAATTGTAAAGCTATGACCATCGGATCAAGATCACAAAGTGCACGCACATATTTGGAACGTCATCTTTCAACCTTCAACGTTTGTTCTAAAGATGACATTATATGTCATGGCATTCATGCCATTCGAAGTTCATTACCAAATGATGAGCAAAGTAAGGATGACGGCGCATCCCAATTGGTAAAGCATATTTCAATATAAAATTCTATGCCGTTAACTGTATATAATTTTTTTCTGATAGAATATTACTATTGCGATTGTTGGAAAAGATCAACCATTTAAAATACTTAACGACAAAGAAAATATTGCTTACCTAAATATGGCTAAAGAGCGAGGAACAACTAGTATGCCATCAAAACCTCAAGATGATGATGATAATCGCTCGATTGGAGATCAGCCTATGACTTCAACTCCACTTGATCCACAAGTCGCCGTTGGAACAATGGAAATTCAATAATTTAATGAAAGCTTACTATGTAGGTGTTCCAATAAAGGGTCAGTAACTCAATTTCATTGTCCTTTAAATGCAGCATCAAGAGTATAATATTGTAGAGAGACTCTTGTCTGGGCTTGTCATAGGCAACTAAGATTCTGGGCTGCATGAACTGTGGGTGTGTGTGTGGCTGGGAGCGGGTGGCTAAGTTCTTTTTATTTAAATTTATGTATGTTAGATTGCGACAAATGTCCCGCTCAAATGCTTGACACACGCTGGCCTAGTGCGATTGCAACATACATGAACGAAATGACCAAAGCAGCATACCAACGGATGCTGCCAAAGCGATTCAAATGTAAGTGTGCGTATGAGTCAGTTTGCTGGTGTGTATTAATTGACAACTTTAAGCGTAATTAAATCAAAAATAAGAAAATAAAAGTGTAAACACAAACAGCAGTATCCGCGTGATTAAAAAATAAAACAAAGCTGCACCTCCTATATGGTTGGTATTCCCTGTGCCCGTCCGCTAGTTTGGCCGACAGTTTAGACTGTTTACCAACAATAAGAAAAGTTAATAGTCAGCTTCAGGCCTATAACAATTGTACACCCTAAAAGTGCTGTCTAAGATATGGATTTAAGAGCTGGTTGCTCTTTTCCACTGTGTCCGCGGCCCGTGTCCAAATTAACTAGCAAAGAGTAAAGCAGCACTGTAAAAGGCGGTGGGCCAAACCATTCCAAGAAAGAGCAAATTTCAAGCAGTAAGGAACAGACTCTTTATACTTTTTCATGAAGTGAAATAAGTATATTGGTTTTGTGCAATGTACGTCATGGCGTACGTCCGTATGAACGCAAACCATATTCACGCTATTGAAGGTAGAGACTTGAAATTTGAAATATATACTCGTGTATACTCTCGTCAGAAAAAATGGCTAGATTTTCCCTATACGCCCACTAGGGGCGTGGAAATTGCATTTTCCTGTTGTAATGTTTTCATGCTTGGTGTGCATTTTGGAGGGCGCCAAAAAAAAATCGGGTGGCGATCAACTCTCCTCGTTAGATATCGCATGGCGGACGGAATCCTCTGGGGCCTCTAGCTCTTCGGCGGTGGGGTGGGCTTGCCATACTACTTCCAACTTACATAAAATTAATTTTTTAGGATCCCTGACACTAAACGAGACGGACAGAATACAGACAGAGTACAGAAAGGAAATAAAGGTAACAAAAAAATAACGAAAACACGAACAGCTATCTAAACGCGGAGGCGAAAGGTGTTAAGGGCCTCGCGCTGTCTATACCCTTACCCAACCATGATCATCCTAGTAAAATTTGTTGATGATCCCCGAAAAAAAATTTCCCGACCCTCTCCTACATTGCCAGATTAAAAAAATTATATTAATAAAACATTTTGTTTATTCACATATTTCTAAAAAATTAGGGGTATTTATAAAGTTCATCTTTGCCGTTATAAATTATGAATAAAATTTCATAATACAAACAATTTTTATGTGCAACTTAAATTAAATCTTATCTAAGGTACATTCTAACAAAATTTCTTCATTCCAACAATAAGAATGAAAGGAATAAAAGCAGTAATTTGCTTACGTGTTTTCAAATTTAATTATCTAATTATTTTTCTACATATGTATATGAAATTTAATTTGAATTTAATTTAATTAATTTAATTTTTTTATTTTATAATTTTTTTTTCATATATATATTTATTTTATTTATTTATTTATGTTAAGGAATTTTTTTTTCATTGTTTTTTTTTCTTTAAATATTTTTTTCAGTGTATCGAAATTTAGGTTAAACCTAAAAGTTAAACTTGAAACTAGCCTGAGCATAAAAAACTTTTTTTTTTTTTCATTTTTTCAATATTTTTTTTTTCTTTTATATATATAAATTTTTTCTTGTTGATTACACAAAATCGGTTTTCAAAAATTTAAGGAACGGTGGAAAGGAAAAAAAAGACTTACAGTTTTTATCACAGGTTCAATCTAGCGATGAAAGGCCTTTCCTCGTGGTGTAGCGCTGTGCTTGGGTTAAGGGGGGGTTAAATTAAAAAAAAACTTATATATATATATATGTAAGTAACTTTATTATTGATATAAAAAAATTAGGTTACCAAAAAAAAATATTTTTCTTTTCTTTCTAGTTTCTTTTTTTTTTTTTTTT
The DNA here is from genome assembly GCA_018903745.1 of Drosophila repleta. Lineage (NCBI taxonomy): Eukaryota > Metazoa > Arthropoda > Insecta > Diptera > Drosophilidae > Drosophila > Drosophila repleta. The sequence goes on from JAEIGN010000419.1 coordinate 29,445, forward strand.
TATATATATATATATATATATATATATATATATATATATATATATATATATATATATATATATATATATATATATATATATATATATATATATATATATATATATATATTTTTTTTTTTTTAATTTTTTTTCTGTTATATTATGTATTTTTATATTATTCCATTATTCCATACATCGAAATGTTCACTTCTCCTTTTTTTTTTGTTTTTACTAACATGTTGTAGGTATTAATACATTGTATTTATTAAAATTTTGTCTTTAAAAAAAATAGGGTCTTGAAAGACACTGTGGTTCAACAAGTTTTTTTTTTCCACTGGAAAAATCACATTTTTTTTTTTTTTTTTTTGTTAAGTGTTGTGATTTTTTTTTTTTTTTTTCTGTTCTTGTTGTTTTTTTTCACTTTTACTGTTCATTAAATATCACTGCAAGCCGCTGCTGGCTCTCCCACGATGAGATCGGTGTTGTGGTGTTTTCGCCGAAATGATGGTACTTTTGAGGCCGACCTCGCAATCCGCAGCATCCCTCGGAGCAAATCGGCAAAGTGGCCAACAATATTTGATTCAAATATTGAATTTTTATTTATTAACTTTTTTTAGAGCCCTTTATTTTTTTCTTGGGCCGAACCACAGAAACTTTTTCTTATATCAGCCACAACAATGAGCAAAAGAAGAGAGCTCAATTTCGCTCTCCCGCTTCTTTTATACCCCCTCTATTCTTAAGAGCTCGGAACCTCTTCAAGTTGGCCGCGCTTGCGCACGCGGTTAACCTACAAGGGCACAGCTGGCGACGAAAGCTTCAAGGGCACAGCTGGCGACGAAAGCTTTAAGGGATCAGCTGGCGACGCAAGCCTCGCTGAGGCCCATTAAAAAGCTTTCACAGCTGTTGCTGTGCGCGCGCAACTTAAAGATAACGAATTACTATTTGAATGGTCGGGCTGCGACCATTACACCACCCGATAATCTGATTCGATACAGGGAAGATTAGCGGGAATCAGCTTCGAATGTCCTTAGCATGGTAGGTCCCTACTTCCAATCCTTGTAAATTCTCTAAGAGATAAAAGCTATTGCCAAGCTTCTTTTTAATGCGGCATTTTAAAAATTGTGGTGCCAATTTAGCGTTGAAATTCTGAGAGAATTTACTCAGACTGAAGTTTCTTCTAAAAACCTCTTGACCTTCCTTAAAGGACACTGGCTTGGATCTCAAATTATACTGCGCTGCATTGCGCTCATATGCGGCACGAATATTCTTTTGCAAGTCCTTTCGCAACAAGGCGAGTTTATCTGTTCTTTCAATTGCCAACTGTGGCTCTTCCAACAAAGAAACGGCCGTTATCACTCACTAGAACTTCAGGAACTCCAAAACAGTGGAAGATATTTTTAAGCAAGAATTCCTGAATTGAAGCCGAAGTAAATTTCTTCAGAGGACAAAGCCAATGATATTTACTAAAATGGTCTAAGACTATAAGCAAGCCTATATTACCACCTTTAGTTCTCGGGTACGGTCCTAAAATATCTACATACAGCCTTTCAAATGGTCTACATGTGGGTGACTGTAACCCCATTGGTGGTCTAAGGGTATAATTAGGTGCTTTTGTTTCCTTGCAAGTGTCACAGTCGCGAATGTAAGTACGTACATCGCTAGCTAAACCAGGCCAAAACAAATTTCTCCGAAGTTTCTCTATAGTTTTCTGCATACCACAGTGGGACGACACTACACTGTCATGTGCCTGCCTAAGTACATCCGATCTAAGTCGTTTGGGAACCCATAACTTCCACATACTCCTATCAGGGTCTTCTCTACCTTTAGAGTGTTCAGTTCGGATATAAATATACTGATCACAGAGCTTAATGTCTGGAAATTTGGACTGTTGCAGAGTAAACTTATTCTTAAGCTCCTGATACTCAGGGTCAAAGAAAGCATTCGAGTCCAAATCTACGATTGGACCAATATCAAGCGCTGCAACTTCCTCTTCACTAATTCGTGACAGCATCTGGAACTATATGATCTTTTCCTTTCCGGTGTGAAATTGTGAACTTGTATGGCTGCAAGCGGAAAATCCACCGAGCCAGTCTACCAGAAGCGTTTTGCTGACGCATAAGCCATAGAAGGCTTGAATGGTCAGTCACAACTTCAAATGGCTGCAATTCCAAATAACATCGAAATTTTTCTATAGCCAAAACGACAGCTAAACATTCTCGTTCAGTTACGCTGTAATTTCGCTGCGCACGACTCAACTTTTTGGACATAAAAGCAATCGGCATTTCATCATTTTCTGATGATAACTGCACTAATACAGCTCCTATACCATAGTCGCTGGCATCGCAGTGCAAATAAAACTTTTTCTCAAAATCCGGGTTCTGTAACACCGGAGCGGAAGTAAGAATTGTTTTCAGCTTATTCATTGCTTCCTGTGCCTCTTCAGACCAAGCAAACTTCTTTTTCTTGGTTAAGGCATCTGTTATAGGGCACGTGAGATCGGCATAGTTTTTAATAAACCTTCTATACCACATACGCCTAAAAATCCACGAACCTGTTTCAGATTCTTTGGTAGTGGCCAATTTCTAATGCAATCAATTTTAGTGGGATCTGTACAGATACCACCACTACCTATGATATGTCCCAAATAATTCACGCTTTTTACACAGAAATGACTTTTTCCAATATTCAGCGTTAAATTGGCTTTGCGGAATTGCTCTGCGAGGCGCACTAACACTGCCACTGCTGAGAAACTCTCAGAAACTACACATACATCATCTAAATAACCAAATACGCAATAGCGTAAATCGGGGGGTATTATTTCGTCCATAAGACGACACATCGTGGCCGGAGCATTGCATAAGCCGAATGGCATAACTTTAAATTGATAAAGGGGTCGACCTGGAATAGTAAAAGCTGTTAATGGCCTTGCGTCTTGGGTGAGTTCGATTTGCCAAAAAGCATCTTTTAAATCCAATTTGGAAATAATGTTTGCTTTTGGCATTCGCGAAAAGATGCCTTCAATACCTGGCAAAGGGTAAGCATCCTTTTTAGTTGCTTCGTTTAATTTACGAGCATCTAGACAAAGACGAATTTTGTTCGGTTTCATGACAAGACGCATAGGAGAACTCCAAGCGCTGATCGATGGTTCTATCACATCGAGCTTTAACATTCTGTCAATCAAGCGTACAGAAGAGTTTCCACTGCCGGGCTAACTGGATAGAAACGCTGTTTAACCGGGCGTGCGTCTCCTACGTCGATATGGTGCTGGATTAGACGGGTACGACCTAGTCCTTCTTCACAATTTGGGAATAGAGATTTGACGACTTCCAACTGTCACGTGCGGAGCTAGTGCGAATTCTTTCCAAACATCTATACCCAGAATTAATCTTTGCTTTATTGAGGGAATAATGTAAAGCTGTAAGGGCTTTGTTATTCCCTTATACGTGATTGGGGCGTGAAGTACACCGACAACGCCATGGGCTTTTCCGTCGGCTGTGTGAACCTGAGACTTGATAGACTTAAACTCATTATAGTCTGAGAAATTCTCTAACGCTAATCCAGATCCAATACAACTAACACTGGCGCCGGTATCTAATAAACCCAATTCAGTAAATCTACAAAATTTGACTTCAGCGTAACAACGCGAATCATTTTTATTGCAGATAACCGCAGAAACTAGTAATTTCTTAAATTTTCTTATTTTCTTATAATAAGTCTTACAGCGCAAAGCACTTCTAGTTCTTAAAGGACTTATTTCGCTAAAGATCTTGTTTTTAATTTCTAAATAATTCCTAAGTCGTTCGTGATAAGGACGCAAATACATGGGCGTGCTATTTTCATCCTTAACTGGTTCCAAATTTAATACGGGACGATACGATTGAGCATTACAATCTTTAAGTGCATCCGCATCAATTAATTTCTCGTTGAAGGGAGCACCCTGGTATTGTTGGACGCACCCTTTGGTCGGTTTTCCGACAAGCGCTGTATGCAGGCCTTACATTGTGGCTTATATACATTGAGAGCACCACACCCATAACAAAATATACGACGCTCTGCTAGACAGTTTTCCCAAACATGTCCTGGCGTATCGCAATTCCGACAGGTTATGTTTGTTTTTTGAAGAGCGGCAATCTCAGATTCAGTATTGTCAATCGGACCACTTTTTGCGATTAGCTCGTCAACTGCATAAATCTGTCGCCGTTGCAAAGGCTGTTTGGCCCTAAAAGAACTTTCTCCACAGCTACTGGTCTCCGCAACTAAATTTTCATGCATTTGAGCCAGTTTGCGCAACTGACCTACAGAATGCACCGGTTGATAGAGTAACTGGCGACGTGCTTCAGGAAGGAGATTATTTTTAAGGATTTCAATTAACTCTTCCTCCTCTATTCTCACTGACGATTTGTCAATAAGGGAAACGACACCCTCATAGAAATTGGTGAAAGACTCTCCCTTTTTCTGCTTTCGAGAGCGAATTTGCTCTTTACTTGCGAATTCTGATCTATAATCTGTATACTGCTGGCGTAGCGAAAAACAAAAGTCAGACCAAGTAATTCGGTCTACCTTTTTATGGTATCTCCAATACCAATCCCGTGCTCTGCCTACAAAAAGTATGTGCATATGCTTGCACAAAGCATCTAAGTCTCCATCCAGCGTATCATCTGTTAGTACCTTTACGCGGTACATGAATTCGCCGACACTCAAACCTTCATCAGTTCCATCAAATTGTATATTCCATTTTTGCATTATTTGCGCAACTTGACTCGGATGTACTGACGTATGACTTGACGAAGACATCTGAACGGACGGACGCGGAAGGACATTAGGTGGAGATCGACTGCTCACATTCAAGGAAGACATGACTCGCGTGACGGTTTGCTCAATCATATTTTGTATGGTCGAATAATCAACCGGAACGTATTCCTCCCGACGAGTGTTTCCCGAATATGGACGACCTCTTCTCCTTACGTTTAGACTGCGTGAAGGGGGACGTTCATTAGGATTAGTACGATTGCTTATCTCTAACTCCACTAACGGCTCCTCACTCTCCTCTAACGTACGCTGGTCTTGTAAGGTTTTGGCCAAGTTACGAGTCACTGCTCGGGTACTTGGCCCTGGGAGTGAAGGATCTGCCTGCTTTGGTCGAGGCGAGCAATTTCCAATCACTAACTTTAAATCTGATAATTGTACCTCAGCGGCACAATTTGGACAGTTCTGATGATTTTTTAACCAATCTTCCAGACAAAGTTTATGATAAATATGACAGCAATTGGTGATATAACACGATTGCGTGTTTGTCAAAATTTGACAACAGATGCCGCAATTTTTCGCTTCATCCGCATCTGCGGGAGTAAGTTGTGGACTATGAGTAAGAGGCATAGTAATTTTTATTAAATAACGTTAAGTACTGGCAAAGTAAAAGAGAGGGTCGAGATATTCGTATAATTGTTCGTAGTTCGTTTATTTCTTTCTTTAGGACTATTGTAATTAAATCTAGATGGTGCCGATAAATTTTCCACTAGTGTGCATATAACTAAACTATCCGGCAAGGGAATGCCCATGCAGCATATCACCGAGTTCCAGTCAAGCGTTAATCTACAGCACTACTAATAAAACCTAAGAACACACAACTAGCATTGCTTAATGGATTCATACCGATCAATTCTCATTTGCAGACATATAATCCTCCCAGGGATAATCGGTATTGGTATCCGTGCCGAATACACAACATTCCAGATTTATATGGAAGCTATAATTTACAAAAATCTACCTTGAGTTGTGGCTTCTTCCACAGCAACTAAAGAACGAGCAACAATTGTGAGAGATGGTTATTCTATAGCTGAAGCTATTTTATTTTTATTGACGATAAACTATTCGAGGTTTCTCGGTTTGAGTTCCACGCTGAAAACTTCAAGCTTCGTAGACCCAATGAAAAGTATATACTCTCAGCAGTCAGTGTTGCGATAGGCAGACCCAGTCAGTCTACTCTATTTCGACAATAATGATACTGAGGTTGTCAAGTAGTATTCTCACAAAGAGGCGTGGTTTTTAATAATTATCAACATAACCTTATTAAACAAGTACATTGGTAACTATAAAAACTCTACAAAAAAATGGTGCACTGAAAGCTAAGTACTTCCAGAGCCCCACGTTGGGCGCCAAAATTTATGTAATGTTTTCATGCTTGGTGTGCATTTTGGAGGGCGCCAAAAAAAAAATCGGGTGGCGATCAACTCTCCTCGTTAGATATCGCATGGCGGACGGAATCCTCTGGGGCCTCTAGCTCTTCGGCGGTGGGGTGGGCTTGCCATACTACTTCCAACTTACATAAAATTAATTTTTTAGGATCCCTGACACTAAACGAGACGGACAGAATACAGACAGAGTACAGAAAGGAAATAAAGGTAACAAAAAAAAATAACGAAAACACGAACAGCTATCTAAACGCGGAGGCGAAAGGTGTTAAGGGCCTCGCGCTGTCTATACCCTTACCCAACCATGATCATCCTAGTAAAATTTGTTGATGATCCCCGAAAAAAAATTTCCCGACCCTCTCCTACATTGCCAGATTTAAAAAATTATATTAATAAAACATTTTGTTTATTCACATATTTCTAAAAAACTAGGGGTATTTATAAAGTTCATCTTTGCCGTTATAAATTATGAATAAAATTTCATAATACAAACAATTTTTATGTGCAACTTAAATTAAATCTTATCTAAGGTACATTCTAACAAAATTTCTTCATTCCAACAATAAGAATGAAAGGAATAAAAGCAGTAATTTACTTGCGTGTTTTCAAATTTAATTATCTAATTATTTTTCTACATATGTATATGAAATTTAATTTGAATTTAATTTAATTAATTTAATTTTTTTATTTTATAATTTTTTTTTCATATATATATTTATTTTATTTATTTATTTATGTTAAGGAATTTTTTTTTCATTGTTTTTTTTTTCTTTAAATATTTTTTTCAGTGTATCGAAATTTAGGTTAAACCTAAAAGTTAAACTTGAAACTAGCTTGAGCATAAAAAACTTTTTTTTTTCATTTTTTCAATATATTTTTTTTTTTTTTTTATATATATAAATTTTTTCTTGTTGATTACACAAAATCGGTTTTCAAAAATTTAAGGAACGGTGGAAAGGGAAAAAAAGACTTACAGTTTTTATCACAGGTTCAATCCAGCGATGAAAGGCCTTTCCTCGTGGTGTAGCGCTGTGCTTGGGTTAGGGGGGGTTAAATTAAAAAAAACTTATATATATATATGTAAGTAACTTTATTATTGATATAAAAAAATTAGGTTACCAAAAAAAAATTTTTTTCTTTTCTTTCTAGTTTCTTTTTTTTTTTTTTTTTTTTATATATATATATATATATATATATATATATATATATATATATATATATATATATATATATATATATATATATATATATATTTTTTTTTTTTTAAATTTTTTTTTTGTTATATTATGTATTTTTATATTATTTTATTATTCCATTATTCCATACATCGAAATGTTCACTTCTCCTTTTTTTTTGTTTTTACTAACATGTTGTAGGTATTAATACATTGTATTTATTAAAATTTTGTCTTTAAAAAAAATAGGGTCTTGAAAGACACTGTGGTTCAACAAGTTTTTTTTTCCCACTGGAAAAATCACATTTTTTTTTTTTTTTTTTGTTAAGTGTTGTGATTTTTTTTCTTTTTTCTGTTCTTGTTGTTTTTTTCACTTTTACTGTTCATTAAATATCACTGCAAGCCGCTGCTGGCTCTCCCACGATGAGATCGGTGTTGTGGTGTTTTCGCCGAAATGATGGTACTTTTAAGGCCGACCTCGCAATCCGCAGCATCCCTCGGAGCAAATCGGCAAAGTGGCCAACAATATTTGATTCAAATATTGAATTTTTATTTATTAACTTTTTTAGAGCCCTTTATTTTTTTCTTGGGCCGAACCACAGAAACTTTTTCTTATATCAGCCACAACAATGAGCAAAAGAAGAGAGCTCAATTTCGCTCTCCCGCTTCTTTTATACCCCCTCTATTCTTAAGAGCTCGGAACCTCTTCAAGTTGGCCGCGCTTGCGCACGCGGTTAACCTACAAGGGCACAGCTGGCGGCGAAAGCTTCAAGGGCACAGCTGGCGACGAAAGCTTTAAGGGATCAGCTGGCGACGCAAGCCTCGCTTAAGCCCATTAAAAAGCTTTCACAGCTGTTGCTGTGCACTATTGATGTTAGAGACTTGAGGCTTGGTACATATATAAGAGTTAACCTCCCCCACAATCGAAAAGTTATGGCAGATATATTTACGCCCATAGTGAGCATGGCAACCAGCTTTTACCTCCCACAGTTTTACTGCTAGAAGCTTCAAAATTTGATGCGTCCTCTATCAATTGAGGCGTCCTCTATCAATTCCCCAACAATTATTGTTACGCCCCATATTTTAAATGTAAGCATCCACAATTTACAAGTATATTTCTGAACACCCACTCTATGAACATGCTTAAAATTATATGTCTACGGCCACTGGGGCGTGGAAAATCAAAACTGAAAAATCTACAGCTACTGAGGTAAATTTTATATATGTATGCATGCAAAAGAATATTTTATTAACACAAAATACTAAATAAAAAGAAAATAACAAAAATATCGACATGACCGCGCCGGGACTCGAGCCCACGCCTCTACGGTCGCCCACGAGCATCTCTTATTTTCAGAGTTACCACTTCGCTCATTTTGAGAGATGTCATCTCTCTTTTTTGATGGTGCGTGTTTTTGCTAAGGTAAGATTCTAAACTTCGATCCAAATTGAAACTGCCATGGCCACCTCCGATGCAAATTTTTAATCGGCAGCTAATTTGAGCGGTGAGCGTGGGGATTTAACAATAATTTTAAAATATAATGTGATAGATGCCCCTGTGGAGGCTGGGACGTGAAAAAGTATTTCGCACTCGGGTGGGTCCGACTGCAACGTTCTTACTTGCTTATACCCTTGATATTCTTGATCAGGATGACAAGCCGAGTTGATATAGCCATGTCCGTCTGTCCGTCCGTCTGTCCGTATGTATGAACGCGTCGTTCTCAGAACCTATAAGAGCTAGAGACTTGAAATTTTTTATGTAGGTTCCTGTATAGCACGAAAAGATCGAGTTTGTTAAAAAAATCGATAGCTGTCTTAATATTAATGTTATCGATTAAAAACGAAATCGATGCTCAGTTATATAAATCTATACAATTCATCTTTATAGCTAGAGTCTCCAAATTTTGCACTTAGTGTTATGTGAGCCTTATACAATTTCGGTTTTTGTTAAATTTTGGATGCCACGCACCCTTCGCCTCAAATTTGTAAGTCCCGTATTTCAAATACTAGAGACTTGTGCTTTGGCACATACACACATACACAAGATCACGCCCAACAAGTTTGATCAAAATCGTTCGTCTAGAAAAAAAAGTTATTAAACATTCAATTTCCCATAACATCGCATGCAAATAGCAGCCAAAGAACAGCTGACGCACCGACTTGCTCTTGTGTGTGCTTGCGCCTGTGTATGTGTGTGTGTATGTTTTGCTTGTAATGAACGTACATGTGCATATGTATATAAAAGAAACGAAGAATGCAGGGTTCAGGGTATACCCTAGTCGAGCGGTCTCGACTAGAGTTTTCTTACTTGTTTTATTATATTGTTGTAAGCTTTACTTGATTGTGTTATATTATAGTATATTGATAATTTTATAAAACAGAATTTTTTTTATACCCTGAATCCATTGAAAATGGGAAATCAGTGTATAATGTTTTTGTTGAAATGTATGTAACAGGCAGAAGGAGGCGTGGCAGACCCCATAAAGTATATATATTCTTGATCAGGGAGACAAGCCGAGTCGATTTAGGCCTGTCCGTCGGTCTGTCTGTCTGTCCGTATATATGAACGCGTCGATCTCAGAACTTACAATAGCTAGAGACAATTTTTTTTTTCGGTCCCTGTATAGGGCGCGCATGTCGAGTTTGTTTCAGAAATTCGATAACTGTTAACTGGGTCGAGCGGTCTTGACTAGAGTTTTCTTACTTGTTTTGTTTTGTTAATTCAATTTATTTGCTGCTTTGTTGTCAAAGACTCTATAAGAGCATTTATCACTTAATTTACTTCAACTTATTTTGGGCAGGTACGCCTATATGAAACATAAGCATCCAACAAGATTCCAACCGGTGCTCTCACAGTTTTCAGGCCGCATGCTTTCTCACTGGACCACACCCGGCCCCTAGCAGCAAAGTGTGCAACCTAATTTAAATATATATTTGTATCTTAGTTTTAGCAGCCAGTGCTTTAGTTGTTTCGGGCAGTTTGTGATGCAAAGGTAATTATGACGAGTCCATGAGTGCTGTCTTCTTGGTTTGTGTTGTTTGTTGAATTATGATTCACTTATGTTTCGTAGATCATTACAGTATATAACGCTCAAGGTCAGAGAAGGAGCGAAAAACAGAAAATATTCCGCTGTCGCTCTGAGCAAGATCGATTTTGTCTTGTTTAAATCGGTCTTCGCATGAGGGTTGCTTTTTGGTTTTTTTTTTTGCGAGCATCTGCTCGCGACCAAAAATTTTTTGCTCTCGAGTTGAGCATCAATAAGTGAGAAAATGACTGAAAACGTCAATCCAAAAGGTCTTTTGAGCACTCTTAAATTCATTTGAATTGTTTGAAAAAAATGTATTTTTTTTTGTATTGGGAATATTTATTTTATTTATTTATAAAAAATGCTTTTAAATTATCTGCGCTTATCGAACTTCCTCGTTCATTTACTATGAAATGAAAGGCTAAAAATGAGTTGCTGGTTAGAACTACCTGTGGGAGCGCAGTTAAATGTGGCAGTTTAAGCTTGATATTATTAAAAAATGAATATATTTCGTAAATGTTAGATATTTTGAGTAATACCATACACAACGTACGTTTTCATCGCACATTAATATACATCAGTCGCTCAAAGACCTCTTTCTTAATTTAACTCAAGCCTTCGCTCGCGGCCTGACCGAAACCGATGAGAAACAAAAAAACGGTTGTAGTCCGAGCGCGAGCGAACTGCGCGACGACCCGTTTTTTCCGTCGCTCGCGAGCATTTTCGTCAAATACTCAGTGTAAACTCTAGAGGAATAATGAAAGAGGAATAATGAAAGATTTTTCCAAATAGAAGGGAAAATAAAGGTTTCAAGGGACAAGTTAAACAGCTTTAGTAATGGTAACTGAAGGGAATCACCGCATTCTCTTATAACGCAACTAGGAATATTATCAACTTATTGCACTTTGTGTAACAAAGAAGATGTATTTATGGCGTAGGTTCACAAATTGGAGGAGTACTTATGGGCAGTGATACCTCCAATGCACTATGGTCAGAAATTCCGATTTTTGGGCATAAAGTCTAGTTTTCAAGCTTATACTATTTCACGTAGTGATATAGTATATTGGTTTTGTGCAATGTCCGTCATGCTGTCCGTCCGTCTGCCCGTATGAACACAAACCATTTCCACGCTATTGAAGCTAGAGACTTGAAATTTGAAATATATACTCGTGTATACCCTCGTCTGATAAAGAGTCAAGATTTTCCCGATACGTCCACTAGGGGCGTGGCAAATCGGAAAATGCATTTTCCTGTATCTCAGAAACACTACTTTTTGAAGGGCTAAAGAGTTGAGATTTTAACTGAGCACTCATGTCGACATCCCAAAATCAACAAGCTATCGCGGATATATCTACGCCCATTGGCGAAGCTTCAAAATTGAATGTTAAGTTACTGGGGGCCTCCTCTATCGATTCTCCAAAAAATATTGTTACGCCCCAAAAGGGGCGTGGCATACAGAAAAATACCCTGTAATTTTCGCATTTTTCGAATGTAAGCATCCAACAGTTATATTCCTGAACGCCAACTCTATGCACATGCCAAAAATTATTTGTCTACGGCCACTGGGGGCGTGGCAAATCTAAACTGAAACATCTGCAGCTTTTGAGCCAATAACGGGCCACATAATGACTTTGTGACCTTTGACCTTGTCTTTTGACTTGTTAAATTATACATATATATTTTTGAAAATAATATTTTATTAATACAAAATAACTAAATAAAGAAAATATAACAAAAATATCAACATGACCGCACCGGGGTTCGAGCCCACACCTCTACGCTCGCCAATGAACTTATATCACATTTTCAGACTTGCCACCTCTCTTATTTTGAGAGATGCCATCTCTCTCGATCCTCTCTCGAGCTTCGATCCTAATTGAAACTGTCTGGCCACCTCCGATGAAAATATTTAATCGGCAGCTAATTTAAGCGGCGACAGAGGGGATTTAAGGTTAATTTTTAAAAAATAGAATGTGATAGATGCCCCTGTGGGCTGCTGGTGCGTGAAAAAGTCTTTCGCTGTCGGTTGCGTCCGACTGCAACGTTCTTACTTGTTTATTTTTGGATTTGGGCCACGCCTTCACGCGCCTTCCCCAGAAACCACTGAAAAAAAACAACACTTTCACAAGTCTAAAATTCAATTGCATTTTATTTCAAATCAAATAGCTCATCATAATTAGTCTCCAGAAGAAGCGAAATCTATATTCTCCAATTCTGAAATTATATGTTGATGGTTTTGCGGAGTTGGTATCTTCAGAAGGCTTATCACTTCTTTTGGAAGGTTATTTTTTTTAACTTTTTTCCACCTTTTACTTAAATATATACTTGATAAAAGTGAATCTGAAGAATAGAAGGCCCTATAAGAGACATCAGTCATATTGTTCAATAGTTTTTTTTTTTGTGTATTGCAATTTTCTATAGTTTTTATAGAGCTTGTTCCATGCTTCTCAAGCACTGCCTCCCAGATATCTAAGGACGCGTTCAATATTTGTCAACCGCGAAATAATATTTTTTATACCGTTGGTGACATTGGATACCTGGGATACATGTTTATGTATAATCAAAGTGTTTTTTACAAAATCCATTAAATTTTTAAATATAAACCGTATACTGAGATGTCAACTGTCAACTTTCAGTACCTTAACAAATTCAGCCTTTGTTGCTTTCTTCACAGAAAATGATACGGAATGTAATAAATGAGGCGTGGAAAATTGAGTGCCTGTTGAAGGGTAAGATGCTAATTTTCTTGTTGATCGTATTCCGGCATCGGAATAGGTCAGTATTGGCCCGTTCATTATAGATGAAGATGGTTCCGTCACCTGCTCATACAAAGTAATAATAAGCAGCTGCGAAAGCCACCTTGAGTGAGAAACTTTAACTCTTTGCAAGTTACGATTGCACTTTCGAATATATATTTTAATATGCTAAATGAAAACTACAATTTTTTCATTTATGTGATCAATCTGTGAGACACTGAGATCATTTCTATTAATTTTCCCTAATTTCCACTTGATTAGAGCAACGAAAAAAGAATTAGGCTTCTTCTGGTGCAGATATATCAATATTAAAAGAAAATTCAAATGTCTTTCAATACCTCCAAACTAATCACATAGTCAATATACAGGGAATAAATCAAGAAGTAACCAAATCAAAAGGACTTCTAGAGATATACAAATTTCTAAATATATAATTCCACACGATTTTCACATCGTAAATTTACATTTCGCTATTCCATGTGATGGAATACTAGGAATCGGTTTCATTAGAAAATACAACTGTTACTTAGATTTCAAGCCGTCTGAAGACAAATAATTTTAAATACCCAATTTATGTTCCAATAACATACAGTTCTGGCAACAACTCAATAATTCTGCCAGCAAGATCACAAGTTGTCCGAAAAATTTAAATAACCTCAGAAGAAGACAGTGTATTCATTCCGAACCAGGAAATTCAGCATGGTATTTACATACATTGCAAATTCCATAGCAACATGCCAAAATGCATTCATAAGAATACTTAATACAACAAATAAAGATCAATTAATCAGTATCAACAAGTAAGATTCTCCGTTACTTTTATATCTATGTAGCAAGCAATACATACACACGCAAAGACGCTCGCGCTGATAATATGAGATATTAAATGTTTTATAACTCTTTCGTAGACAAACGATTTTGATCAAAGTTGTTGGGCGTGATCATGTCATTCATATGTATGTATGTATGAGCCAAAGCACAAGTTTCTAGTACTTGAAATAGGTGTTTTACCAATTTGAGGCAAAGGCATCCAAAATTTAACAAAAATCGAAATTGCAAAAGGTTCAAATAACACTAAATTTGAAGACTCTAGCTATAAAGATAAATTAGATAGAGTTTTTGAACTAAATAAAGATATTGGTTTTTAATCGATAACATTAAAACTATTTAAAAAGCTCGATCCATTCGTGCTATACACGAAAAATTAAAAGAAAAATTGAAGTCTGTAGCTCTTATATGTTCTGAGATCGACGCGTTCATACATACGGACAGACAGAAAGACAGACGGACATTATACCCTGATTTCCCATTTTCAATAGGTTCAGGGTACAAAAACCGTTTACACAGCTTTTCCGTCTTTTCAATGATCCAGCTCTGTAAAACATAGAAAAGTTCAATCATTTGTTGTCGTGCTTAGATCGAGAGGCACTGGGTACTGTTAAGGCTTATCAAGCAACAGAAAAGAATTACCCAAAAGCTTTGAATGCTTTAAAAACAGTATATGACAACCAATGTCTTATGTTTTTTAATAGCATCTCCAAGCTATTTGAGCTACCTAGTATGTCTGCACCATCAGCATGATCTTTGCGCAAGATGATTGATTCGGTACGGACCATTTATGAATCCCTATTATCGCTAGGATCTGACAAACAGATTTAAAAAGACGTTATCAACATTTGACTGCTGAAGAAGACATCTCATGACTGGGGGAAAAGAGGTGGAAAACGTCATTAGCCGTAGCTCTTCCAAGTCAGCTCCAAGCTAATAGGTGTGTTTTTTGCAAAACTAATTATCATTATATTCAGTATTGTTCGTCATTCGCAGCAATTGCTTGCCAAAACCGATTCAATTTCGCGAAGGGCTATCCGCTTTGTATAAACTGCTTGCGGGCAGGACATTCGGTAGCCGCTTGTAAATCAGCTCACTGTCGTGTTTGCTCTAAGACCCATCATTCCATGCTTCATAGATACACTTCGGAGGATCCTCAGGCTGTCTCAACAGCTATCTCAGTAGTTCCGAGTCCCATTCCATCACAGTTTTCGGCTGTGAGCCACGCGAGTAGCTCCTCTGACCAAGTAATCTTAACAACGGCTGCCATCAGAGTAAAAGATCAATCAGGATCGTATCAGTTAGCTACAGATCTCTTAGACTCCGGCTCTCAAGTAAACGTTATTCTTGAGCAGTTAGCTAAGAAATTAAAATTGAAGAGGCAAAAAAGGGGTATTAAATTAATGGGTATTTCTAACTGTTAGTCATGTGTCAACGATAGCCTCACGAATGGACGACACACAAATCATGACTGATTTTGGTATCGTCCGGTCCACATCGTCATACTATCCTGAAAAACTTACTGAGAAGATCACTGTACCTGATCGTACAGAAATCCTAGTTTTGTTTAACGTGGCGTGTACCCCAAGAGGGGTTTACAACCACGGTACTCGTTTGTGCCACATATGTGACACATAGTACAGCCGGTGAATTCAATGCGTCCACCAACGCCCCTAAAAGAAATCTTTTAAGTACCAGTTCGAACATATGCTGCCGGGCATGTTGTACCTGATAGCGTACAGTAAGCTATCAGCTCAGTTCCACAAGCCACAACGCATTGATATATTTTTCGGTGCTAATTATCTTTTTTGATGTATTAAGAGAAGGCCGAATAAAGGGAGCTAGCAACAGCCCAACACCCCGACTTACAGCCTTTGATTGGATAGTGTCTGGACGTTGCCGAACGAATGAAATATCCGCCCGTTCCTCAACTTTAATGAGCGTTGTGAAGGACGAGATCTATTTAGACTCAATCGTTCGAAAGTTCTGGGAGTTAGAAGAAAAACCAAATAAAATTAATTCCAATTTGTATACCCCATAACAACAGCTGCGCGAGAAGTCCTTTGTAGAGACTATTCGCCAAACTACTTCGGGTCGGCTCAGAGTGTCATTGCTATTCAAATCTAGTCCGCACAGTCTAGGCATGTCATATGACCATGTCATATGGCCATACGACGGTTTATGGCTCTAGAGAGAAGAATTTGCAAAGAAGATGACATTCGGCCCATGTATATCGACTTCATGAAGGAGTACTTGGCCTTGGGCCATATGAGCCCGACAGATAGTCACATTCCGAGAGAATCATATCATTTTATTACATACCAACGCGTACTAACACCGCACATCTCGTCAACAAAACTCCGGGTAGTGTTCTAGAATGTCTCTAGCAAATCGTCTTCTCAGTTGTCGCTGTTTTATAGAACTAAATGCTTTGCGCATACCACGTTACGTGGGCCCGCTTAAAGCAAGAGGCTGCAAAGTCCATGGCTGATGGGTCAACAAGAGCCAACGGTTGTTGTTTATACGTAAGAGTGCAAAAAGTTGATGCCATCACTACCAGGTTGCTAACCACCAAGTCCAAAATAGCCCCACTAAAAACGAAGTCAGTGCAGCGGTTAGAACTGCGTGCTGCGGAATTACAGCGTTCTGTGTGGGACGCGGTAAAAAAAATAACTCGACTGTCCAGTAAACAAAGTTTTATTTTGGTCGGATTCCGAAGTTGTTCTTCATTGGTTGCAAATGCACTCATCAAAATTTGAACACATTTGTTGCCAATTGAGTAGCAACCATTCAGGAGCTGACAACCAATGTCACCTTGCACCATGTACAACTAAAATGTAAAACAATGTATATTGCCATATTTGCCTTTTTCACTTCAAAGGCAGTACATATTGAAATTGTAACAGATCTAACTTCTACCAATTTTTTGATGTGCTTCTCCAGGTTCATTGGTCGACGTGGCCTTGTCCGGAAGCTGTACTGCGACAATGCCACTAATTTCGTGGGTGCTGCGCGAACGCTGGCAGATCTTGCGGCCAATTTCAGGGCCAAATCAACTGCAATTCAAACGTATGCTGGAGAACGGGGAATGGAGTTTGTTTTCATTCCCCGCGAGTGCTGCATTTCGGCTTCCTGTGGGAAGCAGCAGTGAAGTCACCGAAAGGCCCGCTGCTTAAGGCAATTGGCAGCGCAGAGCTGCGCCAAGACGAGTTGGCAAGGGTGTTCGTCGAGGTGGAAGCCATTCCTAATTCGCGGCGGATCATGCTTACGCCGGGTCATCTGCTGGTCGGCGCAATGCTCCTGCCGCTGCTTCTCGCATCAACGCAGCCATTCGGCGATGTCAGGCTGCCATTCTTAAAAAGATGGTAACTGATATAAGAAATCAAGCAGCAGTTCTGGTCAGATTGACCCAGGGACTACCTAATCAGCCTGCAACAGAAGAGCAAATGGACGCAAGGAAGGAAAAACGTGAAAGTCGGCACAGTAGTCCTCGTGAGAGAGGACAACGATCCGCCTCAGCTGTGGATGCTCGGCGTGGTGACCGAAGCGATACCCGGCGGAGATGGCAGGGTGCGAATAGTGGTCATAAGGACTAAATTGGGCACCTACAAACGCCCAATTCATCGCATTGCACCCTTCCCCATTACTTAAGATAATTAAGTATAAATTTGAACCCTGCGAAGAACCGCTATTCCGTGCATTCTCCGTTTCTTTTATATATACATATGTATATGTATGTTCATTACAAACAACACATACATACACAGGCGCACGCACACACAAACGTCAGTCGCTGCATCGCTGCATCAGCTGTTCTTTGGCTGCCATTTGCATGCCAATGTTATGGGGAATTAAATGTTTAATAACTTTTTTCTAGAGCAACGATTTTGATCAAACTTGTTGGGCGTGATCATGTCATATGTATGTATGTGGCAAAGCACAAGTCTCTAGTATTTGAAAAACGTGACTTACAAATTTGAAGCGAAGATACCCAAATTAAACAAAAACCGAAATTGCGCAAGGCCCAAATTTGCAGATTAGACCAACGATTTTGATTAAACTTGTTGGGCCTGATCATGTCATCCATATGTTTGTGTGTGCCAAAGCACAAGTCTCTTGTATTTGATATACGGGAGTTAAAAATTTAAGGCGAAGGGAGCGTGGCACCCCAAACTTAACAAAAACCGAAATTGCGTAAAAATTTGAAGACTAGCTATAAAGATGAATTAGATAGAATTTTATAGCTGAATTTAGATTTTCGTTTTTAATCGATAACAATAAAACGATAACAGTTATCGAATTTCTGAAACAAACTCGATATGCGCGCCCTATACAGGGACCTACAAAAAAATTTGAAGTCTCTAGCTATTGTAAGTTCTGAGCTCGACGCGTTCATACATACGGACAGACGCACGGACGGACAAACGGACAGACAGACAGACAGCCGGACAGGGCTAAATCGACTCGGCTTGTCTCCCTGATCAAGAATATATATACTTTATGGGGTCTGCCTGTTACATACATTTTCACAAAAACATTATACCCTGATTTCCCATTTTCAATGGGTTCAGGATATAACAAGTAAGAAAATTCTAGTCGGGGGTCCCGACTTGGAGATACCCTAAACCCCGCGCTATCTGCGTTTTTTAAAATACTGCATAATTAGCATTTCGTATAAACGCACAGAAAACTAAATTCAATTCATTTTCAATTGTTTAGCCACTAGCGCAATCTATGGTTCGATAGAAAAGCGCCATCCATGTTTCGATTTATTGAACAGCTGATAATTAGCAAATCATAGCGCCATCTCTTGGAAATATTTATACTAAAACTTGCGGGTCTTAGAATTTGCTAGATGCACGCAGCTCAATGTGTATGTGTGAATGTGTGCACATGTATAGGAAAACAATTTGGTTTACGTTGCTGGTCACGTGTTTGGCCGATTGGCCAAATGTTTTGTTTAATAACTTCTGCTCAAATTAATGAATTTGAATGAAATTTTCAGCTTATGTTCAACATATTTTATTACATTTTTTTCCAATTTTTAACAATGTAAACCCATTCATTTACTGGCTTTGAGTGCAACTAACCTCAGTTTAAATAGTTGGGGAAATTTGGAACCGGTATCCAAAATTTAACATAAATCAAAATTACATTAAACAAATATAAAACTTACAAAAAATTTTGGGGACTCTAGCTATAAAGACGTGAGAGATATAATTTTATAGCTAACGTTCGATAATGTTTTTAATCGATAACATTAAAATTAAAATAGTTATAGACTTTTTTTTAACAAAATCGATCTTTTCGTGATATTCACGGACCTACATAAAAACTTTCAAGTCTCTAGCTCTTATAGGTTCTGAGAACGACGCGTTCATACATACGGACGGACGGCCGGACAGACGGACATGGCTATATCAACTCGGCTTGTCACCCTGATCAAGAAAAAAAAACTTTATGGGGTCTGCCACGCGTCCTTCTGCCTGTTACATACATTTCAACAAAAACATTATACCCTGATTTCCCATTTTCAATGGGCTCAGGGTATAATAATACTAATAAGAAAATTTTTTCTTAAATTAAATTACCCTCAAGAAACATTTCAGTCAATTGTCATGCATCCGGGTGAATGTCAGAATCCGGGGGTGGCTGTCCGTTGGGCTTACCTACGTCGTAAGGAGGAGCTAACGTCCGTGGCCCAAGAGTTCGGGCTAGAGAGGGACGGCCGCGTGGAGGAATTACGCAGCACTTAGCTAGCTTCATCCAGAGCGGTGGGCATTCCGCAGAGGTGTGGGCCCGGCTGGATAGAGGCTTAAGATGCCAGAGCGCTGGAACCCAGATTGGGAAGTGCCGCATCGGGACTTGGGCACCACTCTTGCTGGAAGTCCGAACCCGACCTGAGGAGATCTCCGCTGTACGGGCACATCCCTGCGCCGACATTCGGTCCGAGGGCCCTGGGGGGTAACGAAGTGCCCGAGATTCGATGCGCAGAGGGAGTCCAAGGCCGCGATCAACGAATGGGGGCAACGCGCTGACTCTGTAGTAGGATTGCGAGTACCGATGACCTCCGCGGATCACGAACAGGTCCGAAGGTGGGGCATGTGCTGTGATGGCCAGTCTGACCCGTTGGGTTTTCTGGAGATCCTGAAGGAGAGAGCCATCACATATGGTATCGAGCTCGACCATCTACATCGGGGGGTAAGCGAGGTACTGGTAGATAAGGCCGCGAAATGGTTCCTGACCAGCTGGCTCAGGAGTGCCTCCTGGGCCAGATTCCGGGCCGAGTTTCTGGAATATTTCGAGCGGCTCGAGAATCAGATCCAGGGGCGTACGCAGCACGGGGTGAAGCTTTCAAAGACTATCTCATGGAGATTGGGCTGTTGATGCGTCACGATTACAGTCCGGCTCAGGAGTTGTATCGGGTATACGAGAATACAGCTCCAGAGTACCGGATGTATATGCGGCGCCAAGATTTCTCCTCTCTGTCTCACTGACGCAGTTGGCTGCGGAATACGAAAACGTAAGGTATGAGAGAGCAGAATCCGGAGGAGAGACGCTGGGAAGCGGTCGGGCGAGCCGAGGGTCGACCACCAGATGTCATGCGGCGCGAGCCCGGTCGAAGCTACGCATGATGGCCCCAGAGGACCGGACTGGTTCTGACGCGCGGCGGGAGTGCTTCCGGTGTTCGCAGCCGGGTCATTTCGTGCGAGAATGCCCTAACGACCGGGTGATCTTCTGCCGACAATGCGGGAAGGCAGGGATCGACACGCGAGACTGCTGTTGCCGAACAGACTCGGGAAACGGGCAAGGGCGTCCCTCACAGGGAAGGGACGACGCCAACCGATCGTAAAAGAGGAGCGTGAGTCTCCGTTAGTCGTAAGAGAAGGCCGGATCGTCGTGCGAGTCAAGATCGCCGGACACGAGATGGACGCTACGATCGACACAGGGGCCAGTCGTAGTTTCATGAACGAAGATTGCGTGCGGAGGAAGGCGATGCGAGGAAGCTGATGAGGGTGCAGGTGGATCTTGCCGGCAGGGCCGTGCAGATAGCACTACTCATCATGCCTACTATGCTGGACCAGGTCATCCTAGGGATGGATTTCCTGGGTGCCATGGGGACGGCAGATTCGGAGTGCCGAAGACCTTCGTATGTGACAATGGAGTGCAGTTCGCGAGAAAGAGTTTCCGGACGTTCATAGAGTCACTCGGAGTAACTTTGGAGTACACGGCCTCGTATTGCCCCCAGGAGAATCCAACAGAGAGGACAAACCGCACCGTGAAGACAATGATAGTGCTATTCATCGAGGGCCACCAAAGCTCGTGGGACGAGCTGCTGCCTGAGATAGCGCTGGCGGTCAATTCCAGTGTGGCGGACTCGACTGGCTTTAGAACCGTCGTTCCTGATGTTGGGGCGGGAACCACGCTTTCCGGCCGCACTGTACGTCGAGGTGACCCCGGTGACTAAGGAGCTCAGCGCCCAGGAAAGGCAGGATCGACTACGAGAGATCTTCTCGATCGCACGTAGTAACTTGCAGAAGGCGTCGATGGACCACGGGCGCTACTATATACTTCGTAGGCGCGAATGGAGGCCCGAGATCGGGTCCCTGGTCCTACTGCGTCAGCACCAGCTATCCAACGCGACAGAGGACTTCGCTGCGAAACTGGCCCCGAAGTTTGACGGCCCCTACAGGGTCGTTAAATTTCATTTCATTTCAATACTATCTTTTTCAACTGCTTCGTTCTCAATATCATTCAAATCCTCATTACAACTTTCTAATTAAACTGGTATATACCTTTGAGGAAATTGCCAGTCCTTATATCATCATGAGCATACTCTAAAGAGCATACTCCTCTAAACTTTGGACTTAATTTCTTCATTCTTTAGTAACACAAAATCTCCTACTTAGTTTCCAACAACCTTAGCCTTTGTTTTATAAAATTGCTCTTTATTATATGCTGCTGCCGCTGATATATTTTGCACTGCTCGAGCTCAACCTCTTGTGTGTGTGTTTCACATGGTGGAAGCAACTCTAACGGACGAGCAACCTTGCCAATATATAATTCCAAAGGGCTCACTCGACTTACTGCACTATTTAAGGCCAACTGTACCTCGCTCCGTGCCTCTTGCCAAGATCGACTGCTAGTCTCAACTGATGTCAGTAAGTTTTTCAAAGTGCTCATAATGCGATCCACCGTTAGCTCAACTTGCCTCTGTCGCAATTAAATGCAAACTTATTTTCTGTTGAGAACAAAACTCACAACACCTATGCAATTGTCAGCATCAATGTCTATGTGTACCGTGCAGGGATGCCAACTCAAAATTTGAAAATTATGTAGCCTGGTTCCAAAATCTACGTGTTTTTCCGTAGCACAATTTTGCTGTAATACGTAGATCTACGTACTTTTTTTTTAATTAAAAAAAAAAGTTTTAAAAGTTTCAAAAAAGTATACATATTTTTATTAAAGTATTTTAGGTGGTTGTCAGAAAGCTCTAAGGTTTCCTTTAACCCACTTTTTGTGTGAAGTACACCTTTTTTATAGTGTCCGTTTTTAACTTATTTCTATTAGTATTTTTAATTAAATTTATTTCTGAAAATATTCGCTCAACATTAGCGCTGCTATGTGGCAAATAAGCAAATTTTGTGTATACTCCGTCAAGATCGGAAACATCTGGGTTGAATTTCCCTTTTTATACCCTGAACCCATTGAAAATGGGAAATCAGGGTATAATGTTTTTTGTTGAAATGTATGTAACAGGCAGAAGGAGGCGTGGCAGACCCATAAAGTATATATATTCTTGGCGCGCATATCGAATTTGTTTCAGAAATTCGATAACTGTTATCGTTTTAATGTTATCCATTAAAAACGAAAATCTAAATTCAGTTATAAAATTATATCTAATTCATCTTTCTAGCTAGAGTCTTCAAATTTTGCATTTTATGTTATTTGGGGCCTACAAAATTTCCGTTATTGTTAAATTTTGGATGCCACGCCCCCTTCGCATCAAATTTGCAGAACACGTATTTCAAGTACTAGACTTGTGCTTTGGCACATACATACATACATATGACATGATCACGCTCAACAAGTTTGATCAAAATCGTTTGTCTAGAAAAAAAATTATTAAACATTTAATTTTCCATACCAATGGCACACAAATAGCAGCCAAAGAACAGCTGACGCACCGACTTGCGCTTGTGTGTGTTGCTTTTTTCTAAGAATTCGCCATTCGCGGTCTAGCTCCGTGAACACAATCCTGTTAATAATAAGAACTATTTCAAAACTCTGTACTATTGAAAACAGAATTAAGTCCTGCTAACCCAATAAACATCATTTTATTTAATTTATTCATATTAGGGTATTTTGCAATTTTTTTTTAAAGTACGTAGTTTTAGTCTCTTTACACGTAGACACGTATATCTTTTTTAAAGTACAGAGAAGAGGAGACACACACAAACAAACAAACAACACACAGGTGCATGCACACACACGCGCCGGTCGCTACGTCAGTGGGGCTTTGGCTGCTATTTGAAGTCTCTAGCTATTGTAGGTTCTGAGATCGACGCGTTCATACATACGGACAGACGGACGGACGGCCAGACAGACAGACGGACAGGGCTAAATCGACTCGTTTTCTCTCTCTGATCATATATATACTTTATGGCGTCTGCCACGCCTCCTTCTGCCTGTTACATACATTTCAACAAAACCATTATACCCCGTTTTCCCTTTTTTAATGGGTTCGGGGTATAAAAAGGGACCAAAAAAAGGATAACTATGAAAACAAAATTTGTTTCCTAAAGTATATACTGTTTCTTATATATACACATTGAACATATTTGTTTTCATATTTTCATATAAGTGAGTTATTACGCCTTCAATTACAGTCCACTTCCCGTTGTTTCGATTTTACCTGTTCGGTCCGAGAATAGCTTTTCACTCATCGAGCAGATGTCGACTCAGACTGTTCCCGCTCCGGCTAGGCCTTCGGCTTCCAAGCGCCTCAATTGCCTCCATGCGAGGTCGAGATTTTCGAAAGCGATTGTCTTGCGTGTTCAACAGTCCGCGATTTGTTCTATGCGATCCACATTCGAAATCCATGTCTGACAGAAGTGGAGAAGCTCTACCACCTAAACTCCAAGACCCGTGATAAAGCAAGAACCGTCGTTTCGAAGTCCCCATTAAGGACCACTCGCACCCTACCATCTCCGCCGGGTATCGCTTCGGTCACCACGCCGAGCATCCACTGCTGAGGCGGAGCGTTGTCCTCTCCCAGGAGGACGACTGTGCCTACTTCCACGTTCCTCGACTCTCGCGTCCACTTGCTCCTTTGCTGCAGACTGAGCAGGTAGTCCCTGGACCAGTCTGTCCAGAATCGCTGCTTGATTCTTGATGTCAGCTGCCATCTTTTTAAGTAGGGCAGCCTGACATCGTCGATTGGCTGCGTTGATGCGAGTGGCAGCGGCACGAGCGTTGCGCCGACCAGCAGATGAGCTGGGGTGAGCACCTCGCCGTCGTTTGGGTTGCTGCTGGGAGCGATGATCGGCCGCGAATTGAGAATGGCCTCCACCTCGACGAGCACCGTTTCCAACTCGTCCTGGCGCAGCACTGCGCTGCCAATTGCCTTGAACAACAGGCCTTTCGCCGACTTCACCGCTGCTTCCCACAGGCCGCCGAAATGCGGCGCTCGTGGGGGAATGAAAACAAACTCCATTCCCCGTTCCGCAGCATATGTTTGAATCGCAGCTGAATTGGCGCTGAAATTGGCCGCAAAGTCTGCCAGCGTGCGAGCCGCACCCACGAAATTGGTGGCATTGTCGCAGTACAGCTTCCTGACAAGGCCACGTCGACCAATGAACCTACATAAACACATCAGAAAGGTGGTAGAGGTTAGATTGGTTACAAGCTTTATATGTACAGCCTTAGAAGTGAAGCAGACGAATATGGCAATATACATCTTAACGGGCGCTTTGCCCCGAATCCTCAACGAAACTAAAATTGGACCACAAAAGTCCACTCCGCTGATCTCAAAGGGTCTGTTCGCGTGTAAACGATCAGCGGGAAGGTTGCCCATTATTTGCGACAAAAGCTTCGGCTTATATCGAAAGCAATGCACGCATTTTCTCACCACTGCACTGCACACCTCTCGAGCATTGATCACCCAGATCTGTTGCCGAAGTAATCCCATCAGGACCATTGGATTGGCATGACAGTGCGTGTGATGCAAATGCTCTAAATAGAGTGTGACAAATCGACACTTTTTAGGCAGCAGCAAGGGGAACTTGGCATTATGCGCTAATGGCGCTTTCATCAAACGACCTCCTACCCGCACCAACCACAAGACACGCTTGCCATGTTGGTGAGAGTGCAGGAATGAAGCCAGTTTTTGAAGAGCCAGTTGCAAAACTGTGGACTTTTTTAATTTTTCAATTTCTTGAGCGAACTCTGTATGCTGAATCACAGATACTGCTGCAAGAAAGGCGAAACTTAATTCAGAAGCTGAAGGAATCAAAGATACATGTTTCTGGCTCCTTCCATTGATGAAGCGGAACATGTAAGCGATTATGCGGATCAGCCTTGGAAATGAAGATATAGCTTCTATTAATGGCGTGATGAAATTCACGATCTCCTCAACTGCAACCGTAGTAAAGGCACTATGTCCGCCGGGTTGTCTTTTGTAGGGATATGACGCCAGGAGACATTGGCTGTCAACTCCTGAATGGTTGCTACCCGATTGGCAACAAATGTGTTCAAGTTTGATGAGTGCATTCTGAAAAACAGTTGGTCACTGCTTCCAACTCTTGTATCATTTTGGCAGGTAGTTGGTCATCCCATCCAAGCTTATTCAACCACATTTCCTATATCAGAACCTTTGCACGAGTTACAATCGGACTTAGCAAACCTAAGGGATCGTATAATCGTGCCACAAACGATAGAACGGACTGCTAGGTAGGATTCGAATCTCTTGTAGATTCCATTGTATATTTGAACACGTCAGCCTTCGGATTCCAAATTAATCCCAAGGTTTTTGTGTCTTCGTGATGACCAATGACAATGTTGTCCTCTGCTGATTGAGCTGCAAGTTTCTCACAGTTGGACGACCATTTTGTAAGATGGAAGCCAAACCCTTGAAGAATTGCAATTAAATCGCGATGCAACAAGCATAACTCCTCAGCGCTGTCTGATCCTGTCAGCAAATCATCGACATAAAAGTCGTGAGTTAAGGACCGAGCTGCAGCTGGGTGAGTGGAAGCATGTAATTCGCTCAGATACTTTAGACATCGAACTGCCAAAAATGGCGCAGCAGCTGTCCCATACGTTACTGTATTTAAGCGAAAAATTTGTAACGGGTCAGTGAGCTTTTCTCTCCACACAAGTTGAAAGTTGCGCTGGGACTCGTCTAATTCTATTTGACGGTACATTTTTGCTATGTCTGCGGTTGCAGCCCAAGGGCGAAGTCGAAAACGTAGCAACGTTTCCCATAACTGAGGCTGAATGGTCGGACCCACCATGAGTAGATCATTCAGCGACAACTGAGAAGACGATTTGCTAGAGGCATCGAACACTACCCGGAGCTTCGTTGACGAGCTGTGCGGTCTTAGCACGCATTGGTACGGAATGAAGTAATGCGGCTCTCTCGGAATCTGATTATCTGTCGGACTCATATGACCCAAGGCCAAGTACTCCTTCATGAAGTCAATGTACATGGGCCGAATGTCATCTTCTTTGCACATTCTTCTCTCCAGAGCCATGAACCGTCGTTTGGCTATGTCATATGACATACCTAGACTGTGCGGACTATTTAAATGGCAACGACACTCTGAGTCGACCCGAGGTGGTTTGGCGAATAGTCTCTATAAAGGACTTCTCGCACTGCTGTTGTTCTGGGGTATACAAATTTGAATCAATTGTAT
Source organism: Drosophila repleta (assembly GCA_018903745.1). NCBI lineage: Eukaryota > Metazoa > Arthropoda > Insecta > Diptera > Drosophilidae > Drosophila > Drosophila repleta. The sequence continues at coordinate 56,316 of JAEIGN010000419.1, forward strand.
TAGGTTTGTCTTCTAACTCCCAGAACTTTCGAACGATCGAGTCTACATAGATCTCGTCCTTCACAACGCTCATTAAAGTTGAAGAACGGGCGGCTATTTCCTTCGTTCGACAACGACCAGACACTATCCAACCAAAGGCTGTGAGTTGGAGTGTTGGACTGTTGTTAGTTCCCTTTATTCGGCCTTTCTTAATACATCAAAAAAAATATCGGCACCGAGAAGCATATCAATGCGTTGTGGCTTGTGGAACTGAGGATCAGCTAACTGCACGCTATCAGGCACAGTGATCTTCTCAGTAAGTTTCTCAGGTTGATACGACGATATGGACCGGAGGATACCAAAATCAGTCATGATTTGTGTGTCGTCCGTTCGTGAGGCTATCGATGTCTGAACACTGTGACTAACGATTGACTGACAGTTAGCAATACCCAATAACTGAATAACCCTTTTTTGTTTCTTCAATTTTAATTGCTTAGCTAACTCCTCAGTGATGAAGTTTACCTGAGAGCCGGAGTCTAAGAGGGCTCTAGCTAACTGATATGATCCTGATTGATCTTTTACTCTGACGACAGCAGTTGCCAGGAGAACTTGGTCAGAGGCGCTACTTGCGTGGTTTACAGCTGAAAACTGTGTCGCAATGGGCCTCGGAGCTACTGGGATAGCCGTTGAGGCAGTCTGAGGAGTCTCCGAAGTGTATCTGTGTAGCATTGAATGATGGGGCTTAGAGCAAACACGACAGTGAGCTGATTTACAAGCGGCTACCGAATGTCCTATTCGCAAGCAGTTTATACAAAGAGGAAAACTCTTTGCGAATTTAAATCGATTCTGGCAGGGTATGGCTGCGAATGATGAACAAGACTGGACATAGTGATCATCAGATTTGCAAAAAACACACTTATTGACTTGGAGCTGACTTGGAAGAGCAACGGCTAATGACGTTTTTCCACCTCTTTTTCCACTGTCATGAGGTGTCTTACGACCTACGCCGCATGCAGAAGAGACTTCTTCAGCAGTCAAATGCTGATAGCGTCTATTTAATGCAACTTCACAATCATTCCACAATGGAAGTTTGTTGTAGTCCCAGTTCTCTTCCCATCTTGAGCGCGTGCCAGTGTCTACTTTGCTCATTACTAAATGTATTAACATGGCATTGGAAATCTGTTTATCAGAGCCTAGCGATAACAGCGATTCATAAATGGCACGCACCGAATCAATCATCTTGCGCAAAGATGCTGCTGACGGTGCAGACATACTGGGTAGTTCGAACAGCTTGGAGATGCTATTAAAAAATATGAGACATTGGTTGTCATACACTGTTTTTAAAGCCTTTAAAGCTTTCGGGTAATTATCATCTGTTACCTGATAAGCCTTAACAGTACCCAGTGCTTCTCGATCTAGGCACGACAACAAATGATTAAACTTCTCTATGTTCGACAGAGTTGGGTCATTGTCAACTAAGTTCTCGAACAGACATATAAAGTTTTTGTATTCGGAATACTCTCCACTAAATTTTGGTAATTTAATGTGAGGTAGATTTCTAGTATGTGACACGGAGCTAATCATGGTCGAATTGGCATGACTTTCCGGTTTTGGTTGACTGACACTGCCTCGCTTCATTAGTAGGGCCTTGGTTGTGACACACAACTCCTCTAATGATGATCGAGGCACTAAATCTGAATTAATGTCGTCCAGTTCTTGCTGTATTTTAAACGCGTTTTCTATATATCGGTTTAATATTTCTAATCGACATTCGATTTCAAAGGGCTCTACCGATATTGTGAAGTCTTTTAACGATTTGTTGATACGCGTTATATCGTTTGTAACGTTTTTATAAGCATTCAGCAGGCTTTCAATCCGCGCTGATGATGACTCGTCCATAGACCGATTCTTTCCTCGCTTGCCAGTCATGATTCTCAAAATGTTATTCAATTGAAACCAATTTCAATTAAACCCGAATTATAATGCAAGCGAAGGGATTGCAGAATAATATCCACTGCGTTCGGTCGATGCTCTATGTGTTATACGTTAGCTAGTTGTATATGGGCTGCTACTAACGATTGTAACATATACCTGTAAGTTATTCAGCTAATACAACCACCCACTGTTTGATCGTGAGTGTCGAACCTTCACTCATACACGTTCGATGCGCACAATGAATCACGCAAGTTGGGGCACAGATGCAAGGCCGAACTTCACAACAGAGGACAACAAGAGCTGGTGAGTGCCGAGCATGCACTCATACACGTTTGATGCGCACAACGATCAGCGCAACGGGGAGCGCAATTGCACAGCCGAACTTCACAACAGCGGACAACAAAAGCTGGTGAGCGCCGAGCATGCACTCATACAAGTTTGATGCGCACAACGAGAGCGCAACGGGGAGCGCAAATGCACAGCCGAACTTCACAACAGCGGACAACAAAAGCTGGTGAGCGCCGAACATGCACTCATACAAGTTTGATGCGCGCAACGGGGAGCGCAAATGCACAGCCGAACTTCACAACAGCGGACAACAAAAGCTGGTGAGTGCTGAGCATGCACTCTTACAAGTTTGATGCGCACAACGAGAGCGCAACGGGGAGCGCAAATGCACAGCCGAACTTCACAACAGCGGACAACAAAAGCTGGTGAGTGCCGAGCATGCACTCATACAAGTTTGATGCGCACAACGAGAGCGCAACGACGACGAAGAGCGGATAGCAACAACAATGTATCAGCGCTCTATCTTCGCAAGCGAGAGCGCACACAACAACGATTGTGCGACCAATAATAGGCAACTAGCGAAGAGTTTAAGAGATCGATTTGAGCACAAAAGGCGGCAAAGCTGTGTGAAACGGTTTCTTATTTTCTTTTCTTTCTTTACACAGAGGCTGAACTCTCTGGCTCCGTTTTGACTCTATGTTCGTCAAATTCGAGAGCAGACAGAGGTCAATGTCTAATTATTTTGACAATATATATGTATGTACAAATAACCAAGTTAAGCATTTATTGATAGGCATATACACATGTACATAGGTTTACCTGCAGTTAAAATCTGCATGTCTCGAGTGCACTTTATTGAATTTAGAACACTCGGTATATGTACGTATAACACTATGTACTTCCCTGATTATTAGTGCAATCCATGTAATCCTCCTGTATGTAATCCACCGATGTCACCTGCTGTTGAAGAGTCCACCCGGGGGCGCCAAAAATGTCCTGTCAAAAGGGCTTGGTAATATATACCATATAAAAAAAAGCAACTTGTGGTCTTCAACAAGCAGCTTGCCGACAACGAAGTCTTTTTGAGTACTGATTTTAATGCAACTTCAAACTTAAGCTAGTGGGCAGAGAGCTAGCACAGAGACCCGAACATCTACCGAGAGCACTCCATCCCGCTCTCGTCGCTCTCGTGCTGCTCTTTACAGTGCCCTAATTAATTTGATGCACCTTACAGCCTAAAACCTGACATTATGCCCAGTCAAATGACTGAACTCAAGTCAATCAGCTGCTCCAGATTCCCATAGTTACACAGGAATCAGGCGAGTCCTTGCTAGATTTGCAAGACGACTTTTTAAGGATACTTAATTGCCTTAGAGCGATCGGGAGCTAGTACAGAGAATTGGAATATCCTTCATATAGCAATCTGTACGAGCAACGTTACGCAAATCAAATGTTGTGGGAACAATTCGTCCCGAATAAGACTGCATTATGGGATGATCTGAACCGTTTCCTGACGGTTCTCTTTCGCGTGCTTGAGGCCACCGAGGATCATAAGTCAAGTACAAGTGTTCAGGTCGTCCCATCAGGGTCCCGAAAACCCGCCGCCACCGTGAGGGTCCAAGTAGACTTTGCATCAAAGAGAATCATCCAATCCGTGTCTACCCCAATTTCCTTGATATGTCCGTTGCAAGAAGAGCCGAAGAAATAAGCCTGCAGACTTTGTGTCTGAACTGCTTCGCTCTGGGTCATCAAGCCCGGGACTGCTCCATTGCTCATTATTTAGACATTTGCAAGGATTGCCATCACTCTCTGTTGCACCCCAGCAACGAGTCCACCTTGCATTCCATGTCACAACTTCAGTCATCCAACTCGAGCGAACTTTCATCGACGACTAATCAACTCTCGAATGCGCAATCCGCAATCGTAACGCTAAATCATGGCGGTGAAGAATTTCATGTCCGAGCATTAATCGATTCCGGAGCCGACTCAACCCTCCTGTCCGAGAAGGTATTCAATTTGGTCCAGCCTCCGTTTTGCGATACCAACGCAATGGAGGTAGTTCAAAAAAGGCATGAAAGTAAAATTGAGGTGGAGGCTCTGGCCTTAGTCGTCCCCAAGCTGACAGGGTCGATCCCAGAGTGTCCTTTCCCAGACAAGGAGATGATGATCTCTTCCCGCATATTCGTCGGACTGGAGACCATTTTTGGTTGGGTGTTGTGCGGGCCAATCCTAATCGAATCACCGAGGCCTCGCCAATCATTCACTGCTCGGTCGGGCGCGCCCAACGTCAAAAGGAATCCTCCCTTAAAAGCCTATTATGACGCTGTGTTGCATTATTACTTCACTCACGGACGGTAATAATTTCTATCTTCCTCATTCCGGTGTCTTCAAACCTGACAGCACTACCACCGAAGTCGTCTTTAACGCCTCTAGTCCTTCCACTGGAGGAGTCAGCTTGAATGATGCTTTGCATACCGGCCCCACTCTTCAAGCCGAACTCACACTGCTGATACTCAAACGGCGACTCCAAGCACACCCCTTTCCAGTGTATTCTCTATCGAGATCACAGCGGGAATGACGCCCACGACTATTTCAAAGAACTCAACGCTGCCCTACTTTCGGCTGGACTCCCGCTGAGAAAATGGACATCTAACAGGTAGGAGATACTCGAGGCAAGTACTGCCCAGACGTTGGGCATCCGCTGGCAAGCCACTAGAGACTGCTTCTTCTTTTCCATTGTTGAACCACAATCGAAGAATCCGATCTCCAAGAGAAAGGTCCTGTTCCACATAGCGAAACTTTTCGATCCCACTGGTTGGCTGGCCCCCTTCGTAATTAAGGCCAAGGTGTTCATGCAGCAAATCTAGCTAATTAGCCCTATTACTTCTGTGGCATGGGTTTATACAGGACTATCCGGGTCTCAACCGGCTACCCATCCCCAGATGGCTTGAGATCCGACTTGAAATAAAATGTGTGACGAGAGTGGCCCCCGTAAAAACTGTTTCGTTGCCACGACTGTGACATAAATTTTTGAGCTCCGAATACGGCCGACATATTCCCAGTTTTGGACTGATTACACCATCGTGTTGGCCTGGCTCAATAATCCTCAATGCAGCTGGGCCACAGCACCAGCGGCCACAGTTGGTCTCATGTTCGGTCAGAGGGCATATCAGCAAATCTTGCGAGTCGAGGCGTCTCTGCTGTTGACTTAGCGTCCAGCAGATTATGGTGGTATGGTCCGGAATGGCTCCGACAAGTCCCCGAAAGTGGGCCAGCTTCTCTCTGCGATGTCCCGGATTCGCAACTTGAGCAGCGGGTCCACTGTCACACAGTAACACTAGCGCCAGAGTTACCACATATATCCGGCGGCAAGGACGAACTGCTAGCCTCAGAACAGGTCCTTGCATTGCTCGTTTAGAAGCAGAAATGCGCTGTTTACTTCCGAGCACTCTCCTAGAAATGGACTATTCCTTGTTGAATTTAAACCCCCTTCTGGACAAATACGGTATCCACCTCCGATCTCACCACGGAGAAGTTTCTGGCTGCTTTCTCACGGTTTGTGGCCAGAAGACAATGGCCACAGCGCATCTATTCCGATAGAGGCAAAACCATCGTAAGAGCATCCAAGGCATTGGATAGTGACTTTCTGGACACCACCAAACAATGTGTTGTGCACGCAATTTGTTGGCATATTATTCCTCCCAATACTCCCCATATGGGCGGGTTATGGGAGGCAGGAATTAAGACTTTTAAGGCCTTATTCTACAAGGCCACGTAGCTGAGTATGACATCTTCTAAAGGTTAGATATTTCTTAATGTTTCGAATGCATATCTCTGTATATCGTCGAAACTTATAAGATTTTTCTTTAACATGTCTTTGCTCGTGGAGCAAATTTGTTAACGACCTTGCAATCGCAGAAAAGTCTTTAACAAAACACCTGTAATAGCTTGCTAGGCCTGGAAACGACCTTAAGCCGAACCTCTGGATACTGTGAATCCAAAGTAAACGACGCTTTGAAAAGCTACGTTTTTTCCTTGGATATTGGTTTCGCGAATCGATATGTTTTACATAGTCAGTTTCGTTTTCAGAAAATATTATGACATCATCTTCGTAGACATAGAAAGTTTTGCCTGCGGAATTTTTTCTCTTTTTCGCTCCTGCTCTGACCTTGAACATAATGAAAAAAAAACGCTCAACTGTTATTTGCGAGCTCTCATTAAAATCCATTAAGTCGCAGATTAGTTATTTAACAAAACGTTTGGCCAATCGGTAAAAACGTGGCCCAGCAGCGCTAAGCATAGTTTTTCTAGTGCATAGTTTTTCTAGTTTTTCTGAACGTGTGCACTCACATACATACACATTGAACTCCGTCCGTCTAGCTAATTCTAAGAACCGCAAGTTTTAGTGTACATATGTCTTCTAGATGGATCTCTCTGGATTGCCAATTATCAGCTGCTTTATCGAATCGAAACAGACATAGCGCTATTGGTTAAGAATTGAAAATTTAATTTAATTTTGTAAGCATTTATGGTAAATCCAAACTGCAGTATTTTGAAAAAAAAAAACGAAGATTGGACGGCTATCATAATCGGGATGCCCGACAAAAGTTTTCTTACTTGTTAGTTAAGACGTTATTGTCCCAGAATTAAAGGATTCTTCATTGTCACAGTATGTGACTCTGGGTTTTGGAAAAATTTTATAATTTGAATGATAGGGATTTTTACATTTGCTATCGATACATGTTGAGAATTGCTTCTTGTCAGTTGAAAATATGTATATAGATGTGGAGAATTTATCCAGAGTAAGACGGAACTGGTGTTTCTCCGAGCATTGCTTCTTTGGATGACTGTCATATGTGGTCTGGGTGCTAATTTTGCAATAGTTGCGTTAACTTCTGTTATAAATTTATTAATTTTTACGAAATATAAATATACTTTGTTCAATTTTATCTTTTATATCAGCTACTTTATGTTTTCCAGTACCGGTAGTTTTCAATTATTGGATTATACTGTTATTTCACCAAATGTTTTATTATTTAAAATAACGACACGAATGAGAATATTTATATTTTTGTTACTTTATATTTTGTATAGCTGTTTTTCACAACCTGCCATTTCGAAACACAAAACAAAAATGAGTTCATAATAGAAAGTTGTGTTCGTGCATTCAAGTCAGGATTTCTGTAATGTCAATTTTTGAAATCAAGATAACATTACAGAGCGAGAAGTGAGAAGCAGTTATGTTATTTCCAATTAATTATGTGTATAGTGTGTACTCTGGGAAGTATTACAATATGATCCAGTATTCACTGAAATGATAAGGAAAACCCACTAAAACCTAATCAGATCATTTAGTCTAAATTAACAAATCATATTTAAGTTAAATAGGAGCTTATTTAAATCAACTTTTAAATAAGGAACATTAGTTTGCCTTGATTATTTTTCTTCCATTATCAGTTATCCCATCTGGCTTCTTTGTTTCGTAAATCTTCCCGGAGCCAATGGTTTGGTGAAGATGTCTGCCAGTTGCTTTTCTGTAGATATACAATTGTATAGATATATATTGTATACTCAATAGAAATAATATTATTCTGTATTTGTTCTCTGACAAATACACTGCTGGTCATAGGTTAGAAGCACCATTTTTTTTTCAATAAGTGTTTATATTTATTATTAGGCAAGTATTACTTGCCCCAAATAATTTTTTTTTATCGAAGTCCGAATCTTATTCGAAAAACATCTGTATATAGTTGGTTGATTTGCGAAAAGATAACTTTGCATTAAAAGACTCCAGAAACTTCGATGCAATCATATGGCTTATCAGCTGGTCAATGAATTAGACGCACATCAATTTTCCAAATTTTGCTTAAATAAAAGCTAAAAATTAAAAAATAAACTATTTTCAAGCTATATTAAGAAAAACAAGTAAGAACGTTGCAGTCGGACGCAACCGACAGCGAAATACTATTTCACGTCCCAACAGCTCACAGGGGCCTCTATCACATTATATTTTTTTAGAATCAACTCTAAATCCCCACTGTCGCCGCTCAAATTATCTGCCGATTAAAACTTTTTATTGGAGGTGACCAGACAGTTTCAATTAGGATTGAAGCTTAGAACCCTTACCTTAGCAAAAACACGCACTTAAACCGAGAGAGATGGCATCTCTCCAAATAAGAGAGGTGGCAACTCTGAAAGTGTGATATAAGTTTGTTGGCGAGCGCAGAGGTGTGGGCTCGAACCCCGGTGCGGTCATGTTGATATTTTTGTTATATTTTCTTTATTTAGTTATTTTCTATTAATAAAATATTCTTTTCAAACATAGAATCGATAGAAGAGGCCCCCAGTAACTTAGCATCCAATTTTGAAGCTTCTATCACTAAAACTGTAGGAGATATAAGCTAATATTACCAAATCAAAAGACAAAGTCAAAGGTCACAAAGTCATTATTGGCTCAGAAGCAGCAGATTTTTCATTTTTGATTTGCCACGCCCCCAGTGGCCGTAGACATATAATTTTTGGCATGTTCATAGAGTGGGCATTTGGGAATATAACTGTAAAGTTTGGATGCTTACATTCGAAAAATTTGAAAATTACAGGGTATTTTTCTGTAGGTCACGCCCCTTTTGGGGCGTAACAATAATTGTTGGGGAATCGGTAGAGGAGGCCCCCAGTAACTTAGCATCCAATTTTGGAGCTTCTATCACTAAAACTGTAGGAGATATAAGCTAATATTAGTTACCACGCCCCCTGTGGACGTAGATATATCCGCCATAGCTTTTCGATTGTGGGATGTTAACCCGAGTATATATACCAAGCATCAATACTCAAAATATAACAGAATTAGTAAAATCATTATATTTTCAGAACCGATTTGCCACGCCCCTAGTGGGCGTGCCCATAAATTTGTTTAGGCGATCTTTGTAGGATCATAACAGTAATCAGCGTGTCAAATTTAAGCGTTATAGCTTTAAGACTTTAGAAGATACAGTTTGACCCGATTTGCCACGCCCCTTATCCACCTTAACTTTTTGATTTTGGGATGTCGACGTTACTGTTCAGTTAAAATCTCAACTCTCTAGCCCTTCTAGAAGAAGTAGTGTTTCTGGGATACAGGAAAATTTATTTTCCGATTTGCCACTTGACACTTGACACTTTATCTGACGAGGGTATACACGAGTATATATTTCAAGTGTCTAGCTTCAATAGCGTGGAAATGGTTTGCGTTCATACGGACAGACGGACAAACGGATTTTGCACAAAACCAATGTACTATATCACTACGTGAAATAGTATAAAAATGGGGAAAGCTACCATATTGAGCTTATTGGAATGTCAATAAGTGGACTTCTTACATTCACAGGGATTATCAAACCGAAATATTGCCAAACAAATAGAACGCAGCTCCAGAACTATCGACAGATACTTAAAAGATCCGGTGGCTTATGTTTTTATGTTTTTACTGACGAAAAATGTTATAATTTGGATGGTCCAGGTGGTTTTCATTACTATTACCATGATTTGCGAAAAGATAATCTGTATTTAAGTCGCCATTACAGCCGTGAAGGTATAGTTATGTTATGGGGTGCCATCACGTTTTATGGCCCAATTGAACTATTTATTATAGATTAATAGATTGAACTATTTATTATAGATCAAAAGATGACCGGTGAGCGCTTCAAAACTTTGTTGCAGTCCACATTTCCTAAGGTTAAAGATCTCTTCGGACCGTTGCCATGGATTTTCCAACAGGATAATGCACCAATCCATAATGGTCAAGCTGTGAAGTCGTTTATAGCGAGTGAAAATGTTCAGATGATGAGTTGGCCGCCGTATTCTTCAGATCTCAACATTATTGAAAATGTCTGGGGATGGCTTTCTAGGAAAGTATATGAAGATGGAAAACAACATGAAGACAAAGAAACACTAACTGCAGCAATAAACTAGCCTGAAGCCAAATTTCACTAAGTTTCATAGATTCCCTATTTCACTCCATGAAGGACCGGCTCTATGAGGTTATATCAAACAAAGGAGGCAGTACTCATTACTGAAATAATTTTTTTCTTCTTCCCTATAAACTAAATATTTAAAAAAAATTCACTTGTTTTATTAATTAATTTTTTTTTACAAATTAATTTGTTAAAGTGCATCTATTCTAATGACCAAGAAAAAAGTGCCTTTTTTTAATAGCTTCAATAAAATGTAAAAAAAAACATTTAAGTAAAATTTTAATTTTTCCAATTGCTTACTTGAAGAGGCATTGAATAACGAAGGTTTTGGTTTATAAGTTTTTTTCCTATTGTTTTTCAAATTTTAAAGCAAGTAGCGTTGCGTTCATATATCGTTATTGGTGTAATCGTTATCAAGTTTAATATTTATACTTTCTAAAAGAGATTTTAACCATAATGCTTCCCTTACTACATACTTCAAATAAAGCCATGTATTCTGCTTCAGTAGATGATGCTCCTACTGAATTTTGAGTTGAACATTTTGAATAAGTAGCCTGTAGTACTTTTCCTGTAATTCTCATTATCTAACCAATCGGAATCAACATATAGTAAAACATATATATTTTTATTTATATCACCTCTGTCTTGCACATTCACTGGTGAATTCTGAAAACCACATTGCCTTAACGCCTGCTCAAATACTTCAAACTAATATCTAGCTGCTTGTTTGAGCCCGTAAATTGCCTTATTCAACTTACATATATTTTTTATAATTGCATGAAATTTCTTGAGAAATTTTCATGTATGTATATTTCTTCTTTTAGCGTACCATTTAGAAAAACATTTTTAACATCCATGTGATGTACTTTAAGACTATATTGATTTGCAATTGACAATATAAATCGAAAACTAGAAATCCTGGCAAGTGGAGCAAATGTTTCATCATAATCTATTTGGTATTGTTGTGTGAAACCACGTGCTACTAATCTTGCCTTATATCTTACTGGATTTCCCATTTCATCATATTGTAAAGTAAATACCTATTTACTATATAAAATACTTTTTATTTTCTGTCCTTTTAACAATAGTCCATGTGTTCTTTGATTAATGTGCAAATAGTTCTATTTTATTAGCTTTTTCCTATAGAGATTTATCATTTCTACTTTTTATTATGTCAAACGTATTAGGAACTTCATTAAAAATAGTATGAGCATTCAATGTGAGACTTTTTTTTAACTAGTTTCCTCTTCATTATAGGATATAAGTGGTTTATGTTTCAATTTATCGCTTCTCCTAATCACATTCTTAGAAACATCATTTGTTAACATTTCACTAGACTGTTCAACTTCCATACTCTTATTCTGGAAATTATTATTATCCTTGCTTTCATTCAGGTAAACAACAATCCATACTTTCATTCTGGATATTTGGTAAACAACAATCCATACTTTTATTCTGGATATTTTCAACACCTTCCTTACTATCATTCAGGAACTAATTTTTCTTACTCTCTTTCAGAAAAATTTGTTTACCACTATTCTTACTATCATTTTGTTGTTCACCCTTCTTACTCTCATTCAGGAAATCATTTTTGACAGTTATAGAGTTAACCATATTTGTTTCATCCACCAACACATCTCTAATTGGTTCATATCCGACAAAAATACTTATGATTTATTGTCAAATTTTCATTTTCAAGTTATACCCTGAACCCATTGAAAATGGGAAATCAGGGTATAATGTTTTTGTTGAAATGTATCTAACAGGCAGAAGGAGGCGTGGTAGACCCCATAAAGTTCTTGATCAGGGAGACAAGCCGAGTTGATATAGCCATGTCCGCCTGTCCGTCCGTCTGTCCGTCTGTCCGTACGTATGCATGAACGCGTCGATCTCAGAACCTATAAGAGCTAGAGACTTGAAATTTTATGTAGGTTCCTGTATAGCACGAAAAGATCGAGTTTGTTTCAAATAATCGATAACTGTCAAATAGCAGCCCAAGCACAGCTGACGCAGCGAATTGCGCTTGTGTGTGCGTCCGTGATGCTTGTAATGCACATACATATACATATGTATTTAAAAGAAACGGAAAATGCACGGAATAACGGTTCTTCTCAGGGTTCAGGGTATCCCCTAGTCGGGCGGTATCGACTAGAGTTTTCTTACTTGTTTTTATCTGTATTTAGTTATTTTGTGGTAATAAAATATTTTTTTGAATACATATAATATTTGGCATAGAGAAGGTCAAAGGTCACAAAGTCATTATGTAGCGAGCTTATAGCTGAAAAGCTGTAGATTTTTCATTTTTAATTTGCCACGCCCCCAACTGTCGTAGATACATAATTTTTGGCATGTTCATAGAGTGGGTGTTCAGGAATAAAGTTTGGATGATTACGTTCAAAAACAGCTAGGGGTATTTTTTGTAAGTCACTCCCCTTTTGGGGCGTAACAATAATTGTTAGGGAATCGATAGAGGAGGCCCCGAGTAACTTATCATCAAATATTAGTTCCTACGCCCTCTGTAGGTGTAGATATATCCGTCATAACTTTTCGATTGTGGGATGTTAACTCGTGTATATGTACCAAGTCTCAAGCCTGTAGCATCAATAGTGCTCATAATATAACACAATTAGTAAAATCACTATATATTCAGATCCGATTTGCAACGCCCGTAGTACCACCTCCTCCTTTCCAACAAACAAGGAATTTCACCTCCATGGCCATTCCCACCTTTAATTACAAATGTCTCACTACACATTTTTAGTAAGCCAGAACTGATCCTTGGGTGGACTCAAGCTGACACTATGTGAGTATGGACGCCCGCACTCGTATCCTCTGAAGTAGCTCTTTATAATTTCTTTTAGATAAATATCTAATTACAGTTAGGAATATTATATTGTGCCAGAGCATCTAGCTAGATGTGTTGAACGCATTTTTCACATCTTGAGTCGCTATGATGCAATGCTGCTTTGATCCGTGCTTACATCTGTCCATCTTTTGTCCACCGTTTTGTATGCTCTGCTCCTGGGGTCAACTTCTGCGGAGTCGCATAGGTCTAAAAAGTAGTCCTGTTTGCTAGTCCGTATGGCCTTCATCAGCTGCTGTGTTGCCACCTGCTGATAGCTTCTTCTCGCGTGTACACATATTCTCCGGAATTTGCTTATCTGCTCATTTCACCAGTACATAGGTGGTGTTGCGCGAGCTGCTTGCGTCGCTCCATGCTGGCGTTGCTGACGCTCTGTATTTGGGTAGTCATTTGGCAAGCGCTGACCTCAGCATTGCCTTGCGTGCCTACCGACTGGATGCCCTCCGAGAGGGCTGTCGGGTGGAAGGTATCCAGAAGACAAGCTTCCTTCATAGAGTTGGCGCCCTGCCAGATGGCTCAGCAATTGTGAACAGAAGTTCAGAGTGATAGCTGCCTGTATATCTGTCGTAGAGGCTCCATTTTGCCTCTCGAAAAAGGCACGAAGTGACAAAGGTTGGGTCGATTATGGATTATGATCCAGCCCAGCTTAAAGTGAACTCGGGCGCAGATCTCCGGTCCCTTACGTTCTCAGCAAGATCGTCGAGCACCGAAATGAATTCGTTGAGCTGCATGCTAGGGGTCAGGTAGCAGCTATATATCCATATGCTGCCGTATCTTTGAAACACTTAACATTTGCAAGAGCATTCGCTGAGTTGCCACATTTCCACAACGCCGCTTTTCTGGAGTCTAAGGCCCATGACATGGGGCAGCAGGTCTTGCGCAGCAATGCAATGATTTAGGTTTATCTGGAGAAACTTTAACATTTAGTTTTTTGGACAGCCTCCCGGTATGATGGGCACTTAAAGCTGCCTGCCGCGTGATCAGTCTTCTTTTCGCCTTTCCGGGCGCAGAGACTGCATTTTGGTTGCTTGTCGCAGTTTTTAGCAGTGTGGCCCATCATTCCGCAATAGAAGCAGGCACCTTTCAGGTCGCATTCGCTTTTGCAGCTAGCAGCAATATGTCCGTAGTCCAGGCATTTGAAGCAGCGTTTTGGCTGATCCTCAACGCTGATATGGCAATCGACCCATCCAACTCGAATCTTGGCGAACTCAACCAAAGCTCTGGCCTTAGCAACTGGGAGGACGACAGTGGCTCTTTGCTATCCCCCGAAGGCTAAACGTAGCGACTTGACTTGACTTAACATACAGAGCGAGCTGTCTTTCAGCGCATCCTTGATTGCCTCGACTAGCTCATGTCTGCTAGCTAGCTCGTCCAGAACACGGATCTTGATTTGCGCGGACTCGGTAAGCGTTTTACCCACCGCGTGTTTGACCAGGCCTTGCCAACAGCCTCCTGGAGCACCTCTTGCTGTCTTGCTGATTTCCTGAACATCCCCACTAAGATGTTAAGGCTCGGGACATGTCAGCAAAGCTGCAACCCTCTACCCCAGAAACCGTGATAGCGTCCGTCCTGCCAGGTTCGACACTGCAGATACCGCTTGTATAGCCTTTTGCTCCTTAGCGCCCACTACAATTTTCCTGTTGGGCCTAAATTTTTTTGGGGGAGTCCTTCTTTGCTCAGAAGCAACGTACCTCGAACGTTTGGGCGTGTTGTTGCCTGGAAGGGCTGTTACTATAGCGATCTTAAACTGCCCGACAGTCTGCACCTCGCAGTTTTTTACTCAGCGGTTGCAGAGTAATTCCGTCGCCTTGTGGAGCTTGACCATTCTGGGTAGCTCCTCTCTCATTAGGAAAGTTATATGCTTCTGGCCTCCAAATAGAGCCGACAGACCCTCTAATGTCGCGCCTATCTGCTAGATAGTGCTCTTCTAAGTGGTTGGTGCCTCGCACTCAACCTAAGGAGACTTGACTGTTGACAGTCTCTGCAATGGCACTGTCTGTTGTTGCTGCGGTGATCGCTGCAATGCAGAGCGGCGCGCAAAGGCTTGCAGCTCATCCTCCATCCTTCCCTCCATTATACACCTACTACCAAGGCGAAAATCCTGTAGTGGGCAACAAATGATTCTTTTGTTGTCAGGATGCTTCAGTTAAGCTTAGAGACTTTATCTTAAAAACCCAGCTCAGATACGCAACGAGCCCGAAAGTATGAACTACTTTCCGTAGCTCCAACTGCACTCTAGTGGTTAGGTTGCTGTCTTTGCTAAGACTCAGCGGCACACCAGATTTTGGTGAGTAGCTCATTGTCCGCTCCAGTTTCCAGCACAGCTGTTAGAGTAAGTGCACCTGATGCTATTTGTTTGCCTAAACATGTCTAAACTTTTTTACAATTGTTCGCTCGAAAAATGAGAAAAATCAGAGTTGACGCTACCAATACCACTACCGCTACCAATACCTACTCCCCGCTCCAGGGCTATTGGCATCAACCGCCACCGAAATACTCCGCGTTTTGCAGCACAGTAAGTCAGTTGTGACCGCCGTTTGTTTTGCTAGGTGCGCCGCGCCCGCAGCATACACGTTTATTAATTTGACTAATTTTTTCGCAGTGACAAACAGATTAATTTGATGTTTGCATAAAATAGACATAAAACCAAAACGAAAGTAAAAAACAATGAACATTTGGCAAAAAAAGTGTTTAGCTGGCTGTGCTATCGACGCTTTCAAACAAACGGACGGACGGACAGAGCTACATCAGATCGGCTTGTGTCGCTGATCAAGAATATATACTTAATGGGGGTCTACCACGCCTCCTTCTGCCTGTTAAATACATTTTCAGAAAACCATTATACCCTTATTTCCCATTTTTAACGAGTCAGGGTATCAAAACAGAACCATAAACCGCGAATTCAAATTGGTGTATATACACTAGAGATGGGATTGGGAAGGAAATTGCTTACCGTCCCATCCCGTATCGAAATCAAATTTGCTGTTCCAGTCCCAATTATCCCGAAAATTTTTCAGCTCATCCCGCGGCTCCCGGAATTTCCCGAAATATTTTTTTCCACATAAAATAATCAATATTTTGTATACCCTGAACTCATTGAAAATGGGAATTCAGGGTATAATGTTTTTGTTGAAATGTGTATGTACGTAACAGGCAGAAGGAGGCGTGGCAGACCCCATAAAGTATATATATTTTTGATCAGGGTGACAAGTCGAGTTGATATAGCCATGTCGTCTGTCCGTCCGTCCGTCCGTATGTATGAACGCGTCGTTCTCAGAACCTACAAGAGCTAGAGACTTGAAATTATTTATGTAGGTTCGTGTATATCACGATTCGGTCGCGTTTGTTTCAAATAATCGATAACTATCATCGTTTTAATGTTATCGATTAAAAACCGATATCATCATTTAGTTATAAAATTATATTTAATTTACCTCTATAGCTAGAGTCTTCAAATTTTGCATTTAGTGTTATGTGAGCCTTATACAATTTCGATTTTTGTTAAATTTTGGATGCCACGCCCCCTTCGCCTCAAATTTGTAAGTCCCGTATATCAAATACTAGAGACTTGTGCTTTGGCACATACACCCATATGGACATGATCACGCCAAACAAGTTTGATCAAAATCGTTCGTCTGGAAAATTAGTTATTTAACATTTAATTTCCCAAAGCATTGCCATGCAAATTGCAGCCAAACAACAACTGACGCACCGACTTGCGCTTGTGTGTGCTTGCGCCTGTGTATGTGTGTGTGTATGTTTTGCTTGTAATGAAAGTACATATGCATGTGTATATAAAAGAAACGAAGAATGCTTGGAATAGCGGTTCTTCGAGCGGTCTCGACTAGAGTTTTCTTACTTGTTTTACTTGTTTTTTTTTTTAACTATTACTAAATATCAACAATTTTATTTAAAAACAATATTTTTTCAAAATTTGTCCTAATCAGATGAATTCTTCCGTTTTCCAATATTCTACGAGAAGTAGAAAAAATTCTTTCGCTCGTTGCAGAAGATGTTTGAAAATTAAGAATTTGTCTAGCGAGCATTTGTAATAATGGCAATTCATTGCATTGCTGCCAAAACAATATATATAAATTTTTCTTAAATTTAATATGTTTGATATAATTATTAATTT
Organism: Drosophila repleta; assembly: GCA_018903745.1. Lineage (NCBI taxonomy): Eukaryota > Metazoa > Arthropoda > Insecta > Diptera > Drosophilidae > Drosophila > Drosophila repleta. Next base: position 73,465 of record JAEIGN010000419.1, read on the forward strand.
ACTCATCAATATCATATTCCTTTTCGAGTTGCGGTACGCAAAACTCCGAAAATCTGTCTGGTGACATTGATTTGTCTTGATCACCCATTTTTTGTATACCCTGAACCCATTGAAAATGGGAAATCAGGAAATGTTTTTATTGAAACGTATGTAACAGGCAAAAAGAGGCGTGGCAGACCCCATAAAGTATATATATTCTTAATCAGGGAGACAAGCCGAGTCGATTAAGCCCTGTCCGTCCGTCTGTCCGTATGTATGAACGCGTCATTCTCAAAACCTATAAGAGCTAGAGACTTGAAATTTTATGTAGGTTCCTGTATAGCACGAAAAGATAGAGTTTGTTTCAAATAATCGATAACTATAATCGTTTTAATGTTATCGATTATAAACCGATATCTTCATTTAGTTATAGAATTTTATTTAATTCATCTTTATAGCTAGAGTCTTAATTTTTTGCATTTGGCGTTATTTAGGCCTTACGCAATTTCGGTTTTTATTAAATTTTGGGTGCCACGCCCCATTCGCCTCAAATTTGTAAGTCTCGTATTTCAAATACTAGAGACTTGTGCTTTGGCACATACATACACATGGATGACATGATTATGCCCAACAATCTTGATCAAAATCTTTCGCCTAGAAAAAAGTTATTAAGCATTTAATTTTCCATAAAATTGGCATGCAAATAGCAGCCAAAGCTCAGCTGAGGCAGCGTCTTGCGCTTGTGTGTGCGTGCGTGTGCCTGTGAGTGTATATGTTGCTTGTAATGAACACACATCTACATATGTATATGAAAGAAACGGAGAATGCACGAAATAACGGTTCTTCGTAGGGTTCAGGGTATACCCTAGTCGAGCGGTCTCGACTAGAGTTTTCTTACTTGTTTCTTTTTTATACCCTGAACCCTTTGAAAATGGGAAATCAGGGTATAATGGTTTTGTGAAAATGTATGTAACGGGCAGAAGGAGGCGTGGCAGACGCCATAAAGTATATATATGATCAGAAAGGGAAAACGAGTCGATTTAGCCCTGTCCGTCTGTCTGTCTGGCCGTCCGTCAGTCTGTCCGTCCGTCCGTCTGTCCGTATGTTTGAACGCGTCGATCTCAGAAGATATAAGAGCTAGAGACTTCAAATTTTTTTTGGAGGTTCGTGTATATCACGGTTCGATCGAGTTTGTTTCAAATAATCGATAACTATCATCGTTTTAATATTATCTATTAAAAAGCGATGTCTTCATTTAGTTATAAAATTCTATTTATTTCATCTTTATAGTTAGAGTCTTCAAATTTTGTATTTGGTGTTATTTGAGCCTTCTGCAATTTCGGTTTTTGTTAAATTTTGGATGCCAGGCCCCCTTTGCAACAAATTGCTAAATCACGTATTTCAAGTACTAGAGACTTGTGCTTTGGCACATACACACATATGAATGACATGATCACGTATAACACGTTTAATTTGACCAAAATCGTTCGTCTAGAAAAAAGTTATTAAACATTGAATATCTCATATTATCTGGTGAGCTGGTGAGTCATAATGCACAGTTAGCAGATTGTGTGCTTGTGCGTCCGTCTGTGTGCATGTATGTGTTGCTTGCTACATACATATGTACATATAAAAGTAACGGAGAATGTTAGCGGTTCTTAGGAATCGCAGTTCTTCGCAGGGTTCAGGGGATCTCTTAGTCGAGCAGTCTCGACTAGAGCACTCGTACTTGTTTATATTTCGGTTAAAGAGTTATTAAATGCTATGCAAAAATTTAAGAAAAAGTATCGTAAGGTTTTCCATTCATATTCAAATGAAATTTTCAATAATTTGCTGAAGAAAAAGTGCCGTTTAACTTAGATCTAAGCTTATATAAGAATCGCTTTTGGATCACCCAAGCAAGCAGAATATGAGTGCATAGTAACAAAGCAAATCCAAGCAATGATCATATTTTAATCATCTGCATGCTCATTTGGCGATTGCTTTTCATTTCGTTTTTGTATTTCAAACTAACCATACTTTGAGCATATGGAAGGCTCAATTATGAGTATTTCGATCGCCCAGGAGATTAGTCGTTTTTTAATCGTCAAGGGGACTCATCAAGACGATTTCTGTTAAAACAGTCTTCCAAATGCTTGCAGGGTACATACGAGTTCAGGGAAGAAGTCACTGATCATTTTATTGATTTTAGATTATTTGAATTAAGAAAAAAAATTGTTCTTTTTTCTTTAGATTTTCAGCCTGTTTTTCCGTATTTTCCGGACATTTTTGCCGTTAAAAAAAAATATTGGCATCACTGGTGCTCGGAGCTTGCAAATAACAGTTGAGCGTTTTTTCGTCACGCTCAAAGTCAGAGCAGGAGCGAAAAAAAGAAAATATTCCGCTCTCGCTCTGAGCAAGAGCGATTTTTTCTTGTCTGAATCGGTCTTCGCATGAGGGTTGTTTTTTTGGGTTTTTTGGCTCGATCTTTATTGCTGAGCATCTGTTCGCGAGCGAAAATTTTTCTGTTCGCGAGCTGAGCCTCAGTAAGTGAGCAAATGACTGAAAAAGTCAATGCAAAAGGTCTTTTGGCACTCTTTGGAAAAAAATTATTTTTTTTTGGTATTAAGATGTTATTTAACTAGTACTAAACTTATACTACCTATTGTTAAGTTAAATAACTAATTATACATTTAAATTGTCTGCGCTTATTGAACTTCGCCGTTCATTTAATATGAAATACAGGACTAAAAATGAGTTCCTAGTGTAGTTAGAACTATCTGTGCGAGCGCATTTAAATGTGACAGTTGAAGCTTAATATCATGAAAAATTAAAATATTTAGTAAAATGAAGATACAAACTTGCGACGCAAGAATATTTTGCGTACTTTGACCATACCATACACAAAGTACGTTTGCATCGCACATGAACATGCATCAGTCGCTCAAAGACCTTTTTCTTAATTTTACTCAAGCGTTCGCTCGCGGTCTGACCGAAACAAATGAGAATCGAAAAAAACGGTTGTAGTCCGAGCGCGAGCGAACTGAGCGAAGACCCGTTGTTTTCGCTCGCTCGCGAGCATTTTCGTCAAATACTCAGTGAAAACTGTTATTCGAAGACCACGCAAAATGCTAAACTGTTATTTGCGAGCTCTGCTGGTGCTATAAGATACCTATGTATGTACATATGTAGATACCAGTGTCAAAACTCGTGAATTTTCTTATAAAGTTCAGCGCGCACTTGGGAAAGAGTGACGTTTAACTGTTAGCTTAACAGACCGTTTTGCATAAACTAGTGTTACTCAATCGTGGTTTATTTTTAAATCACCCATCCCGCACGATCCCGAAAAACTTTTCGGAACCCGCGCGATTCTCGAAAATCCAGACCCTAACGCCCGTCTCTAATATAAACTATTAGGAAAAGAATAACTACATTTTTACTTTTTTTTTAATCATTCAATAAAAATGAAATATGAAAATAACAGATTGGATCTTTTGCAAAATATTCGTTAAGAATGAAAATAGGAAATTAGCTCCATCTATAATGAGCATACGCGCGATTACTTTCGCATTGTTTGTGCAAATCGTCCTTTTTTTTTATAACTCTTCCTTGACCACAAGCAGCATCTAAAATCTCCCAAGCCAGTTTTTCCGGCAAATGAACTTTCCGGTCCTTTTCACGAGCTGCATCCAATAGCCATTTCATGGCAAGAAAATACGATTTTCGTTCTGTCAGCGGTACTGGAACTTGATATTTGACTCCGCCTCTTTTTATTGCTGACAACTGGAGTAAGGGCCGTGCATTTTCTATGGCATTTATTAAAAGTTGTTCAGCATCAATTATTACACTGTCTTTGTTAGCATTGGACAGAATTAATCTTTCAATCTGGGTTCGCTTAATCATTTGGAACGTTTCCGCTAATAATTCTTTGGCCAACCATTTATTGCCTTTTTTCGTGATGTACTTTACAAGCTTATTTTTTAGTTTACCATAGAATATAGAATTAGATACATCATTGGTAGCCGCCTTTACAGAAATATGAGATACGACGCTTCTGTCGGTACTCCTTTTCAAAGTAGGTTCAACGAAATGCGAAGGGTACATTGACATCAGACGGCTAAATGTTGAAAACCTTTACCAATAAAGAAATTATATTTTGAATTGAGCATTTTAGTAGATTACCATTAATTACCTTAAAATATTTAAGGCGGTTCCAGGCAAAAACACCATGTTTATAATTATATAACATTGTTGATAGAGACGTGTTTCAGTGATTATAAATCGATATTTTACAGAATGATATTCCCACAACTAAAATTGAATTTTGGTATATCACATCATTAAATCAAAAACAAGCGGCAATGATTTTATTTTTAAATAGCTTAATTTTAGAACATTTTCATATCTGTCAAAAAAATTTAGCTAGTTTCCTAATTTTGGACTGTAAGCAATTTATAAATAATATTTGGTTAGTATCGTAATGTAGTCACTCTACACGAGCACAAAAAGTAGTTGCTATAATGGTATTATACTTGTTAAATGTGGACTATCGCAAACTCTTCCTGATAAACATTAAAACTTTTTAGACAGTAGTGTAAACACGTCATTTACGGAAGCGAAATAGGTACATTGGGTTCGTGCATGATCCATCTTGCAGTCAGTCCGTTTTATTATACTTGTTCACGAAGTGAAATAGTATATTGATTTTGTGCAATTTGGATTTATACTCGTGTACCCTCGCTGATAAATTGTCAAGATTTTTCCGATACACCAACTATGGGCGTGGCAAATCGGAAATCGCGTCGATATCCCAAAATCAAAAAGCTATGACGCTTATTGGGGGCGTGGGTCAAACTGATACTTCTACAGTTTTAAAGCAAGAATGCCCCAATTTGGCACTTGAATTACAGTTACGACCCTATAAAAATCGCCCAAAAAATGATATTGCAACATCCACTGGGGGCGTGGCAAATCTGCTCTGACTGTATAGTGATTTTATTAATTCTGTTATATTTTCAGCACTGTAACTGCTAGAGACTTGAGACTTGGAATATACACTCGGCTTAACATCCCAAGATCAAAAGGTTATGGCGGATATATCTACGCCCACAGGGGATGTGGCAAATAATAGGAGCTCGTATCTCTCACAGTTTTGGAGTTAGGTTACTGGTGACCTCCTCTATCGATTCCCGAACAACTATTGTCACAATTGTCACTATTGTAAGTTACGCTCCCGTAAACCCATTGGAGCGTAACTTACAAAAAAATACTCTGTAATATTCGCATTTTTGGAATCTAAGCATCCAAACTTTACATTTACATATATTCCTGAACACCCACTCTACGAACAGGCCAAAAATTATATGTCTACGTCTACTGTGAGCGTTGGAAATCAAAACGGAAAAATCTACAGCCTTTGAGCCATAAACTAGCTACATAATGAGTTTGTGACCTTTGACCTTCTCTATTGATTTGCCAAATATTATATATGTTTTGAAAAGAATATTTAAGTAACGCAAAAATAACAAGTAAGAGGGCTCTAGTCGAGGCTGCTCGACTAGGAGATCACGCACAAGCACACAGTCTGCTAACTGTGCATTTTAACTCAGCAACTGCGCTCAGGCTGCAAAGTGCAGATAATATGAAATATTTAAATGTTTAATAACTTTTTTTCGTATACGAAGGTTTTCGATCAAACTTGTTGGGGCGTGATCATGTCATTTATATGTGCGTTTGTGCCAAAGCACAAGTCTCTACTACTTAAAACACGTGTTTTTGTGAAGGCGAAGGGGCCCGGCATCTAAAATTTAACAAAAATCGAAATTATATAAATCACACATAAAACTAAATGCAACATTTTCAAGACTCTAGCTGTAAAGATGAATTAGATCGAATTTGATAACTAAATAACGACATCGGTTATCGATTATTTGAAACAAACTCGATCTTTTTGTGCTATACACGAACCTCCAACAAAAATTGGATCTCGTGCTTTTATATCTTCTGAGATCGACGCGTTCAAACATACGGACAGGCGGACGGACAGACGGTCGCACGGACTGGCGGACAGACGGATAGACGAATAGGGGTAAATCGTCTCAGCTTCTCTCCCTGATCAAGAATGTATATATATACTTTATGGGGTCTGCCACGGCTCCTTCTGCTTGTTGCATACATTTTCACAAAAGCATTATACAGTTTTCCCCATTTTCAATGGGTTCATACTCTGAATAAATATATGAAAAATAAAACAATTGAGCAGCGACCTTGAAGACTTAAGATTAATTTTAAAGACTTTTCCGCATTTGTTGCAAAAAACCCAACCTTCGAGGACGTTTTCATCTTCCTTATATATGTATGTCATTAAATATTGACTAACTTACGCTTTTGCCTTTGCGTTTTGCGACTATTGTATAAACACAACGATTTATTTTCTTTTTAATTTCTTCTGCTGTCATTATACCTTGAACCCATTGAAAATGGGAAATCAGGGTATAATGTTTTTGTGAAAATGTATGTAACAGGCAGAAGGAGGCGTGGCAGACCCCATAAAGTATATATATTCTTGATCAGGGAAAGCCGAGTCGATTTAGCCCTGTCCGTCTGTCCGTATGTTTGAACGCTTCGATCTCAGAATATATAAGAGCTAGAGACTTCAAATTTTTTTGGAGGTTCGTGTATATCACGATTCGATCGAATTTGTTTCAAATAATCGATAGCTATCATCGTTTTAATGTTATCGATTAAAAACCGATATCTTCACTTAGTTATAAAATGCTATTTAATTCATCTTTATAGTTAGTCTTCAGATTTAGTGTCGTTTGAGCCTAATGCAATTTCGGTTTTTGTAAAATTTGGATGCCACGCCCCCTTTGCCTCAAATTGTCAAATCCCGTTTTTCTAGTACTAGAGACTTGTACTTTGGCACATACACACATATGAATGACATGATCACGTATAACACGTATAATTTGATCAAAATCGTTCGTCTAGAAAAAAAGTTATTAAACATTGAATATCTCATATTATTGGCGTCTTGCAGCAGCAGCGAAGCTGGTGAGTCATAATGCACAGTTAGCAGATTGTGTGCTTGTGCGTGCGTCTGTGAGTAACGGAGAATGTTAGTGGCTCTTAGCAATCGCAGTTCTTCGCAGGGTACAGGGGATCTCTTAGTCGAGCAGTCTCGACTAGAAACTCTTACTTGTTTACTTACTTACTTAAACACGCACTGATCTAGTGCAAAAGCAAAACAGCCGATACTTTGACTCACACACCATGGTGCTTATAAAACACTTGAGTGAAATAAATATGTTTTTTTTTTTTTGTTTTTTTTTTTGCACTCCTTTTTCTACCCCCCCTTTTTTTTTCTTCCTTTTATTTTTGTTATTTTGGAGAGGAGGGGAAAAAAAAAAAATAAAAAAAAAAAAAAACAACCAGCAACGAAACCCACACCCCCCCTTGGGGGGGGGGGGGAAAAAAAAAAGTCAACCCCTTCCCCTTTTGGGGGAAAAAAAAAAAAAAAAAAAAAAAAGTGGAATGACTAAAAAAAAAGAAAAAAAACAAAATAAAAAAAAAAAAAAAAATTAGTTTGTTTGCTCCCCCCCGAGGGGGGGGGGGGGGGGGCGGGGCCTTGGAAGGGGACGTTTTTTTTTTTTTTTTAAGTGAAGGGGGAAGGGAGGGGGGGGGGTGGGCAGGAACGACGAAAAAAACTAAAAAAAACCCCCCCCCCCCCCCACCCGAAAAAAAATTTTAGGGTAACGCTCCGGAAGGACAAGAAACACCACCACACAACCCACCCCCAAAAACCAATTTTCTAATTTTTTTTTTTTTATTTTTGAAGAAAATTTTTTGGGGTTTTTTACGATGCCCACACCCTGCCGTATGTAAAATACCTTTTGGAGCGTTATGAGAGGCGTCAGCGTATAAGCAGCCCAGGGTATCAGCGAGCACCAGGGCGACGGCCGGGCAAACGGACGTGCCCATGGGAGAGGTCCGGTGCTACAATTGCTTGGCGTTTGGGCACTATAAGAGCCAATGCCCAAAACCGTTTCGTCATCCTGACGCCTGCTTCAAATGCGGGAAGGCCGGGCACGTATACAAGACATGCCCGATGAGTATGGGAGAAGCTGCCAGCAAGCAGGCTGCCACACTGGAGGGGCGTCCCGAACAGCTGGATCCGCTACAAACGGTGAGTGTTCCCTTTATTTTGGGTCAAGAGTGCGGTGTGTTTAATTTGTCGATTTCTTTACTCGATTCGGGTAGCCCTCAGTCGTTTATTAGGGAATCGGAAATCCCAAGACCCTGTCGTCTCCGCCCAAAACTGATGTCCTGCCGTAGCCTCGGAGAAGACCGATTGTTTTCGTTGGGCATAATAATGTGAGCCGTGCGCATCAATAATTCTAAAACAATATTAAATGAAATGTTTATACTCCCTAATTCAGCAACTGAGTTGCCTATTATATTGGGGAAAGTACCAGATTAAGAACCGATGTGGCAAAGATCGGCCTAGAGGATCTGCCGAGACTAATAGGGGCTGTTCCAAAGAACTCATTGCGGTCCTGGCACCTGATATTTCATTACAAACAGACGTCGTAAGTGTGGTGGTCGGAACAGAGTCATGTTCCTTGGTTACCGAGCCCATCGGGACGCCGCCGGGGCATCCAGTAATCACGGGAACTGAGACAGTAGAAGAAACATTATGAATGTCATAAACGTATCAGTAGGAGAAGACGACAATTTTGACGCAGAACCAATATTGCTGCCAGAGCAGTCAGTCGTGCTAAGAGAGGCAATTAGGACTTCGTATGTAGACGAGATGCGAGATGAAAATTGTAATAACTAATCAGACCCCAGTATTTTGCCGCCCCCGCCGCCTGTCCCATTATGAGCGTCAGGAAGTGATTTGTGAAGGCCTATTAGCCGCCGGAATTATTCGTCATAGTATTTCACCGTATGCTTCCGCTATTGTGCCGGTCCGTAAGAAGGACAACACCTTGAGAAAATGTGTTGATTATAGACCTCTGACCAAAATAACCGTTCGGGATCATTTCGGAAAGTCTTTCTTTACTGTTGTATGTCGCTATTTGGCTAATTGGGCCGGGATTACGCCTAAGTCAGCCCTCAGCCTTTAGCCGATTCAAGATTTCCCCGTGCCAAAAGAGCTAGAGCGTTGTTTAGGTCCGTTTTCGTACTTCCGTCGATTTGTACCCAATGTCCCGGTTTTTGAGGAAAGAAGCCCCTTACATTTTCTCTGAGGAATGTCTCCAGGCGTTCCGGACGCTGCAGCCAAAGCTAGTAGCATCGCCAGTGCTGTCCATTTATGATCCGAAGTCAGAGACCGACCTGCATTGTGATGCGAGTTCCTCGGGGTTTGGAGCGACGCTCCTCCAGAAGCAGGAAGACGGCAAATTTCACCCAGTGTTATATATTTCCAAAACTGCCTCAGTACCCGAATCCAAGCTACATAGCTATGAACTCGGAGACTTATTTCAAATTTATTCCTTTTAAAATCGTAACCAATTGCAACTCGCTAGCATTAACTCTGAGAAATGGGGGATCTTCCGCGAAAAAAACACTTTGGGCACTCTTGTTGGAAAACTATAACTATACAATTGTCCACTGTTTGGGAGTGAACATGCCCCACGTTCAACCCTTGAGTAGACTAGAGACCGTAGCTTATGTTGATGATGGGGATTTAGATTTTCAACTGCAGTTGGGGGGTGGTGATTGACGCCTTCACAGAGTTTGTTAAGTTGTACCCTGAAGCCACTACGAGTTCTCGGGAAGGCTGCCGTTGCTTAGAAACACAATATATTGAGAATTATAGTCGGCTATAATTCTCAATATGCTGAATGTTACTGCCTATGCTGAATGCTACTGCCTCTCCGCGAGCCTATGACCAGGTGGAGCGCGTCAATCGTATCCTGAGTCCCATGTTGAGTAAGTTGACTAAGCCGTTAGAGCACTCCGACTGGGTGCAACAGTTGCCGAAAGTGGAATTTGTCCTGAATAATGCTGTTCACTACCAGTTTTGATCCTTCCGTCCTCCTATTGTGTGTTGAACAGCGAGGCGAAGCCGTCGACGAATTATCAAAGCCTTTGAGTAGGTTATTCCTGGACCAGAACCTCACTCTAGAATAGGTTCGTAAGATCGCGTTGCAGAATATCCAGAAATCTAAGGAGTACAACGCTGAGTATTTCGCAGTCCAATACGAGGAAGGTGACTATAGCTACGACGGCAGGGACGAACAAAAAATTCATAAAGTCTACCTACGTGATTCATAAAAAGTTACCCAATGACCGATATGTCATTCGTGACATTGACGGCGCCCAGATTACCCAACTGCCATACGATGGTGTCCAGGACTCGTCCAAGCTAAAGCTATGGGTCGTTCCCTATGTAAGCCGCACTTCTGACCTCTGAAATGAAGCAACACTGACCGGAGGGAAGGTAAATTTCGAGTCCATATGAATCGAGGGCGATTCCTTGTCAGGCCAGCCGAGTTTTAAGATCTTTTAACTAACCAATATTTAGAATAAGTATATTGGTATCGACTAGATTTAGTATTTTTAGTATTTAAGATCGGCTGTACAAGTGTGGGGTTTTCAAGAAAACTGTGACCGACGCTAACCTAATTGGATGTGTAACAGAGAATAATCATAAATATACATCGCCATCATGTACACTTGCTGTCATAAATAAAGTGTTTTACAGAAGGAAGTTCAATAAGAAGAAGACTACTATAATAAGACGGCAGACGGAGATTTGGGTTCCAGTTTAGATTTCTTTGAGTAAAGAGAAGAAACCTTTTTTGGATCGATTCAATGCGATCCTGATACAATTTATGCTGTGGAGAACATATAATTGAACAATATTCGAAAGTAAGTCGTACCAACGAAATATAAAGGATCATTGAACTCGTTTGCCCAACGTTTAATAAAGCCAACAATACTTTTGGCTTCATTTATAATGGTTAAAATATGAGTATTGAAGCGAAGTATTGAATCGAAAAGTACTCCAATAGTAGTACGACAGAAGGCCATTCTCATACATTTAAATCAATTTAAACACAACCGATTGGCCAAGCACCAAAGTTGGATGGAATTAAGTTCATATTGTAAGCATTGATGATTGATTGTGTTAGAATAAGAAAGGCAAAGTTTTACGTCATCAGCATACATGAAGATCTTTGAATAAGAAATACAACTGGGAAGGTCGTTTATAAAATGGGAGCAAGCGAAGAAGCAAAAAGAGAAGCAATGAAAATGAAATGCAGAACGCAAATAAAAACAAAAATTACCGACGCTGCACAGATCAAAATCAGAAGCACTTCACAACAGAAAACAAAAATCACCGCGGATTATACCTTGCACAAATGCACAACAATGACAAATGGCTCAATAACCAAAATCAACAGTGAACGAGATTTAATATTCAATAAAATCACTAATTCAAAAATTAAAGCCACGGAGAACAAAAAAGCACGTTTAAAACTTTCAAACTGAGAACTCTGTCTGATTCAGTTCACAATGAAGTATTGCTTCATAAGCTTCAACCAATAGGATTTTCTCCTAAACTCTTATCTTGGATGTCATCCTATTTAAAAGGTAGAACCCAAACAGAGTTGTGTTGAGAACATCTTTTTCCAAACAAATCTTCGTTCTTTCTGGTGTATCTCAGGGTAGTCATCTCGGACATTTACTTTTTACACTATTTATAAACGACCTTCCCAGTTGTATTTCTTATTCAAAGATCTTCATGTATGCTGATGACGTAAAACTTTGCTTTTCTTATTCTAACACAATCAATCATCAATGCTTACAATATGATCTTAATTCCTTACAACTTTGGTGCTTCGCCAATCGGTTGCGTTTAAACTGTTCTAAATGTATAACAATGGCCTTCTGTCGTACTGCTGCATATATTGCTAATTATTTAATTAATAGGGATTCTTTGCAACGCATTTCTTCTGTCAAAGATCTTGGAGTACTTTTCGATTCAAAACTTCGCTTCAATACTCATGTCAAAAACTCCTTTATGTTTCGTTGGTATCAGGATCGTATTGAATCGGTCCAAAAACAGTTTCTTCTCTTTGTTTTAAAAAATCTAAACTGGGACCCTAATCTCCGTCTACCGTCTTATCATAGTCGTCTTCTTCTTATTCATCTTCCTTCATCAAAAATTGTAGAACAATCCTTGGAATTGCTTTCTACATAATTTGATTGTAGGTAACATTGATTCGTCCTCCTTGTTAATGAAAGACGCCGTGATTTTGTATATCTTTTTGAGAACGCTTTTACTTCGTCTTTGACAAGAGGGAGCTCATATACCAAGGAGCACCTGTTACTGTTCAGAGTGTCACAGACTGATATCGCTGCAATATGTCTATTTTTGAATTAATGGCTGCATTCAAACTGACTAGAGAACGGTTTTATATAGCCGTATTTTATTTTCAAGGCTTAGGTGAGATCGCGGTCTTAAGAGCCAGTACACTTTCTTTGTCCTTGCGTTCAGTTGAATTTGTTTTGCTTTTATATGCTGTTTCCAGGTAAACCGACGGTCTAAGTGAACTCCCAGACATTTCAGAGTTTCGCTAACTGGAATGGTAGCCCCATTAAGTGAAATTGTAGGACAATTTCCGCGTCTGAGCGCGAATGTGACTTGCACTGACTTCCATAGAAAAGATTGCGGTGTCGTCAGCATTTGTTGCTATCTCAACTGCATTTGTATTAGGCAAGTCGGCTGTGAAGACAGTATACAGAACAAGGCCTAAAACACTGCCTTGAGCGACTCCAGAATCAACAGTGCATATAGTGGACGATTCATCATGTTCTTGAATATAGAATATCCTGTTTACTTAATAGGATTTTATTATTAAGAAGTACGGAGCGGTCAACCTTTTCTTAATTTTGTTCATCAGTCCTGCATGACACACTCTATCAAAGGCCTGTTTAACATCTAAAAATACTCCCGTGCAATATTTTTTATTTTCAAACGCATTTAGAATTTCTTGAGCGATGCGATGGCATTGCTCGATCGTACCATGTCCCCATCTGAACTCAAACTGACATTCGGGTATGATATTTAGATCATCCAGTACTGGTAGCATTCTACTCAAAAGTATACGTTCAAATACTTTAGAGAACGTCACCAACAAACTAATGGGACAGTACGATGATGAACAGCCTTCCGGTTTGTTGGGCTTTGGGATCATTATAACCTCCTCGCATTTCCACTGACTTGGAAAGTATTCGCGTCGGAGAATATCACTATATATATAATATTTTTCCTTAACCGAAGATTGATTTTTTATAACAACAACAAATGTGTTTTTACTCTTTTAGAATGCTTCAGAGAAGTATTAGAGTGCGTTTTCAATCGAAGATTGATATTCACTGTGTAATGGTCGCAGCCCGACCATTTGGAAAAAGTAATTCGTTATCTTTAAGTTGCGCGCGCACAGCAACAGCTGCGAAAGCTTTTGCTTGGGCTTAAGCGAGGCTTGCGTCGCCAGCTGAGCCATAAAGCTTTCGTCGCCAGCTGTGCCCTTGAAGGTTAACCGCGTGCGCAAGCGCGGCCAACTTGAAGAGGTTCCGAGCTTTTGAGCGATAGAGGGGTATAAAAGAACCGGGAGAGCGAAATTGAGCTTCTCTTTCTCATTATTGTTGCTGATGACAAAAATTTCTGTGGTTCAGGCCCAAGAAAAACACAAAGATTGAAGGTGGTTTTTCAGGTGTTGTTGTTGTATTGTGGCTGTCCATTTCTTCATCCAGTGTTGGGTTGAGAGTAGTGTCATTCTCCGTATATGCCAAGAGGGCAAAGTGGTTTGCCGAACTAGAAGGTCCGTCTATGGCCTTGAATTTTCTCGATAAATTTGGAGAGCTATCATTTTTTCGTTTTCGTCGTCTAAACACATAGTTTTTGCTGCTTTACAGCAGCAAAAGTGCAGTCGCTTATCAGCAAGTCTATTTTTAGATTAAGCGGCCGCTTCTTTGCTGTAGGTAATTCTTGTTGTTGGTGTTGTGATACCCTGAACCCATTGAAAATGGGAAATCAGGGTATAATGTTTTTGTTGAAATGTATGTAACAGGCAGAAGGAGGCGTGGCAGACAACTTAAAGTATATATATTCTTGATCAGGAAGACAAGCCGAGTTAATATAGCCATGTCCAACTTGAAATTTATGTAGGGTCCTGTATAGCACGAAAAGATCGAGTTTTTTTTTCAAACAATCGATAGCTATCATCATTTTAATGTTATTGATTTAATTCATCTTTGTAGCTAGAGTCTTAGAATTTTGCATTTAGTGTTATGTAAGCCTTACGCAATTTCGGTTTTTGTTTAATTTTGGATGCCACGCCCCATTCGTCTTAAATTTGTAAGTCCCGTATATCAAATACTAGAGACTTGTGCTTTGTTACATACATACATATGGATGACATGATCACGCCCAACAAGTTTGATCAAAATCGTTCGTCTAGAAAAAAAGTTATTAAACATTTAATTTCCCATAGCATTGCCATAGCCAAAGAACAGTTGACGCAACGACTTGCGCTTGTGTGTGCGCGCGTCTGTGCGTGTGTGTGAGTGTATTGGTTTTACTGTACGTACATATGCATGTATATATAAAAGAAACGAACAATGCTTGGAATAGCGGTTCTTCGTAGGGTTCAGGGTATACCCTAGTCGAGCGGTCTCGACTAGAGTTTTCTTATTTGTTTTTGTTTTGTCTCCGTTATTCGTACACTGTTTTTCCATCTGCTCGGTTAGCGTTGTGCTTTGCAGACGCGTAAAATAAGACTAAAAACAGAATAAAATATCACAATTGCTCAGTCACAATCAACGACCAGGTATTTTCCAACAATGAAGAAACAGAAATTAGTCTCCAAAACGAGAGCTAACAAGAACGAAGTAGTACTATATTAACTCCAAAACTCGAGCAATCGAAAAAGAAATACCAAAAACTGCCGACACCTCAAAACATCTTAAAAATTTGTAACTCTAACTTCTCATTCTTCTGACAACTGAGGACAATTGTCAATCTCAGGGTGGAAGAGTTAACTTAAGCGCACTGCATCAAAAATGCTGACCTACGGTCTGCATTACATCCGCTCCGTCCGACAATCAAAACATTGCAAAGAAACATCGTTGCGAAACAACATGCGCAACCGCCGACGCTGCTCGTCCGTAGATTAGAAAAAGAAAAATGTAAACAGATGTAGTTTAAAATTGACATTAAAATAAAATGATCGCTTAAAACATATTCTTCATGCGTCTTACCGCATTCATACTCTTTCCACAAATAATAATGAAAATGTTCACGTTTTACATGAGCAACAGTTCAACAGTTCGGCATACTCTAATCTCGATTAGAGAACAAATCTCAATTTTTGTGCGCTGCTAGATGCTCGTAGGTTATATACATATGTATTTACGTACGCGCAAGTAGCAGCGTATAAATTTTTGAGAGAAGAGGCTAAGAATTAAAATAAATGAGCAAGAAGAGATCAGAGAATAAGCGGACCAGACCATTGCGGCCAAGCGCGAGTGATGTAGTCATCTCGTCTTTCGTTGCTGGAACTTAAAACGAGCCGGGGACGCTTGTTCAAGATAGACCACATTCAGTAAGAAAATGATTAAAGGGAAATACGACAGTTCCTAGAATTTCCTAAATTTCTAATCAATTTTAAACATACATATACATGTATGTATGTATGTAAAATATAAAGAAACTAGTTTATATGAATATAAAAGTAAATATTCTTTATTTTGAATTAATGAATTATCATTATTACTTATATATGTATATTATCATAATTTTTGCAACGAAACGTGTTTATTTTACATATTTTTATTATACATATATATATGTATGTACATATTGCTATATGGTGTTCCATTAAGCCAATTATACTTAATATTCCTAAACTACGTCTACCTCTTTTTTTGGTGACCACCGTACTAGACCAGAACTGTTAATCATCGATTGTTTTTTAGTTTTATCGAATCTTTTTTTATTTCACCACTGGGTTAATCATTAATTCACATTTTGAGTAAGCACGGGGCGCGCGTAACCGAGTCTGCTTTTTAAATTGAATTTGAGTAAAAAAAATTACAAGAGTATTAGAAATAAATATCCAACTGGTAAGTTCTAACTACATATAAAAACGTGATGTTTTTATTTAAAGTGAATCATAACACAGTCTTTTATTTCAAAAATTTAGACTGAAAGCACATTTTATACATAAAATGTACAATATTTTTTTGGTAATGATGAAGTATGTACTTCAGACCTGTGCAAAAAAAATTATATTTTTGATATTAGATCCAAAAATCAAAGCTTTTAGTTAAAATTTCTGAAATTGTCTCAATGCTAAGTTTTCAAAATCAATTTTAGGTTGAATTGTCAAAAACAGATAGCAAAAATAATGCGTAACAAAATAATTAACAAAAACTGAGATGACTCATTTCTTATGCTCAAGAAACTATTTACATACTGCGTTTTCTGATTCTGTTTTACGCTAATTCTTAGAAACAACGGGGCTTTTACATGTTCTTTTGCATATTTTTAAATTTGGATGTGAAATTTGTCTGAGCACTCATCTAATATTAAATTACTTAAATTTTAAAAATGCCTTGCAAAAGATTAAGCTTTGATGGGGTCCAATTGATCCAAGTATGTACAGTTTATCAAGAAACACTTTACACACTGCAAAAAAAAAATAAATTTTTTGACTAGATGAAAAAATAAAAGCTTTAAGTAAAAATTTCTGAAATTCTAGTGCTTAGTTGTTTAATGATCAATTCTAAGTTGAATTGTCAAAAACAGATTGCCTTCTACACTTTATCATCAAAGCTATATCTTTTTCCAGGCATTTTAAAAATTAAAGTAATTAAATTTTTTATAGGTGCCCCGCTAAATTTCATATCCAAATTGTAAGACATGCAAAAGGAAACATGTTTGAAGAGACGCACAAAGCAAAAATTACTGAAAAGTCCCGTTGTTTCTGAGAATTAGCGTAAATCAGAATTGGAAAACGCAATGTGTAAACAGTTTTTGACAGCATAAAATATGAGTCATCTCAGTTTTTGTTGTTTATTTTGTTACACATTGTTATTTTTGCAATCTGTTTTTGACAATTCAACTTAGAATTGATCATTAAACAACTCAGCATTAGAATAATTTCAGAAATTTTTACTAAAAGCTTTCATTTTTGCATCTAAAGTCAAAAAATGAATTATATTTGCAGTGTGTAAAGTGTTTCTTGACAAACTGTATATTCTTAATCAGCTCTACAAGCCGAGTAGATGTATCCCTGTCCGTCTGTCCGTATATATGAACGCCTTAAATTTCCAAAACACGTATTTCAAATACTAGACTTGTGCTTTGGCACATACACACATGTGAATGAAATGATCATGCCAAGCAAGTTTGATAAAAAACGTAAGCAATAAAAAAAAATTTATATATGCATATATATATATATATATTATATATATGTGTGTATATATATTGTGTTGTATATAGGTATTACAAGTAATATATATATATATATATATATATATATATATATATATATATATATATAGATATGTTAAAGTATTTGACATTTTTTTTTTGCTTTAGAGGCGGTTGTTGTTGTTGTTGTTAGTCTGATGTGCAAAGATGCATACCGTTAGAAGGTGGGTCTGTCTAGAAGCATATGAAGAAGAAGTGATAAAAATAACGGCACATACGACAAACCAAAGCAAACGAAAATTGCTCATCTCTTTTCAAATTATTTGAGCACATTTTATGGTGTCATAATTATTTGAGAAAACTTTAAATTTATTTTTTATTGTTTTAGTAACAACTTCAAGAAATTTTTGTTTATAATGATTAAGGCATGTTTTAAGAGTAGTAAGTAGTTTAGTATGCGTAGCATCGCCTTTGACATCGATAATTTGCTGCAGTCGAGCAGGAATAGAGTTAACGAGATTACGCGCGAATTCCACCGTCAATGTTGACCAAATGTTTTGAATTTCGTTTATGGTCCCTCGCGATTCCGATTTGGATCAT
This sequence comes from Drosophila repleta, assembly GCA_018903745.1. Classification (NCBI taxonomy): domain Eukaryota; kingdom Metazoa; phylum Arthropoda; class Insecta; order Diptera; family Drosophilidae; genus Drosophila; species Drosophila repleta. The sequence goes on from JAEIGN010000419.1 coordinate 91,481, forward strand.
AGTCCGATGATGCTTTATAAAGCCACACATTTTAATAATATTAATGTCTGGGCTCTGTGGTGGCCATTTGCCTGACCTGGCCCCTTAGAGTTGGGTTGGATCCATCCTTTGTGCTGGGCGTTGTCTTGTTGTGCATCCGTCGGTGGTTGGAGTCGGTTGCCAGGAAAGCATGGTCTTAAATGTCGATATAGCCCGTTTGTTTTAAAGTCCCTTCGATTGGTGTAGGTCTCCAACCCGTGTGCAACACACCCAAACATTACGGTACCTCCTCAATTTGTTGGGCTGCACGCTTTATTTTTGCTCTTGGTGTAATGCTTTCAGTGAGCCTTGTTAGCCTCTCCGTCCACATACATTGTGCAAACTCTGGCTTTTGTATGAATTTATGCAACCTGCCGTTTTGTTTGTTTGTGGGCTTGTACATCTTCCGACCACTACGTTTTATATTAATTTCTTTCTCCTGCGATGATGTGCTACTGCTGACTTTTTTCATTAATTTTCTGATGCCGCTGGACTTTACGGACTTATTGTTGGATCTCTGCAATCTCTCCCAATATTCGTCTGCATTGCCTCGGAACAAGTGCATGATTACGTCCGATCTTTTAAATTGTTCAATTTCCCTGGGTATCCTTTTTTTTGTTCAAGTACACAGTATTACGAGAAATTTTGTACATCTTTGAAGGCCGATGCGGGGTTCACCCTTGAATTTTGTTACGATCTCGACCGAACCTCATAAGTTCTTTGGTTTTTACATTTTATTTCGACAATAGAAGTATTTGCACTTGCTAACTACACTTTGGGCCAATCACGAATAATGCTACTTTTGCACTGCTCAATAATTATGCCGCATAAAATGTGCTCAATATTTTGAAGGATGGCAATTTTTCGTTTGCTTTGGTTTTGTGTTGTGCCGTTTTTTATCTTCTTCTTTCTATGCTTCTGACAGACCCACCTTTCTAACGGTATGCATCTTTGCCATCGACTACAACACAACAACAACCGCCGCTAAGTGCAGTAAATTGTTGCTCAACTTTTGAACATGTCTGTATATTACTTGTAATACCTATATACACATATGTATATATGTAAAAGAAACGAAGAATGTTCGGAATAGCGGTTCTTCGCAGGGTTCAAGGTATGTGTACCCTAGTCGAGCAGTCTCGACTATAGTTTTCATAATCAACAATTTATGGTCAGTCCGTAGAATGTGATTTTTTTGGTTGTGCATGTCCCAAAAGAGGTCATTTATAAATGTCACCAGTAAGTCAGCATTTTCATGCACTAAAACAAGGATTTAAGCCTTTTAGTGTTGGCACGCTCCATATGGGCGTAGTTATTTGCTTAATAAGTTATTTTACTTAAGATGTCAACCTGTACTGTATCATCTTTTATAGAAAATGTCTGGACGTGGCAATTTGTTGTCTTTATTTCATAAAAAGACCGAATCAGCAAAAATATCTCTATTAAGTCAAAAACTTACTTGTCCTACAGACAGTGGATTATATTCTGACCAGTCTGATTTAAGTTTCGAATATCAAGGACAAACAGTGGCGAATGCCAGGGAGGCTACTACCAGTAACCTTGGATTAACTTGCATTTCAACTGGAAGGGGACGCGCAAATATACTGGATTCATTTAAAAATAATTCGAAACTGAATGAAAATAATATATCTGCCCTTTCACCGTTGTTGGAAGGATTAGCTTGTGAAGATCCAAACAAAATATGTAGTCTAACAAACGATATCAATTTGACTAGTGATATTACTAAAATTAACAAATCAACTATTTTAGAAAATGATTTTTTTTGTCCCAACACAATTTACGGCACTAAAGGTAAGGGTACAGTATTTAATGCTTATGTGTTTACCTCTTTATACCCTGAACCCATTAAAAATGGGAAAAATTTGTGTTTTTGCTAAAATGTATGTAACAGGGAGTATGTAACAAGGAGGCGAGGCAGAACCTATAAAGTATATATATTCTTGACAAGGGAGATAAGCTGAATCCATTTAGCCCTGTCCGTATGTTTGAACGCGTCAATCTCAACATAAGAGTTTCGTATATAGCACGAAAAGATCGGGTTTAAAAAAAACGATAGCTGTTCTCGTTTTAGTGGTATCTTTTAAACCCCGAAATCGTTATTTAGTTATACAATTCTATTTAATTCATCTTTATAGCTAGTCTTCAAACTTTGCGTTTAGTTTTATGTGTGTTTTGTAAAATTTTAATATCTGTTAAATTTTGAATGACAATCACGCTCTAAAAGCTTGATTAAAAATGTTCGTCAACAAAAAAAGTTAATAAACATTTAATATCTCATAACACTGCCATATATTTAACAGCCCAAGCGCAGTTGGCGCAGCGACTTGCGCTTGTGTGTGTATGTGTTGCTTGTGATGGACATACATATGTATATAAAAGAAATGGAGAATGTTCGGAAAAGCAGTTCTTCGCAGGGTTCAAGGTATCCCCTAGTCGAGCGGTCTCGATTGGAATTTTCTTACTTATTTCTTCGTGAAATTAATATTTTTTCGTCCACAGGTTCGCCGGTTAATTTGTCATGTAATTATATAGGTCTAAAGTCTGACCCAAAAAAAGGAGTTTATCTTTATGATGTACGATTTAATCCTTCTGTTGATTCAATTCATCTAAGGATGAAGTATTTAAGTGAACACAGTAAACAATTTGGGGGAATTAAAACCTTTGATGGAAACACCTTATACCTACCGATTTTATTAGAAAACGAATTGACAACTTTTGTTTCGAAAAATCGTCATAACAAAGACATTGAAATTAGAATTCAATTTAAGAAAAAAGAGTCCGTTAAAAATTGTATTCAACTATACAATATATTATTTGATCGAGTCATGAAAACTCTAAATTACGTTAAATTTGACAGAAAGCAGTTTGATCCTTCACGCCCATTATTGATTCCGTCGGCCAAGTTAGAAGTTTGGCCTGGCTACGTAACTGCTGTCGATGAATATGATGGTGGCCTAATGCTCTGCTGCGACGTGTCCCATCGTTTGCTTTCTCAAAAAACCATATTGGATATTCTACTAGAGATGTATCAACAAAGCAAAAATAACTACCAAGTCAAAGCAAAGAAGTATTTAATTGGAAGTGTAATTATGACACGTTATAATAATCGCTCATATAAAATAGACGACATATGCTTTACACAAAATCCACAATCAGAATTTGAAACTAGAATGGGATCTTATAGTTACATTGACTACTACAAAAATCACTATAATATTGAAATTATAGATGGAAAGCAACCATTACTTATTAGCTTGAAGAAGCCAAAAAAAAATGACACAAATATAGGAGGCATACAGTTTTGTTTGGTTCCGGAACTTTGTTATCTTACCGGACTCCACGATGAAATTCGGGCTGACAAAAAACTACTGCGTGAGATTGGTACTTTCACGAACGTATCGCCAAATAAACGTATGCTAGCGCTTGATAAATATTTTAAAAAGGTTTCTGAAAACGATGATGCTCGAGAAATCCTTGAAAACTGGGGATTGTCGCTACATAAAAACTATCATAATATAGTTGGTCGGAAAATGGATTCGATACAAATTTATTTTGCAAAAAAATGTATTTCAGCTGGACCTTATGCCGATTTTTCCAAAGATGCCATAAGAAACGAAATGCTGGAAGTTGTACATTTACATAATTGGGTACTGATTCATCACAAAAATGATTTAAAAGCTGCCAAAACATTTTTACAGAATATGCAGAACTGCACTGATGCTTTTGGGATGAGCCTAAGAAAGCCACATGTCATTTCTTTAGAACATGATCGAATAGACACATATGTCGATGCCTTACGTCGAAATATTTGCATTCAAACTCAAATAGTCGTATGCATATGTCCTACTAGCAGAGATGACAGATATAGTGTTATTAAAAAAATTTGCTGTTCTGAGATACCGGTCGCTTCACAGGTAATAAATAAATTCTTATACTTGATTACTTAGAACAATTATTTTGAGGCTTTCAAAAAATATTCAAATGTTTTCGTAATTGTTTTTGTGAACAACTATTATACAGTCGGTGGCGTCCGGACTCCTAACATTTTTATCAGTTCTATTTTTTAGAATTTCAAGCTTTATTAGTTTTAATTTTTTATCGGTATGAAAAAATACATCACTGCCCAAATACATCACAAGTTAACTAACTTTGGACTTAAAAATAACATTTTTTAAATTTTTTTAAAATAATTTAATTGCATCTTTTTTCAAATAAAGGTAATAAACTCAAGAACATTATTCAACGAAACAAAAAATCGATCAATTGTTCAAAAAATTATTTTGCAAATAAATTGTAAAATTGGAGGGTCATTGTGGACCGTAAAAATACCCTTTAAAAACGTAATGATCTGTGGAATAGACTCCTATCATGATCAGTATCAAAAGGGTAACTCTGTGGCAGGTATGTTTTTGTAAAGTTGTTAACTGAATTAACATGTTCTTAGTATCTGAATTATTTTTATAGCATTTGTAGCTTCGCTCGATGCATCATATACCCATTGGTATAGTAAGGCTGCCATACAATCGGAAAAGGAAGAACTTGTTAATGGGTTATCATCATCTTTTGAAGCTGCCCTAGAGGCTTATAAGATTCGTAATGGTTATCTGCCTGACAGTGTAATTATTTACAGGTATGACTTACAGTTTTTCTGTTAGAAAAAATGTCTGTTCTGTTAGAAAAAATGTCTGTTCTGTTAAGTTCTAAGTTTTCAATTACATAACATGCAAGACATAACAAAGTCCAAAGGAAGTGTTATCCAAAATAAAAAAATTACAAAATCTTTGTATTCATGACATGAATCTACACAATTAATTTCAAATCTTTAGTTTTAACTATTTGCCAAATACTAAGTCAATTTATCTATTTTTTTATCGGTAGTAAGAAAACTTGATAATCTAATTTGTAATACAAGCTAATACTGCGTATGGTATACTCGAGTATACAATTCAAATTTCAGATCTCAAGCTTCTGAGGTTTAAGAGATCACTGCTTTGTACATATGTATCTACTCAGCATGTCTCTCGATAAGGGATATATACTTTATAGGGTCTGTCACGCCTCCTTCTTGCTGTTATATACATGTTCACAATTGGTCAGTGTATAAAAAAAATACGATCGCAAAAACTAAACTCTGGTTTAAAACGACGTTCCGATGATCTAGTAAATATATAAATATAAACCACATTAGAACATCTTGTCATATTTTGATAGTGAAAAAAAAATGGCAATGTATAATGGGTTGATTCACGCTATAGCAATCGTATTTAAAAAAAATTGTGAAACTTGTCTGGTTGTGATCCAAGCTGTAATGAAATTTACTCTACTCAATTTTTATACTTTTTGACGAAGGGAAATAAGTATATTGGTTTTGTGGAATGTCCGTCATGCTGTGTCAGTCTGTCCGTATGAACGCAAACCATTTCCACGCTATTAAAGCTAAAGACTTGAAATTTGGAATATATACTTGTGTATACCCTCGTCAGATAAAGTGTCAAGATTTTCCCGATACGCCTAATAGGGGCGTAGCAAATCGGAAAATGCATTTTCCTATATCACTACTTCTAGAAGGGCTAGAGAGTTGAAATTTTAAATGTACACTCACGTCGACATCCCAAGATCAAAAAGCTATGGCGGATATATCTACGCCCATTGGGGCGTGGCAAATCGGGTCAAACTGTATCTTCTACAGTTTTAAAGCTAGAACGCCCAAATTTGGCACGTGGGCTACTGTTACGATCTTATAAAAATCGTCCAAAAAATTTTATGACCACGCCTACTAGGGGTGTGATTTTACTAATTCTGTTATATTTTGAGCACTATTGATGCTAGAAACATGAGACTTAGTATATAAGGTGTGCGAAATAAGTCTCTGGGACAAACACTAATCACATTGTATATTCCACAAAAATTAAAATTTTCGTTTAATTCTTTTTTTTATATTTCGGTTACAAAGTTCGTAAAAGCTATGCAAAAATTAAAAAAAAGTATCAAGGTTTTCCAGTTGTTTTTTTATAACCTAAATTTGTGTTTTACGAACGAAATAAGTTTCTGGGACAAACTACTTTTCTGTCATTTATGGCTGGAAAACATCGTAATATTTGAACTTTTAGGATGGAATTTTGTTTAAACTAATAAAGTAAATTAAAATACATGAGTTTTAATTAAAAATAATCTATTATGAAGTTCGAATTAATTTTTTTTACAAATTAATATCGAATTTCGTCCGTTTAACTGTTTATGGAGCGTGGCAGAACTATAAAGCTGCTTGATATTAAGATGTAAATTACCAAAATCACAGAAAATTTTTTCTAGAAATACTGTAGAAAATGTACCCAAAAACCCAAAAAATTATGAAAAAAGCCCAGCTCTGGTTGACCACCATTAATAACCAACCGGGTCAAAAGACGAAAAAAAATCTAAAGGTCAAAAAACTATTAGTGCATCTCAGGTATGGATTAATTTCCCTCTGCCAACATCCAAGACGATTCTGATAGCTACCGGTATTATTATCCCGATGTGCGAACTCAAAAAAATTTTCGCGTGCCCAGAAACTTTCACCCAATGTCCTTAATGATATCGGGTGTGTTCGCATATAATGAAATCATATCAATATGATTTGTGACGCATAGAATGAATGCTCAAATTGCTGTTGAACTGTTTGAGTATGTTTTAATGCTTTTTGAAGTGAATCATTATGTTGCTGATTCTTTTTTTTAGCAGGATAATGAACTTAACTACACAGAAAAGTTGGATTAGGCTTATCTTAAAAATTGACAAATTCTTGTTTTGGAGTGGTCAGCACGCAACCCGGACTTAAATCCGATAGAAAATCTATTAAGAATCTTGAATCAACCTGTTTATGCCTACGGGAAGCAATTTGGAAATTTTATTGAGCTAAAAAATACAAAAAATTGAAAATTTGACTAATTTGGCATCCAAACGGTCCAAAATCGGATTATTTTAATACCAGCATGAGCAATGAAAGTATTGAGCAATTATTAGTGGTGTATTTAAAATAAAATTAGGTTTAAAAAAAAATTCTATTAAGTTTTGTCGATTTTTTCAAGTTTTAAGTTAGAAATTATGAAACTGTCCCAGAGACTTATTTCGTTTGAAAATATTTTATATAATTTTTTTTTATTATATTTACAAAGTTTTTTTTGAGTTGACTTAAGTTGAAGTAGATTGGTATTTTTATTAAGTTTAAACAGCAATTTAGCTTTTTTAAATATATCCATCGGTTCAGTTTTTATAGTACTTTACAGAGTTTCCTAGAGACTTTTTTCGCGCACCTTATATACTCAGGTTAACATCCCACAATCGAGAAGTTATGGCGGATAAAATGGTATGGCCACTCCTACTAGGGGCGTGGCAAATCGGATATGAATATATAGTGATTTAACTAATTCTGTTATATTTTGAGCACTATTGATGCTAGAGACTTGAGACATGGTATATATATTCGGGTTAACATCCCACAATCGAAAAGTTATGGCGGATATATCTACGCCCACAGAGAGTGTGGCAACTAATATCAGCTTATATCTCCCCCAGTTTTAGTGCTGGAAGCTTCAAAATTGGATGCTGGGGGCCTCGTCTATCGATTCCCCAAAAAATTATTGTTACGCCCCAAAAGGGGCGTGAGTTACTGAAAAAAAAACATTTTTTGAGCGTAGGCATCCAAGCTTTACAGTTATATTCCTGCACACCCAAATCAAAACTGAGAAGTCTACAGCTTCTGAGCCAATAACTCGCCACATAATGACATGGTGACCTTTGATCTTGTCTTTTGGCTTGACAAATTTTATATATGTATTGAAAAGAATATTTTATTAACATGACCGGTTCGAGCCCACACCTCTACGCTCGCCAACGAACTTCTATCTCATTTTGAGAGGTGCCATCTCATTTGCTAAGGTAAGTGGTTTAAGCTTCGATCCAAATTGTCCAATTGTCTGGCCACCTCCAATGAACATTTTTAATCGGCAGCTAATTTGAGCGGCGACAGTGAGGATTTAAGATTAATTTTAAAATATAATGTGATAGATGCCCCTGTGGGCTGCTGGGACGTGAAAAAGTATCTCGCACTCGGCTGCGTCCGACTGCAACGTTCTTACTTGTCGCGTAGTTCGGAGTTGGCACGAAAACACTACCATTATTTTTTGAGATCTTTAAATTTACATAAAAATATATAAACATTTTTTCAGCCAACAAATAATCCTTAAGCATTTTGCTCTCTCTGTTACAAATATAAATTATTTTATTTAATTTTCAGAGATGGAGTTGGAGATGCTCAATTAAATTTGTGTTCAATATATGAAATTCCGCAATTAGAAAGGGTGTGTGGTAAAAATATAAAAATTACTTTTTTAGTAATTCAAAAACGTAATAGTACTAAAATATTTCTGGTAAGTAAATAAGTATATAATTTATATTCATATATTATAAATTATTTTAAACATTCATATATTACCATATATAATATGTTCTATAAACTATGATATTTGTAAGCTTTTGATAATAATAATACTAAATTTACATTTGCAGAATAACGACAACATTTATGAAAATCCATTACCGGGGACAGTAGTGGATAAATACATCACAAGATCTCACATGTATGATTTCTTTTTGGTTTCACAATCGGTACGCCACGGTACAGTAAGCCCCGTGCATTTCATAGTTCTACGTGACGATTTTAATTATGGACCTGATATTATTCAAAAATTAAGTTATAAACTGTGCTACTTGTATTATAACTGGCCTGGAACTGTGCGAATTCCTGCATGTTGCATGGTAAGTTTTATAAAAGATAATAAAATCTCGCACATTGAATAGATTAAATAGAGTTCATTTTCAAGCATCACAAGTAAACATTCTCTCTTTATTTTATATACATATGCATTGCAATAAAAGCAACACATACACACACTGACGCAAGTTTTTTTTAACAAAGTCGCTCGTGCGTGCCTTATACAAAGCTCAAAAATAAATTTCTAGTTTTTAGCTCTTATTGGTTGTAAGATCAATGCATTAATATATACGGCAGACGGACGGACAAGGCTATATCAAGTCGGCTCGTCGAGCTGATCAAAAATATATATACTTTACGTTTAGGGTACAAAAAGTATAGCTCTTAATTTGTAGTCTATTAAGGTTACTGTATACTTCGTCACAAGTGCTATTTAACCAGAACATGAACGACACAATAAAGAGTAGTAAACCCGAGAATATATTAAAATTTAAAGTTTCAATAATCAATAGTACTCGAAATATAATAGAATTTGTAAAAAATTACAATTATTCCAGCTGAGACTGGCTCTGATATCGCCTGAACCGTACGTAGAGACGAATTCCAAATATTTTATACTTATTTTACACATATACTTAAAATACATGCACACACATATAGAGAATGGAATACCTTTGTATATTTTAAATACAATGTTATTTTACCAAATAATTTATTTTTATTCTGTTTATATATTTTATTTCTTATAGTATGCTCATAAGCTTGCTTACTTGATTGGTCAGAGCGTTCAGCGTGATACTGCAAGTAACTTATCGGACAAACTTTTTTATTTATAAACCTTTAGTATCTTGTACAACTAAACATTATTCAGGATGAAACCCATATTCAATAATGAAAGGAATATAAAATATATTTTTTGTATAAAAAGAGTTAACCAATAAATTAAGTTTTTATAATTACCACAGCATTCTATTCATTTTCAGTAAATATTTAATCAACAAAGTTCTTTCAGTACAGTCGAGACTGCTCGACTAGGAGACGCCCTGAAACTTGCAAAGAGATATTTTCGAAACGTTCTATGCTTACTTAAATGGTAACCAACACGCACACACGTACGCATAAGCAACCGCTCTGCTGTTCGCAGCTCCTCCGCTTAGACTGCTGTAACGGCTATATTATTTACACTTAATTAATGAATAAGTTTTTATGCTCTGCACCCAATGAAAATGGAAAATCAGGCATAAGGAGGCGTGGTATAAAGTATTTATTTATTTATTTAAAAAAGATTATTGACATTACTTGAGTCAAGTTTAAGATAAACTAAACACATTTGCATAAATAAGATGCCACGTCCCTGTGGGCGTACACATTGCACAAAACCAATATACTTATTTCACCTCGTGAATTTTATCATTTTGTTATCAGACCTCAAAGATCCATCGATCACCCAAAATTGTACAGCTAACGTTTTTTGTCGAAAGTTAAAACTAAAGTAAGTAACGCTTGTTTTAATATTTATTACTCTGTATTAAGCATTTAAAAGAGATTTAGCCCTTTTTAGCATTGAGTCCACTAATTTTGTACATATTTCTGACTCAATTTTGTTCTACTTCTCATCCGGAGCCCTTTTGAGACTGGCACACATCCATATAGCATCACCAACCCTGCACTATGCTGCACAGAAGGATGTAAATAGGTAATATCCACCACAGTTTTTGTTTTTTTTTCCTATACTTTGCTTTCTATCTGATAGAAAAAAAAAAAAAAAAATATATATATATATATATATATATATATATATATATATATATATATATATATATATATATATATATATGTACTGTATTGTTCAGGGTATAAAAACGTGATAAAATTGATTTGTTGGAGGAATAGAGAAATTTGGTTGCATCAACAGGCAGGACGAATCAATATTACCAACAATCAAATTATGTAGAAAAGCAAGCCCAAGGACTTCTACGATTTATTAATAAAGGAAGGTTAATAACAAGAAGTCGATTATGATAAGACGGTAGACGGAGATTTGGGTCCCAGTTTAGATTTCTTATGGCAAAGAGAAGATACTGTTTATGGACTGCTTCAAATACCATGCTGATACAGCTTATGCTGTGGAGACCATATAATTGAACAATATTCTAAAATAGGCCGTACCAACGAAATATAAAGGAGTTTGGTTACAAGAGGACCATTGAACTCTTTTGCCCAACGTTTAATAAACCCAGGAACACTTTTGGCTTCATTTATGATGGTTGAGATATGAGTAATGAAACGGAGTTCTGAGTCAAAGAGTACATCAATATCTATGACTGAAAAAATGCAAGGAATTATTTTTAATTGAATAATTAGCTATATATGGAGAAATTCGACAGAAGGTCATTGTCATACAGTTAGAACATTTTAAATGCAACCGATTGGCCAAGCACCAAATTTGAAAGGAATTATGATCATCTTGTAAACCTCGATGATCAATAGAATTCGAATACGATAGACAAAGTCTTACGTCATCTGCATACATAAAGATCTTTAAATCAGAAATACAACTGGGAAGGTCGTTTATTAATAGAGAAAAAAGTAAGTCCAAGATGACTACCTGAGGTACACCAGACAAGATCGAGTTTTTGAAGTATTAATTATTAATGATGAACTGAACCAAATGCTTTACTGAAATCTGTATATATAACATCAGTTTGCATTTTATTTAAAAAACTCGTTTACAAGGGAGGTACATTATAGCAAACTAGTAGAGGTTGTTCGATTTTATGTAAACCCATGTTGGAATGGCGAAATAATTGATTTACAAACATGTAAAGTTGATGTTATTCTTTTTCAAATAACTTCGGAATGGCAAATAGTTTCGCAACACCCCTGTAATTCGAAATGTCAGACTTCCCACATTTTTTATATAGAGGGATAATGAAAGACTTTAGAAAAAGAAGAGAACACAGTGGTTATTGATATTTTGGTATTTTTGATATTTTCAAAATTTAATTTCATGGAAACATTTATATATAAGACATTTAAATTTATAATTTACTTTAGTATTTGAAAATTCCAAAACAATAATTTCTATTTAAACTCAAATGGTACTGTGAACTCTTTAAACGTTTAAAGAACTCTAATTATATGGTCACACTTTTCAAGCTCTCCAAGAGGGTAAAATGTGCAAATGTCCTGCGCATTCTATTCACACTATTGTGAATGTGTAGTGAAAATAATGTTTCATTCAAACTGTGGTTCATACGTTCAAGCTAAAATTAATTAAATTACTTTTAAAGATTCATAATCAAATATATAATTATAAAAAATCTATTAATGTTAGCAAAATGAATTCATATTGTCAATTCATTATTGTTCTGTATATCATGTTGCTAGTACTCAAGGATTATTATGTTTGGACCACAAACGCAACTCACGAGAACAATGGGTACGTAAAACAAACAAAAAATGTATTAATCAATTATTTTATGTTCATTGTCGGTCTATTTTAAAAACAATATCGTTTAAATGCTAATATTTAAACTTCATATATAGCACCCATATTACCTGCAGAGGAAACAAAAGGTGTATTCAGGAGATTAATAAATTTAATAAAGTATCAATTCTGTAAAAAGTTATTTAAGCTCTACATGATATATAAAAAGTTAAGACTGCTCCGGTCGAGACTGCTCGATAAGGAGATAACCTGCCAAGAACCACGATTCCGAAGCACCGCTAACATTCTCCGTTTCTTTTATACATATATGTGTATGTACATTACAATCAACATATACACGCATACAGACGTACGCAGAAGCACATTCTCTGCTAACAACGCTGACTGCGCATGGTCTGCAAGACGTCTATATCATAAAAAACTAAATGCGTAACAACTTTTTTTGTAGACAAACGTTTCTAATAAAAATTACAGACCATTACTGTCATTCATATTTGTGTATTTGTCAAAGCACAAGTGTCTAGTATTTGAAATACGTGTTTTGCAAATTTGAGGCAAAGCCGCCGTGGCATCCAAAATTGAACGAAAATAAAAATTTTATAAAACACTAAACTAAAAGCAAACAAGTATAAAAACTCTAGTCGAGACCGCTCGACTAGAGTATACCCTCAACCCCCGCATTGTTCGTTTCTTTTATATACACATGCATATGTACGTTCATTACAGGCAAAACATACACAGGCGAACGCCCACACACAAGCGCAAGTCGTTGCGTCAGCTGTTTTTGGGCTTCTTTGCATGTTAATGTTTTGGGATGTTTAATAACTTTTTTCTAGAGCAGCGATTTTGATCAAACGTGTTGGGCGTGATCATGTCATACATATGTATGTATGTGCCAAAGCACAAGTCTCTAGTTTTTGATATACGGGAGTTACAAATTTGAGGCAAAGGGGGCGTGGCACCCAAAACTTAACAAAATCCGAAATTGAGTAAGGCCCAAACAAAGATGAATTAGATAGAATTTTATAGCTGAATTTAGATTTCGTTTTTAATCGATAACAATAAAACGATAACAGTTATCGAATTTCTGAAACAAACTCGACATGCGCGCACTATAGAGGGACCTACAAACAAAATTTGAAGTCTCTAGCTATTGTAGGTTCTGAGATCGACGCGTTCATACTTACGGACGCGGCTAAATCGACTCGGCTTGTCTCCCTGATCAAGAATATATATACTTTATGGGGTCTGGCACGCCTCCTTCTGCCTGTTACATACATTTCAACAAAAACATTATACCCTGATTTCCCATTTTCAATGGGTTCCGGGTATAAAAATATAATGATAGAAGACTCTAGATAAGAAGATTAATTACTTTATTTCATAACTTACTTTATTTCATAACTTTTGCCCAACTTCCACTCTCTGGACGACTCTTCTCTTTTCCACCACTTGTGGACATCTTGATATCTCGTTTTATTAGTGGTCGCTGTCCCGCCCTCGTGGAGGACGCCCATGCTTCTCCTTGTCTTTCCGCACAGAAGACAAAACCACAACTGTGCACTGTGCACTCTCGGGCGAAATGTCCAGAGTACGCATATCTATGACATGCCTTGCTCACATCAGTTCTGTATTCGGTGTGATAGAGCTACCGAAACGCTCGGCCCTGACTCATCCGAACGGATCTCCTCTTGTTGTGAGCGAAGCGGATTGCTGCACCAACTCCCTACTCGTTTCACCCAATTCTTAGCCTGCTCTTTCACATTTTCGTGCTCTGTTGCCATTTGAGTTAACTGTGCCATGGAAGCGAAATAATTTCGACTCTTTAAAGCTTTCCTACCTTAGCTGCCCTAATCTGGTCTTCGAGACGTTCAAAATACCGTGGAAATCCAGAAATTCGTTTCTAAATTCAGCGTCCTTCAGCCCACTCGTTAGGAACCACCTAGCGGCCTTCTCCATCATCACTCCATCGTCACCATCTCCATCACTGAGGGAAAATGGTCGAGATCGATACCATATGAGATAGCCCGTTCTTTCAAAATTTCCATAAATTCATATGGGTCTGATTGACCGTCATATGTCCTATCCCAAAGTGGTCGCCCTTCAGACACCAGTTCTTCTCTTACACGCTGCGGTACCCGGTGTGTGCCCACCCCTGAACTTTGGCATTCGCCTGGCTCAATAACGCAGCCTTACTTTCTCACCCTTTTTTTTGTAAGATTGCCACAGCACATAGTGATCTCCCTCTGCGTTGTTCACTTTCGCCATGAAAACCTCTTCCCACTGCGTACCGAAATTTCGCTTTTTGTTGTCTGGCCATTGTAACTTTTTCCCAAGCAACGGTATCGGCCGTGAGTCTTGCTCGCCGATCGCAGACTTCTCTTTGCGTTTCTTCGCTCATTCGCCGTCTTACTCTGCCCTGTGTGCACTTGCCCGACGTTGCTATACACTCGCGAGTGTGTGTGCTTACCGACTTTTTCTCTCGCCTCCGATGCACGCTTGCCCGCTCGTGCATGACTGCGCTAACCGTCTCTCTCGCTTCGCCTCGCCCGCCGTTGGTATACCCTTGCATGCGTGTATGGCCTCACCACTTTACCTGTGGGTTTTCGTTTCTATTTTACGCATTTAATTTACAGTCTACTGCACTGTACCAAATTTTTGGCACTTCGCCCCATCCGTTTTGCTTACGTCTCTGCCGCCTACGAGAATTACAGGCGTGAGTTATTAATCCAATTTGAAAAGATTAACTTTACAACAATAATATTAAAACACGTCTTGCCTTTAGAGAGATCAGCAACAGAATAATCTTTATTCGTTAAGTTTTCTGTTCGTACGAAACGCCAAGCACCATTGAGTATGACTGTGTATGAGTTTTCACTGCTCACCGAACGACTCGTAAGTGTGCACATGTATGTGTGCGGTACTGCGACTATCGGGCAACTCGCGCCAAGTAGGTTAGAGTATGTATATGCAAAATGTTGTACCTAAAAGGTCAGTGCATTTATTTGGGTACATGCGCGGGTCCTTATGCCGCCCATGTACTACACTCCCCTAAGTCCCAGGGTCCCTGTTCGGGCGCCACTTTTAAAATAGTGTTTTTCCAGCTGGGGCAGAACTCAGCTTGGCCCAGGGTTACTTACAAGATAATTTTGTAAGTGCTGGGACGCATTGGGGTGGGGGAGGGGATATGCTGTTCTCGTCCGTGCGTTCAGTCGCCCACGTGATCTCGCACGGGAACGCCGGGGGTAATGGACGGGAGGCGTAAGATTATTTATATTTAATATTTCTAATAACGAAATAAAACACACTTTTCTTCTCCAGTTTCTTGACTTTATTCACTTGGTTCTCGCTTACGTGCCTGTTCTCGCCTTCGCCCTGTCGGCACCTATGTCAGCCGTTGCCTCTCGTCGCAATTCCTTTTCACTGTTTTCACAAAAACTACAGCCCGTGGCCGACTCTCGGCCTTTTCCATATCTTTCGACCTCTAGACACTGCAGTGTTGTTCCGCCAGAGTCCAAAAATCAACGAAAGTGATAACAAAGAATAGAAAAAAATTGCAAAGAAATTGTCTCTAAAATGTTCAAACTTTACAATGGCAACCCGGATTTTTCTGGAAACTAACGGGATTTTCTAAAAATAGCAACAAACGCGAGAACATGCGATCACGTTTAGAGTAAAGCTTAACAAACGCAAAAACTTTCAATGCGAAAGTCAATTTCAAGTGGTTCACGTATTTTTGTTGAGATTAAAACTTTATATTTTATCAATGGATTTTCAAATTAAAGGTGTTAATTTTATTTTAGTAAATTATTAAAAATTATTTTGTGTATTTGTCATTTTAAAATTAATGTTTTAGGTAACCTTTATTATACCCTGAACCCATTGAAAATGGGAAAAATGGTGTAATGTTTTTGTGAAAATATATGTAACAGGCAGAAGGAGGCGTGGCAGACCCCAAAAAGTATATATATTCTTGATCAGGGAGACAAGCCGAGTCGAGTTAGCCCTGTCCGTCTGTCTGTCCGTATGTTTGAACGCGTCGATCTCAGAACATATAAGAGCTAGAGACTTCAAATTTTGCAAATAATAATCGATAACTGTCATCGTTTTGATGTTATCGATTAAACCCCGATATCTTCATTTAGTTATAAAATTCTTGCAAATTCATCTTTATAGCTAAAGTTTTCAAATTTTGGATTTAGTGTTATTTAAGACTTATTCAATTTCGGTTTTTTGTTAAAATTTGGATGCCACGTCCCCTTTGCCTCAAATTTGTAACTCCCGTATATCAAATACTAGAGACTTGTGTTTTGGCACATACGTATGGATGACATGACAAGTTTGATCAAAATCGTTCGTCTAGAAAAAAAGTTATTAAACATTTAATTTCCCATAGCATTGCCATGCAAACAGCAGCCAAAGAACAGCTGACGCTCCGACTTGCGCTTGTGTGTGCTTGCGCCTGTGTATGTGTGTGTGTATGTTTTGCTTGTAATGAACGTACAACTGCATGTGTATATAAAAGAAACGAAGAATGCAGGGTTCAGGGTATACCCTAGTCGAGCGGCCTCGACTAGTTTTCTTACTTGTTTTAAATTAAAGTTTTATTTCAGCATTAAAATAGCTCATAAATTGTTATTGTTTATTAATTTGGTTTGGTTGGGATTCATTGGTTAACAACTTTGTTCAACTAGAAACACTAATTAAGAAGCTTGGTAACACTCTCAGCCCTCTAATGCCATAAAAAGCATTTTTGGCCGCGCTTCCACGTGCACTGAGCCTTGACCTTTTTAATTTGCTGCAACTAACTAAAATTGGATAAGCCACGCGCTCCCATCCATCCAGCCCTCTCGAGCTCGCCTGAAGGGTTGCAGCGCATTGCACAGCTGAACTGCCCAGCTGCTTTGCTTTCGCATGAGCTGATCGATGGCGCGCTTTTGAGCCGTTACAATTAAAACAAATACACCTAACTTTTACCTATAAAACCTATGCGTACTAATTTTCAATACAATAAAATCCTACTATACCTAACTTATACCTACAAAACCTATAGGTACAAACGAATGTTAACTTTACATTGAAAAGCGATCGCTCTATAGCCGCTTTACCAGTAGGTACTGATTTTTTGAAACAAACTCGATCTGCGATCTCAGAACATATGAAAGCTATAGACTTCCAATTTTTTTCGTAGGCTCGTGTATAGCACGAAAAAAAATTGAATTTGTTTCAAATAATCGATAACTTTCATAGTTTTAATGTCATCGATGAAAACGCGAAATCGTTTTTTAGTTGTCAAATTCTATCTAATTCAATACGTGAAGTGTTGCAAAGCATTTTTTCTGACTGTTGCTCAGAATCCTCTAAGCCTGCAATTTTAATACATATGATATGGTGCAATGCGTTATTAGCGATCATAACACGAGTAATGTTTGACTTGTGATTGTTAATACAACAGACTAGTACTTAAACTATGAGTTAACCAATAGTTCTACAATTTTTAAAAATCAAAATCAAATGACATTGAATATAACTATATAGCAAAAACTAATATTAAACTCCATTTCGTATTATTTTAACACGAATAATATAATCTACCCTACTTGTAACTTAGCCCGTAAGCCCATTATATATTAAGTAAGAGTGCTCTAGTCGAGACTGCTCGACTAAGAGAGACCGGATGGCGACGAGCCGATATTCCAATCATTTTATGCTTATTTTACACACATATATACTGTAAACAACACATACACACACAGACGCATGCGTATGATATACACAAGTATACATGTCAAGTCTTAGCTCTCTATTTTTTGTGGTTTACAAGATCACTGCGTTCACACAGGCGGGCGGACCGACAAACGAAAAGACGGACATGGCTATACCAATAATATGTATATACTTTGGGGTTTGTTAACCTTCTGCTTAATACATAAATTTTCACAAATACATTATAGCCTGTTTTCCCATTTTTAATGGGTTCAGCATAAAAAAGAAGATCATTTGCAAAAGCCCTAAAAATTTTTCGAAATTATTGTTTAAGGTTTCAAAATTTAGCTGGAATATGTCAACTGTACAACGGAACGGTTTGCACTGAATTTTTAAAAAATTCTTATGTGTTTATATCTCCAAATGTAACCATTAATGATTTAGAAGAAAAATTGAAAGCCGCCTATGGGGTGATAAAAGAATCAAAGTAAGTATATCTGTTATTTTCCTTTAAGCTATCTTTACCGTTAATTTTTTTAGAGATATGAATTCGAATTGCCGAAAATATGCACTGCCCAGCTTATGTTTGAGTTCACTTCCAATATGTAGGACGCCTGAAAGAAGCAACTTATTATATTTTGCAAAAGTTGCTATCATAACGAATAAATACAGTAGAGTTGATGCACGAAGGAAAAGATTTGCTTCGAACGATACTAAGAATAAGCATTATTTTCTTAAAAAGAAGTCTATTTACTACAACGATGCATTCACGAATGAAGTATCAAGTAAATATCCACCAACTAGAGACTCCGAAAATTTGAAGCGGATTTGTCGAGAAGAATGTGAGCTATTAGAGAATGAGCTTTGCCAAAAAGAATACGCTATTGCAAAACGCCATCCAGTAATTGGTGTCGTAGGAGTTGAAGAATGCCAGAAAATACCACAAGACAAAGATTGCTCTACATTAGGGATAACTATTGAAGTAGACGATGGCGAAAACTGTTATTGGGAAGACGGCTCAAGTTACAGAGGAATTAAAAATGTTAGTGTGTCTGGAAAGCCGTGTTTAAGATGGTCATGGTTAATGAAAGAAATCTCAGACTTTCCCGAACTTATAGGACAAAACTATTGCAGGTATGTATATACACCTGTATCAGTGCTTATTAAGGGGCCATTTTAACATACATAAGTCTCTTTTAAATATCTAAGACAATAATATAACATTATTAAAATGTATTTAACTTTACTGTAAATATTCAAAAAAAAATTATTTTAAGCGCTTCTTAACTTTAATTTTTATACCCTGAGTCTATTGAAAATGTAAATATATACTTAATTGGTGTAAAGATATAAAATTTTGTCTATCCTTGCTGAGCATCCAGCATGCAGCTCAACTATGCCTTTTTTAGGAAGCAAGGCTATCTACTCGTAGTTTCCGCATACGATGTGGGCTGACGTCTTTTCAAATACTTTAAAGAGCCATCGGCCTTTTATGCCCTGAACCCATTGAAAATGGGAAATCAGGGTATAATATTTTTGTTGAAATGTATGTAACAGGCAGAAGGAGGCATGTCAGACCCCATAAAGTATATATATTCTTGATCAGGAAGACAAGCCGAGTTGATATAGCCATGTCCGCCTGTCCGTCCGTGTTTCCGTATGTATGAACGCGTCGTTCTCAGAACCTAAAAGTTATAGACGTCAAATTTTTGATGTAGGTTCCTGTACAGCACGAAAAGATCGAGTTTGTTTCAAATAATCGATAACTTTCATAGTTTTAATGTTATCGATTAAAACCCAATATCTTTATTTATCTTTAAAATTCAATCTAATTCATCTTTATAGCTAGAGTCTTTAAATTTTGCATTTAGTGTTATTTGAGCCTTACACAATTTCGGTTTTTGTTAAATTTTGGATGCCTCGCTCCCTTCGCCTCAAATTTGTAAATCATGTATTTCAAGTACCAGAGACTTGTGCTTTGGCACATACATACATATGGATGACATGATCACGCCCAACACGTTCGATCAAAAACGTTCATCTACCAAAAAAGTTATTGAGTATTTAATTTCCCATAACATTGACACACAAACAGCAGCCCAAGCATAGCTGACGCAGCAACTGGCGCTTGTGTGTGTGTATATGTACATTGTTCACATATATACATATGTATATACAAGTAACGGAGAATACACGGATAGCGGTTCTTCGCAGGGTTCAGGGTATCCCCTAGTCGAGAGGTCTCGACTAGATTTTTCTTACTTGTTTTACAAATGTGTTTCCCTCGTACTCGATCATATGGCACAACTACTTGTTGCTTGGCTTTAAAAGCGACATTTCACAACTTTCGTCGTCTGCATCCTTTCATGCCCAACTTTCATGCCCAACTTCCCCTAGCATAGGTAGGTGTCCTCGTCTTCATGCTGACAATGACTTACTTCCGATTCAGTTATTGAGTGATACGCATTCATCGCCGTATTGAAGATAAGAAATTTCGTTTTAGTTCTCGCAATGACTTTTTTTTTTCGTCGAGAACCAGTACGGATTCGAAAAGACTTGCAGGCTGATTGATGTATATTGGCAGTCTTGCGTCAATGATTAGAATATTGTCCTTCAACATTACTTGATTGTATATTAGTTGAAGCCTCTTCGGAGAATTTCCACTGTGAAAAATTGGCCTTCCAGGGGGTTTGACTTTTCTTGTCGCCACTTGGTTCGGTGCTGCAGTGATGATAAATATTCCTCTTTACAATTTTTTTCAGAATTTTTCTTTTGATGCTTTGCTTGTGACTCCAACTGTCTAGACTATGGAGACCGATTATTCCGTTTCGTGTTCTTTAAATTGCGGCCACTGATCTGACTGCTTCCTTAACCTCTCAGGACCATTCCACCATATAGCTCATGCTGCTAAGTGCTTCGGGGAGATTCCTCTTGAGGCGACATCTGCTGGATTGTCTGCCGATTTTACGTGTTTCCTTTCAACGTTTGTCAGTTTTTTTTTTTATATCGTCTACTCTTGTTTTGACTATTTTATCTTTTCTACGCCTATTCTTTATCCAAGTTTGCGTAATTTGTGAATCACTTCATGCTAGCGTTTTGGTTTCCAATTATTCCTCGTATTTTTGCTAATAGTTTGCTTAATAGGTGAGCTGCACATACATTGCTCTAATTTGGAATTGTCTTTTATTTTTGGTTTCAACCTTGGTATATAGCACATTTGCACTTCTCGATTGAAAATGGGAAATCAGGGTATAATATTTTTGTTGAAATGTATGTAACAGGCAGAAGGAGGCGTGGCAGACCCCATAAAGTATATATATATTCTTGATCAGGGAGACAAGCCGAGTCGATTTAGCCCTGTCCGTCTGACTGTCTGTCCGTCTGTCTGTCTGTCTGTCCGTATGTATGAATGAATATGTTTTGCTTGTAATGAACGTACATATACATATGTATATAAAAGAAACTGAGAATGCATGGAATAACGGTTTTTCGAAGGGTTCAGGGTACACCCTAGTCGAGCAGTCTCGACTAGAGTTTTCTTACTTGTTCAGACAAGAGTTGTACAACAATTTTAGCAAAGTCTGGTAATGCGTTTGCATATTCTTGCCAATAATTGCCCAGACTGAGCAACAGCTCTCCGTTTCAAGTTAGCGGCAGTTTCCATAGTTCCTTTATGAAACAATTTCCTTGCAGTGAGACAGGTGTAGGCCATCCCAATGGATCAAAGATTCTCTCCAATTGAGATCAAATTAGTCGCTTTGTGATGCACCATAATTTTGGGTAATCGACGAAGTATGTGAAGACATATTTTTTGGGGTCCCATTGTAGCTCAATGTTTTCCGTTGAGTCGCCATCTTCGATTCCAGCATTTGGCTCCCATTTTCTGAAATGCATTCCAGCTTTTTCCATAACATTCAAATTCCTAAGATCTGTTTGCGCTTTCATGCAATCGCTTATTGAGGCGACACCAGTGATGAGATCATTCATGTCGAAATCTTCTTTGATTGCTATCATTAGTTGATTGTTACCTTGAAAGTGTTGAGTTGCCAACTTTTGAAGACAGTGCACAGCTTAAATAGCGCTATATGATTGTAATCAGTTTAAACTCTTTTATTAGTATATTTGGGTCTTCTCTCCAGAGTATTTACTGATATTCCTAATCATCTTTGTTAACTTTAATCTGGCAATACATCTTCTCGATATCAGCAGTCATGACATATTTCCATTGCGTCAACTTGCTAAAAATACCAAAGATATCCTTTTGAATTTTCGGGCCGACTAACATCGCACCATTCTTTGCTAAATCGTCAAACACTACTCTTAATTTAGTAGTAAGACTGTTTGATCTGGCTACTGTTTGATGCGGCATTAATCTCTAGTCTCAAGGCACTATATTCCGTGAAGATTTGCGGTTGCTTCGTGAATTTATTTTCCACTTGCGGTAGTCTTACCAAAGCCTGTTTCCAAGAGTTTCCTAATTCGACGTTTTTCTGAAAAGTAGCTATGTTGCCGAAAGTTTATTGTTACAGAGTTTAGTTGATTTTCTCAACTTTAAACATTATTAAAAGCACAAGTCTCAAGTATTTTAAATAAAATTAAACAACTGCGGTTGAACTGCCACGTTATGCCAACATTATGGGAAATTAAGTTATCGATTTTTTTGAAACAAACTCGTCATGCGTGCTCTATACAGGGACCCACATAACAAATTTCAAGTCTCTACCTCTTATATGTTCTCCCTGATCAAGAATATATATACTCTAGTAGGGCGGTGCGACTGGGAGATTCCCTGAACCCCATCCGATCTGCGTTTTCAAAAATACTGCAATACTTTCCTCTAGCATAAACGCATACGATTTTAAATTAAAATTTAAATTTTTAGCCCCTAGCGCCATCTATCTTTCGATTCGATTGAGAAGCTGATAATTTGCAAGCCATAGCGCCATCTAGTAGATATACACTGAAACTTGTGGTTCTTAGAATTTTCTAGATGCACGCATTTCAATGTGTTAAATAAATAATAAATTTTGTGTGACCTAATGGATTTTGATGAAATATTCAGGATATAATATAAATCTTTAATTTTTTTTTAAATTTAGAATTTAGAAACTCGAACTTTATTCATATATTGGATTTACTTTCAGCTACCTTCAATGTAAATAATTGTGCAAATTTTGAGGCGGTATCCAAAATTTAACAAAAATAAAAATTGCATAAAACAGACATAAAACCAAAATAATTCATAACTAAATTTCAATATTTTTAATCGATACTAAGACAACGGGAATAGTTATAGATTTTTTTAACAAACTCGATCTGCGCATGCTATAGAGGGAGCTACATAAATAGTTTCAAGTCTAGCTCTTATAGGTTCTGAAATCGACGCGTTCGTAGATACGGACAGACAGACAGAGGCTGGTATGGTTATATAAACGCAGTTCGTCGAGTTGATTAGGAATAGATACATACTTTATGGGATCTGCGCGCCTTCTTCAACCTGTTACATTCATTTTAACAAAACCATGATTTCCTATGATTTCCGGGTATTAAACCCCAATTTTACCCTGATGTAGGTTAGTGATAGTTCATATTTAGAAAATAATAATTACATATTTTAGAAATCCAGGAAGCGTGGAAAAGATGCCGTGGTGTTTTGTGGATGACAAATCATTAGATCGAAGTATTGAACCTTGCAATATTCCAAAATGTGTCGATAAAATCTGGTTAAGCATGATTGCAATATTGCTTTTTATAGTTGCAACAATCATCTTTATTTCGATACTGCTTTTAAAGAAGAAAAAATCTCGTGGAATGAAAAATATTCAAAATGTATGTATCTAGCTTAACTTTGTGAATATAAACTTATGTATTTGCTATTTAAATTCTTTTATTCGATTTTCAGATTAACACACCTAATGCCGGGAACAATATTTACGGAAATTCACAATTAAATACAAACCAAGATACAAGAAACATAAATAGTTCCATGGATCTCATTGGCATTCCATCTAAAAATATGGAAAAGAGTTCTCTTTTGAGAATACCGCACTTTACTTTACAAGACGTTGAGTTTTTTGAAGAATTGGGCGAAGGGGCATTTGGTAAAGTTATAATACAATAAAATATTTATTATTTATTAACTAATCTTATATTGTTATATCTGTTACATGGTTGTAAAATGTAAGCATTAACAAATTGGTTTAGTCTAATTGTAAAACAAATACTACAATCCATTTTCTACAATCTTTGCACTTTTTAAATTTGATGGTGTTCACAGTGTGGCTCTGCCCCAAAATTGTAAATTATATGACTATGTACAATGGTTTGGTTAAAATTTATGTAGCAGGCAGTAGGAGTTGTGGCAGACCCCATAAAGTATATATTCTTGACCAGCCCGATGAGCTGAGTTCATGTCTGTCTGTTCACCGTCCGTCCGTCCAAAAAGCATAAGTATCAAGTATTTGAAAAATTTTATTGCAAATTTGAGGAATTAAAATTTGCTTCTGATATCGACCCGTTGAAACGTACGGACAGACGATCGGGCGAACAGGGCTAAATCGGCTTGTCTCCTTGATCAAGAATATACTTTATATTCTACCTGTTGCGTACATTTTCACAAAAACAATCATTTTTCCCATTTTCAATGGGTTCCGGGTGTAACAATTAAATAAAAACTGATCGGTCATATGTATCATATAATAGACGATTGATTTTTATTTCATTTATAAAATAAAGCTAAGTTGGTATTCTCTTATTTTTTAGGAAAAGTGTATAAAGGACAACTAGCACAGCCTAACAAAAAAAATGTCAATGTTGCCATCAAAGCATTAAAAGAAAATGCATCACCTAAAACGCAGCAAGATTTTAGACGTGAAATTGAATTAATATCGGATCTTAAGCACCAAAACATTGTTTGTATATTAGGGGTTATTTTAAATAAAGAGCCCTACTGTATGCTCTTCGAATATATGGCAAATGGCGATTTACATGAATTTTTAATATCAAATTCACCAATTGAAAAAAAGTCCCTGTTACAATTGGAATTTCTGCAAATAGCAATGCAAATAAGTGAGGGAATGGAGTATCTGTCAGGTCACCACTATGTTCATCGAGACCTGGCTGCTAGAAACTGTTTGGTCAATGAAGGCTTGGTTGTGAAAATATCTGACTTTGGATTGTCGCGAGATATTTATAGCTCAGACTACTACAGGTATTAAAAAATGAAATGCTATTCGTTAGATAATCGTTTTTTATTATTAAATATAACAATTAAACTTTTTTTTTAATTTTTAGAGTACAATCAAAATCGTTACTACCAGTTCGATGGATGCCCTCTGAGTCTATTTTATATGGAAAGTTTACTACTGAAAGTGATATATGGTCATTTGGCGTAGTTCTTTGGGAAATCTACAGTTATGGAATGCAGGTACTAAAAGCTTTGTATTATAAAAACTAACTAAAACTAACTTAAAAATTTCAAAATCTCCCAAAATTTGTTATTACAGCCGTATTGTGGTTACAGTAATTCAGAGGTGATAAATTTAATACGATCCCGTCAGTTACTACCTTGTCCAGATAACTGCCCAACTGCAGTTTATTCTCTGATGATTGAATGTTGGCATGAACAAGCTGTAAAGCGTCCCACATTTTCAGACATTTCACATCGATTAAAGATTTGGTTCGATGGTCATGTCAAAATCAGCAAACAAAATTCATAAATAAAAATGGCATTTTTAAACAGACAATGGTCTTTCGTTCTTTTTTACTGCTTAGCATAAATTGATCCATAAAACTACTGGCAAACTCGAGTAAGTATAATTAAATAACTGCGATATATTTTTATACCCTGAACCCATTGAAAATGGGAATTCAGGGTATAATGTTTTTGTTGAAAGGCGTATGTATGTAACAGGCAGAAGAAGGCGTGGCATACCCCATAAAGTATATATATTCTTGATCAGGATGACAAGCCGAGTTGATATAGCCATGTCCGTCTGTCCGTCCGTCCGTCTGTAGGTTCCTGTATAGCGATAACATTTATCGAACTTCTGAAACAAACTCGATAAATACGCCCTATACAGGGACCTACAAAAAAAATTTGAAGTCTCTAACTATTGTAGGTTCTGAGAGTGACGCGTTCATACATACGGACGGACAGACAGACAGACGGACAGGGCTAAATTGACTCGGCTTGTCTCTCTGATCAAGAATATATATACTTTGTGGGGTCTGCCACGTATCCTTCCGCCTGTTACATACATTTCTACAAAAACATTATACCCTGATTTCCCATTTTCAATGGGTTCATGGTATAATAAAAAATGACTTTCTGTCGTAGTACTCCATATTTTATTTATGTATTTATAAGAGTAAGCTATATATATAAAATTACATGCTAACTTAGCAACTAAAGCACTGCTGCTAAGGCCTTCGGTTTGCTTATATACATATATACTTATATTTAGATTAGGCTGTACATTTTGCTGTTTTTGAGGAACTTGAGGGGGGCGGGCCGTGAGTTGCCGTATTTCCTGTCCCCTACCCCAGTGCGTCCCAGCATTCTATAAATTGTCTTGTAGGTAACCCTGGGCCAGGCTGAGTCTACCCTTTACAAGTGAAGCCCGAGCAGGGACACTGGGACGTAGGGGAATGTGGTACACGGGCTGCATAAAGCCCCGCATCGTATGCCCAAATAAATACGTGCATACGTTCGCGCATATTCGATCCAGAACTCTGACGCTTCTTGCGTGCAGTTTGATCGAATTGGCGCGCCAATTGCGAGTGGAGGCGTCAGGGACGTAAGCAAAGCGGGCGGGGGAAGAGGTGCCGAAAATCTCGGCAGTGAGCGTTCGAGCTAGCGCGCATAAGTTGAAAGAAGAACAGAGGAATAGGAGGAGATAGGAGAGACGGCTGACGCGTGTGAATGCACTCGAGCCCAGCAACGAAGGGCGAGCGCAAAGAGAAAGAGAGCGAGAGAGTGAAGCCGTGGCCAAGCGAGCGACGGCAGCCATCCACACGCACACACACACACAGAAGTGACGCTACAAGCGAAGACAGGCTTGTCGGTGCCGTTGGCTGATAGCGGTGCGTGTCTGGGAGAGCGAGAGGCTGACTGTGGGTCGAGACCACGCAAACACGTGGGGAAATTTCGGTGCGCTGCGTCTCGAAGTTTGCGCAGTAAATGTAGGGAACAGTGGGCCGAGGGCCATGATAAAGTGAGCGAAATTTAAATAAATAAAATTAAAAAAGGTAAATAACAAATTAAATAAAATTTAAATAAATAAAATTAAATTAAATTAAAATAAAAATTGTAAAATTAAAATTAAAATAAATAAATCAAAATAAAAGTTTAAAGAAATAAAAAAATTTTAATAAACAAAATTAGAAAAAAAATAAAATAAAAAATAAATAAATAAGTGAATAAATAAATAAAATAAAAATTGAATAAAATCAAATAAAAAATTTAAATAAATAAAATTTAAAAAAAAAAAAAATTTTTTTTAAATAAAATTCTCACTAACACTACAATGAATCCGAGTGAATGTCAGAATCCGGGGGTGGGCATCCGTTGAGTGTACCTACGGCGGAAAGAGGAGTTGATGTCTGTGGCCCAAGAGTTCGGGCTAGAGAGAGACGGCCGGGTGGAGGAGCTGCGCAGGCGCTTAGCTAGCTTCATCCAAGGCGGTGGGCAATCCGCAGAGGTCTGTGCCCGGTTAGCCGAGTTAGAGTCTCAAGATGCCAAGGCGCTAGAGTCCAGTCTAGGAAGTGCCGTATTGGGACTCGGGCACCACTCTTGCCGCAAGTCTGAACCCGACTTAAGAAAACGCGCTGACTCGGAGGTAGGATCGCGAGTTTCGATGGCCTACATGGAGGACGAAGGTCGGTCGCATCGGTGCGAAGCCGAACAGGTCCGAAGGTGGGGCATGTGCTACGACGGCCAGTCGGACCCGTTGCGCTTCCTCGAGATTTTGGAGGAGAGAGCCATCACATATGGCATCGAGCTCGACCACCTATCTCGGGTGGTAAGCGAGGTGCTGGTAGATAAGGCCGCGAAATGGTTCCTGACCAGCGGTTTGAGGAGTGGGTCTTGGGTCAGATTCCGGACCGAGTTTCTGGATTTCTTTACGCCCCCACAATATTTCGAGCGCCTCGAGGATCAGATCAGGGGGCGAAGGCAGCGGAAAGGCGAAGCCTTCAAGGACTACCTCGTTGAGATCAGGTTGTTGATGCGCCATGCCAACTACAGTCCGGCTCAGGAGTTGTATGGAGTGTATGAGAATACGGCTCCTGAGTATCGGATATATGTACAGCGCCAAGATTTCTCGTCTCTGTCCTAGCTGACGCAGTTGGCTGCGGAATGTGAATGCGTAAGGGATCAGAGGGCAGAATTTGGGGAAGAGACGCGAAAAATGGGCCAGAAGTCAGGCTTGACTCTAGCAGGTGTCGACTGGGTCAATCCCCCGGAAACGCAACCGAACAACCCGTTTCGGTCTCATCCGATGGAGCAGCGGTCAGGCGAGTAGAGGGTCGGCAACCGATGTCGATCGGAGCGAGGCCGTCCGAAGCCATGCATCGGATGATGGCTCCTGCGAACCGAATTGTTTCTGACGCGCAGAGAGTATGTTTCCGATGTTCGCAGCCAGGTCACTTTGCGCGAGAAAGTCCCAACGAGCGGGTGGTCTTTTGCCAACAATGCGGGAAGGTAGGGATCGACACGCGAGACTGCTGTAGTGTAACAGACTCGAGAAACGGGCAAGAGCGATCCCCTGAGGGAAGGGGCGACGCCAATCGATCGTAGGAGAGCTGCGTGGGCGTCTGTTGGTCGTGAGGGAAGGTCGGATCGTAGCGCGAGTTAGGATCGCCGGTCGCGAGATGAAGAGTCGCTGTTTCATGCGGTTGCCTGAGGCAGGAATGATCAGAGGCGAGGACGAGGACGAGGTGGAGCCGAACGTAGGGGATACGGAGTGGCCGGCTGATCTGAAGAGTGGGATCAAGAGATTCCTCGAGGACGAACTGGCGCTGTTCGAACACCTCGAAGGGGTGTCCCACGTCGGCGAACATAGCATCCGGACGAGGGACGATAGGCCTCTGAAGCAGAGGTACTATCCCAAGTATCCTGCTATGCAGAAGGTGATTGATGAGCAGGTGGAGGAGCTGCTTCGAATTGGAGCATTTGAGCCGTCTAGGAGTCCGCACAGTGCGCCAATAGTCTTGGTGAAGAAAAAGACAGGGGAATGGCGCATGTGCATCGACTATCGGCAGTTGAACGCTCATTCAATACCCGACGCTTATCCAGTCCCTCGGATCAATTACATCCTTGAGAGGTTGCGTCACGCGCGTATCATCTCGACGCTAGACCTGAGGAGCGGCTATTGGCAAATACCTATGGCGGCGGACAGTGGGGAATGCACGGCGTTCACTGTGCCGGGGCGGGGTTTGTTTCAGTGGCGGGTGATGCCATTCGGTTTGCACTCGGCTATGGCAACGTCTCAGAGGGCGCTCGACAAGGTCATAGGGCCGGAGATGGAGCCGTACGCGTTTGCATACCTGGACGATATTGTGGTGATAGGCGCCGATAAAGAGCAGCATATGGCGAACTTGAGGGAGGTGTTTCGGAGGTTGAGAGCAGCCAACCTCAAAGTTAATCGCAAGAAATGCAGTTTATTCAGAGAAAGATTAGTCTATCTGGGGCATGTGGGGACAGGGGAGGGAATCAGTACGGATCCTGCCAAGGTTGAAGCGATCCGGAAACTCCCAGCTCCTTCAAACCTCAAAGAGCTGCGGCAATGTTTGGGGATGGCGTCGTGGTAAAGGCGTATCGTACCCGACTTTGCATCCCTGGTGTAGCCGATGACGTCACTCCTGAAGAAAGGCGTCAAGTGGACGTGGGACCAAGAACAGGAAGAGGCGCTCCAGAGGCTCAAGGACAAGTTGACGACCGCGCCCGTCTTGGCATGCCCAGACTTCTTCTCTAAGTTTATGTTGCAGACCGACGCCAGCGATTATGGTCTGGGCTCCGCGCTGACACAGACGGTAGAGCGGGAGGAGCGGGTGATCGCATACGCGAGTCGAAGGCTGTTGCGAGAGGAGGCGAATTACTCGGCAACCGAGAAGGAGTGTCTGGTCAGGATGATGCGCTGCTACCTGGAGGTTCGAGGTGGTAACGGATCACCTGGCGCTCAAGTGGCTAAACTCGATCGAGAGCCCCACAGGAAGAATTGCTCGGTGGGCGCTGGAATTGCAAAAATTCCAATTCGATGTTCAGTATCGGCGGGGGAAGCTGAACGTGGTGGCCGACGCCCTCTCGAGGCAGCCTCTTGAGGTCTGCCAACAGGCAGTGGCAGGCGGAACAACGTGTAGGTGGATCGCGAAGATGCGGGAGAGGAAGTTCAAGAGCGAACAGCGACGACTGGCAGGCCAGATGTTAACAAGGCAAGCGGCCCCACACCCAGGAGCGCTGCGGCAGGCACGAGGTAGACGCCCATAGCGGGGACATCGTCCCGGAGGAAATGGCGATCCCCGCGTCCTGGCAGGTGATCCCGAAGGGCACGATCCTGAGCAGCGAGGTGGTGCGGCTGCTAAGAACGGAGATATCCACGCGCCAGGAGAGGTTTCGGCGGACGCGGTTCCGGATCGACGCGGGCGGCATGTCCATAAGCGGCACCAGGATCGCCGGGGGGCCGCCGTAAAGCTGTGCTGCCGTTTCCTGGATTGAGGAGCGTCGCGGAGACCAGTAGGGGGGCGCGGCCAGGAAGGCGCGCTACTCGTTGAAGGGCGGGGGGGGGGTGTAAGGCGGCGGGGAAAACCGCCACCTCACATTCCTGTTTATAATTTTTAGTTAGTTAATTGAGTAATTATAATTTAGGATATTGAGTTATTGAATTGTTAGTTATTAGAATTTTTATTGAATTGTTAGTTATTATAGTTTAGGTTATTGAGCTATTGAATTGTTAGTTATTAGAATTGTTAGCTTAAGAGTCAACGATTGGATTCTTAGTTGGAGCGCGGTTAGTCGCGAGTTTATTATTATTTCTATTTATTTTAGTCATAAGTAACTCTAAGTAAGTAGCCGGCAGCTGCAGCGGTCGCGGCGAATTTGTCGCATCGCGACGAAGCCCGCGATCGGCCGAAGGGCAGGTAGGCAGTTGAGGCCAAGATTTGAGAGCGAACGGTTGTGCGACAGAGTGACAGGAGAAAAGTGAAGAATGAAATGAAATAGAGGGAAGCAACAGCACGAGACAGGCGAAGAAATATAGAGAACGTAAGTGAGGGGAATTAGGCGAAGACTCAAATAAAAGAAAAGCTGAAGTCACCTCTTGCGTTTTGTGATTGTCTGACGGGTGGATGCTGGAAATAGCAAGACCCCCCTCCCTTTTTCCATCTTTGTCCGTGAATTGATCGGCGCGGTGCAGCAATCGCTGTCGCGCTACTTCCAGTCAAGAGCATTTCCGCCAGCGGTTGTGAGTTGCCGTATTTCCTGTCCCCTACCCCAGTGCGTCCCAGCATTCTATAAATTGTCTTGTAGGTAACCCTGGGCTTGGATTTAAATTTCTTTTTACTTTAGTATTTTTTTTTGTTGTTTGGTGTATTTGTGGATTGGTGATTGGTGTATGTTGTTTCTATTTTGTTTAGAGCTGACCTAGGGGCGTGTCCGTAAATGAATATAGCGTAGTCTATTTTGGTGATAAGTGTGGCTTTTGTTATGTTTACAAGTGTGTGGGTGATGCAGTTAAACTTGGGGCTTGCTAATCATTTTATTCTGTTAAGTTTTGCATTAGGAGTTTGCATTTTTCCAAGGATAATGAGGCTAGAGAATATGAACACCATTCTGGATGTTTGCGAAAAGGGAGTCTAGGTTGTAGGTTTGGTTTTTTTTTGTCTATTGAAAGGAACTATAAGGAAAAAATCATATGCGTAGGCACTAAATTGTATTTCTTTTTGTAAACTGATTATATTTGTTAGTTTTTTGTATGTGATTAGGAAAAGGATTACTGATATAGGTGAACCCTGAGGGATAACATTAAAGAGAGGGAAGGGGAACTAATGGTGTTTTAGATGTTAATTTTAGTTTTTCTATTGGACATGAAGTTTTTCACGAAGTTTATGATTTTGGGAACGATTTTCCATTCTATTAGTTGACTACAGAGTGCGCTCCGACCTGCCAAAAGCCTTTAAAAAGTCAAGGGCAATGACAGAGGAGTGCTTTTTGGTGCGCAGCGACTTTGTTATTAGATAGTCTGCTAAGAGCAGACCAACTGAAACAGACTTGCCGCGTTTGAATCCTGATTAGTTAGGTTTGAAACCACCAAAGACGTTTAGCTATAATTTTTTCCAGAATTTTTGATATGCTGCAGTTTAAAGAGATTGGTCTATAGTTGCATGTTGACATTTTGTGTGTAAGTTTGGCTTGAGAAAGGGGATCACTAGACTGGTTCAAAAAGAATGTGGGGTGAAGGTATTAAATATGTAGTTGCAGAGATTGGTAATTCGTGTTTTGACTGTGCTTAGCTGTTTTTATACCCCGAACCTATTGAAAATGGGAAATCAGGGTATAATGGTTTTGTGAAAATGTATGTAACAGGCAGAAGGAGGCGTGGCAGACCCCATAAAGTATAAATATTCTTGATCAGGGAGAGAAGCCGAGTCGATTTAGCCATGTCCGTCTGTCTGTCTATCCGTCTGTCCGTATGCTTGAACGCGTCGAGCTCAGAAGATATAAGAGCTAGAGACTTCAAATTTTTTTTGTATATCACGATTCGATCGATTTTGTTTCAAATATTCGATAACTATCATAGTTTTAATGTTATCGATTAAAAACCGATATCTTCATTTGGTTATAAAATTCTATTTAATTCATCTTTATAGTTAGAGTCTTCAAATTTTGCATTTAGTGTTTTTTAAGCCTTGCACAATTTCGGTTTTGCTAAATTTTGGATGCTAAATCACGCATTTCAAGTACTAGAGACTTGGGCTTTGGCACATATACACATATATCATGATCACGCCCAACAAATTTGATCAAAAACGTTGGTCTAGAAAAAAAGTTATTCAACATTTAATATCACATATTATCGGCGTCTTGCAGCAGCAGCGAAGCTGCTGAGTCATAATGCACAGATAGCAGATTGTGTGCTTGTGCGTGCGTCTGTGTGTGTGTATGTATTGCTTGCTACATATGTACATATCGCAGGGTTCAGGGGATCTCTTGCCAGCTGTGCCAGCTGTTGAAGTGTAGTATGTTTAATAACACATTAGTAATTCCCAACGCAATGTAGAGTATTCTACATATAAATGCGTCATATGCTCAACACTTAATAGTGTATAATATATGAGCACATAAAGTCACTTGCGAGCAACGGTAAACAAATGACATACGATCAGCCACTTATGTATATGTGGACTGACCAGCAGCGTGGGATATGCCATGTCTGCACTTTGCCTAAGCTTTATACTGAATGCCTAATGTACATGCCTTATGTATATGCCATTTGCATATATGTACATATATACAATCATACTACGCTCTCCCTCCCATTCTATCGCTGCTCACACCGGCTGAACTTTTTTTATACCCTGAACACATTGAAAATTGGAAAAAAGGGTATAATGGTTTTGTTGAAATGTATGTAACAGGCAGAAGGAAGCGTAGCAGACCCCATAAAGTATATATATATTCTTGATCAGGGAGACAAGCCGAGTCGATTTAGCTCTGTCCGTCTGTCTGTCTGTCTGTCCGTCTGACCGTATGTATCAAATTTTTTTGAAGACCCCTGCATATGGCGCGGATGTCGAGTTTGTTTCAGAAAATCGATAACTACTTTAATTTTATTGTTATTGATTAAAAACGAAAACCTAAATTCAGTTACAAATTGTGTCTTATTCATCTTTGTAGCTAGAGTTTTCAAATTTTGCATTTAGTGTTTTTTGTTTAATGTTTTGTTAAATTTTGGGTGCCACGACTAGAGACTTGTGCTTTGGCACATACATACATATGGATGGCATGATTACGCACAACAAGTTTGATCAAAATAGTTCGTCTGGAAAACAAGTTTTTAAACATTTAATTTCCCATAATATTGGCATTCAAATAGCAGCCAAAGCCCAACTGACGTAGCGACTTGCGCTTCTGTGTGCGTGCGCCTGTGTGTGTGAATATATGCATTGCTTGTAATGTACATATATACATATACATATGTATAAAAGAAACAGAGAATACTCGGGATGGCGGTTCTTCGCAGGGTTCAAGGTATCCCCTACTCGAGCGGTCTCGACTAGAGTTTTCTTACTTGTTTACATCTATATTAAATATATATAATATTAAAGAATCTGTAACACATCACATACACTATTCGCGTGTTTATATTCGGTTGTGTCACTGAAAACGGAGAACAGATTACAAGAGAAGAAAATAGGAAAGAGAACAGAAACATACCTGTACAGGCCATAGACGGCTTGCCCAGTGATTGTCGGCCCTTGACCGACCTGGCCCACCCTACCGTGATCGCGGACAACCTGTCCATATTTCTTTTTTTTAGTGCGATCCCTTACCTAGCTTGAAGTATTAGAGTGCATCGCATTATCCCCAAAAATGCTTTTTAGTTTGTTTTCATATTAATTGATAAATTAAATTGCCTTATGTGAAAACCTGAATATATGGGGTAAGAACTAAGGGAATGACAAGAAAGGAAACTAATAACAGAGAAGTCAAAGAGAGCTTGCGGAGCTCTGCTAAGATTTTTCAGACATAGAAAAAAAAAGAAGGAAGGCAAAGAAAGAGGGTAAACGGGGGACTGTAGAAAACAAAACGAACAGACGCTTTTTTTAAAGATAAACATCTACTTTATGAATGCTCGAGAAGCGTCGCCAAGACTATGTTAACTTCTGACGATCAGCTGACTAGTGACGGGGAACCAGAATAAAGATGAATTACATTGAGGGCAATGTTTTTACCCTTGCAAGAGCCTTGGCATAAGAAAAGGTAGCTGCCACAATAAATGACAACATACTGAGAATACATATTTAATTCAGAATAAATAAACTGGTGATATTCCCCGATGAAAGAGCCTACATTAGTGAAGTCTGCAAGCTACTCTAAATTAAATGGGTATGTTTTTATATATAAGAAAATAATGCAATCAAAAACATCATGTATAGAGGCGAACAGGAAAAAAGGACTCGAAATAGGAAATGTGACGGTAGGGTAATGAAGAACAATATTAAAATTTAAAAACAACTATAAAAATTAAAAAACTATTCAAATACAACAAATTAAAACAAGTAAGAGTGCTCCAGTCGAGACTGCTCGACTAAGAGATCCCCTGAACCCTGCGAAGAACTGCGATTCCTAAGAACTGCTAACATTCTCCGTTACTTTTATATGTACATATGTAGCAAGCAATACATACACACACACACAGACGCACGCGCAACCACACAGTCTGCTAACTGTACATTATGACTCAGCAGCTTCGCTGCTGCTGCAAGACGCCGATAATATGTGATATTAAATGTTGAATAACCTTTTTTCTAGACCAACGATTTTGATCAAACTTGTTGGACGTGCTCATGCCATTCATATGTGTGTATGTGCCAAAGCACAAGTCTCTAGTACTTGAAATACGTGATTTAGCAATTTGAAAGGGGCGTGGCATCCAAAATTTAACCAAAATTTAAATTTGAAGACTAACTATAAAGATGAATTAGATAGAATTTTATAGCTAAATTTAAATTTTCGTTTTTAATCGATAACAATAAAACGATAACAGTCATCGAATTTCTGAAACAAACTCGATATGCGCGCCCTATACAGGGACCTACAAAAAAATTCGAAGTCTCTAGCTATTGTAGGTTCTGGGATCGAGGCGTTCATACATACGAACAGACAGACGGACAGACGAACAGACAGACAGACAGGCAGACGGACAGGGCTAAATCGAACTCGGCTTGTCTCCCTGATCAAGATTATATCTTGACCTTGGTCTTCCACGCCTCCTTCCGCCTGTTACATACATTTCAACAAAAACATTATACTCTGATTTCCCATTTTCAATGGTTTCAGGATATAAACAAGTAAGAGTGCTCTAGTTGAGACTGCTCGATTAAGAGATCCCCTGAACCCTGCGAAGAGCCGCGATTCCTAAGAACCGCTAACATTCTCCGTTACTTTTATATGTACATATGTAGCAAGCAATACATACACACACACAGACGCATGCACAAGAACACACACAGACGCACGCACAAGCACACAATCTGCTAACTGTGCATTATTACTCACAAGCTTCGCTGCTACTGCAAGACGCCGATAATATGAGATATTAAAAGTTTTATAAGTTTTTTTCTAGACCAACGTTTTTGATCGAATTTGTTGGTATACTTGATATACTCTATGGGGTCTGCCACGCCTCCTTCTGCCTGTTACATATATTTTCACAAAACCATTATACCCTGATTTCCCATTTTCAATGGGTTCAGGCTATAAAAAAGGAAATGTAAAGTATTTGTTTCAATGTTTTATGTTGTTTGATAATAAGATTATTACTACTCAGAAGTGGGATATCTACTGGAATATAGTGATATTTCAACGCCCTATACAAAAACTTTGGAAAAAGCTAGATTCTGTTCTGGCCAACGCACGAGACGCCATAATGGGACTCACCAAAGAGGATATGAGTAAAACTTTGCGCGAATATGATGTGGAAGTACCACAGTCAGCCACATTGGCGCAAATCAAGGGCTATCACGACAACTGAGCGCCTGGCCACTGAAGTGCCCGCACACAGCTACTTCTGATGCCACGCCTTCCGCTGCATCTTCTGTCCAGCACGGAGCTACATCAGGTGCCATACCTTTCGCTGAATCTTCTGTCCAGCACGCAGCTACTTCGGATGCTATGCCTTCCGCTACATATTCTGTTCAATACGCAGCTAATTCCGCTGTCGCAACCGATGTTGGCTTGACAATCACTTTAGCTACTATTGCCTTAGCCAAATTGGACGAGCAATTGGCAATTTTACGTCAACGAAAAGAGCCAATTGAGTTACAGCAGCAAATTTTAAGTTCGCAAAGTCGCTTGGACAAGTCCACAGCACCGATCCCTAGAGTGACTGATGTGAGTGTCATCGAGAATATGGTCTCAAGATTTTCTGCCGATAATGCGTATCATGTCGACAAGTGGTTAAACGAGCTGGAAGACGCATTCACCATACTGAAGGCTACTGGAGGGTACTGCGGCGATCTGGTTGCGCACTGTTTCTGTGAATTTGGAATTTGGATGATCACGTACTATTGAGGAGGTGCACACCGCTCTTCGCAACCAACGTCTTGTAGTTGGTGAGGGGTGCTGGAGATACGCAATCGAGATGCAAGAGATTGCCATGAGCGCCCCGATTCCGGAAATACAAGTTGGTGGACCTTATCATTGATGGCCTTAGCGACTCTGTGTGCAACCCGCTGCCTCGAAGCAGTCTGCTGCCGTGTGCCAATCGTTCTGCCTCTGTCGTTCATGCTGCCACCACTGCTGCCCCAGCCATAGCAGCAAGAGATGTTTGTTGCTTCAACTGCTCGTCATTCGGGCATTATTGAAGTCAGTGCCCGAAACTGATTAGGCCGCCGGACTAATATCCAGGATTCTAGGATAGATTATATCGAGGCGCCTGAAGCCAATAAAGAATTCGATGCCCTGTCATCAGAGCAGTCTGTCACCTTGAAGTTTACCATTTCTGATTCTTACCTGCACGTCCCCAAGGAACTGATTAAAGCCGTCAAGTACGAAATGAAAATCGAATTAACTAGTTAGACCTCCATTTTTGCCGTCCTCGCCGTCTGTCTCACCATGAACGCATTATTTCCCCTTACGCTTCCGCAATAGTGTCAGTACATAAAAAGGACAACAAGATTACAGTACGTGACCACTTCCCGATTCCGCTGTTAGATTATTATGTTGAACATTTGGGTAGGAAGTCTTTCTATACTGTGCTAGATTTGGAAAGTGGATTCCATCACGTGAAGATGCAATCAGATTCAACTAAATAGACTGCTTTTGTAACCTCTAACGAGTTACGAGTACGTGTGTATGCCCTTCGGACTCTGTAACGGTCCTCCCGTTTTTGCCAGATTTGTATACTTCGTTTTAAAAGAGCTCATAAGCAGAGGTCAATTTGTGATATATATGGATGATATCCTGATTGCTTCACATGATTTCGAGACTTATCTGATGGTACTGCGGGAGACACTTTATACATTACGGGTAAATGGCTTATGCCTCAAGCTGTCGAAATATCGTTTTGCGTAGCAAGAATTGGAATACTTTTGATATTTGACGAATTCTTCCGGAATTAGCCCGACGTCCGCACATCTTCAGGCCATAAGTTTTGCTAAGGTAGCATACCCGATGCCCCGATCATTAAGAAAAGATGCTCCTTACGTTTTTTCTGACAAATGTGTTGAATCATTCCGAATCCTGAAATCTAAACTTTTTGAATCACCCGTGTTGTGTATTTATAAACCGAAGGCCGAAACTGAATTACACTGTGACGCTAATTCTGCCAGTTTTGGAGCAATGCTGCTTTAGAAACAAACCGATGGTAAATTCCATCCAGTGTTCAATTCCTCCAAAACAACAACGAAATTATACTGTTACAAATTGGAGACGTTGGAAATCGTATATGCTCTGAAGCGGTTTGAAACATACCCAAAGTTCATCCCGTTCAAAATATTTACCGATTGTAACTTAGAGTTAGGATGCCGCACCTCGATGCTTTGAGCATAATAGATACTGTCGCGTACGTCGATGATCTGAATCTACACTTTCAACTGCGGCTAACGCAGAACCGTAACCCTAAAACCCGTGAGAATTTGGAAAAATATGAATTGTCAGATTTCAAGCTCGGGGACGGTGTTGTGTATCATTTATCTCCAACCAACGTGCCGCAACTGAATGTCCCAGCTGAAATGATAAATGGTGTCATACGAACAGTTCACGTGAAACTGGGCCCTTTAGCCACCGAGAAGTGTTGTTCGCAAATTAAGAAACACTATTGGTACATGAAGTCTTACGTCAATAATTACATTACCTGCCTCAAATGCATATATATTATTTCTCTTCCCTCCAGAACAACCGTGACACCTTACTCAGCATTCCAAAAGTGCTCCTGCCTTTCGACACGATCCACGTTGATCACTTAGGTCCCCTGCCGTCTATACGCTCCAAGAAGAGATACCTCCTGGTTGTCATTGACGTTTTCACGAAACTTGTAAAGTTATACCCTGCTGCTACGACTCATTCTCGCTAAGTCTACCAGACTTTAGAGTCACAGTTTTTTGTGAATTATTATTGACCGAGGTCCTTGCTTCACTTCTTTCGAATTTGCTGAAATCGTGGAATCCAATAATATAACTCATGTCGAATAATGAGGTGTCGTTGTAGACGCATTAACCGAACAACTGGACGATAGAATTCCCGAAGTCCACCCTCTGTCGAAGATGCTCGTAAGATTGAACTGCAAAATATAGTCAAATCGCAAAAGTATAGCACGGAGTACTTTGCTAAGAGTCATCCACCTGCAGTAAGCTATAAAGAGGGTGATTTTGTTATTATCAAAAATGGGGACACCGGTGGGAATAAATAAGAAACTTATTCTGCGATGTAACGGTCCCTACGTTATACATAAAAAAATCCCGAATGACCGGTATGTCATCCGGGACGTTGACGGGTCGCAGCTGACCCAATGCCGTACGGCAGTGTGTTGGAAGCCGTCAAGCTTAAGTTGTGGCTTATGCCAATCGAGATTGCACCTCTGACATCTACACATAAGTAACATGATCCAATCTTAAGTATTATTTCCAGTATTACTCTTAATTAAGAATCGAGACCGATTCCCCTGTCAGGACGGTCGAGTTAAAAATTATTTGTATTGATGTTCTATGTTAAGCCATCAGCGATATATAAGTAGTTTTAAGTAACGACTATCGAGATGCGCCTCTGAATCGGCTGTGAATGGTTCTGTCTCTTCTTCCGGTGACGCTCTGAGCAAGCAGATGTGTCTGCTCGATATGAAATAAGATAATATGAATCAATATTCGTAATTTTCAGTAATCAATGCTATTATTTAGTATCTTACAACATTAACTAATTTGTTGACCGTGTCGGTTAGTAAGTTAATCTGATTTTGTGTGCTAGAGTTAGTCTCTATCTGCTTGTGTTGCTGCCTTCCAAGTCATGTGCATTGGGTGTGCCTGCGACGACCTGTGGCTGTGGCTAAGAAGACTAAACTTCGTGCAAGTTAAAAGCGGACAACAAGTCTCCTACGTATCCGGTGTCTACTTCCAGCAATTTCCGCATATGGGATTGTGGAAGCACTTCTGTCACGTCTGGCTGTCTCGTCACTCATTCGAGTAAATTCCCTAAGTCCGCTAAAACCTTCTCCTCGTTACACAACGGAGTAAGCTTGTTCTCCAGTCGTCGGTTTGTTTTCACCAGTACACTCTCATCGACTTTAAAGACCCTGTTCTGTCTTTTCTTGTTAAGTCTAGAATTCTGCACCATCTGTGCGCTTTCTATCCTTTTTTTAACTTTCTTCTGGGTATTATGAGAAGCATCATATATGATATTGATATGTCTCTTCTTAGTCACCGAATGTATCGACTTATTGTATTCTACATTGACTTGTAGTACGAGTTCAATTGTACTATTTACCCCTCTCTGTAACTTGATACATCTGGCTAACTCTAAGAGCGTGCTATGAAAATTCTCAACCTGCCCGTTTGAGGTATTGTGTTACGGTCTCTGACTTGAGCAATGGTTCGTTGTCGCAATATATTTGCTTTGCATGAGAGAAAATGATCATAATAGTTAGTAGTGCCGGTGTTAAGTCTTCAATAGTACGAGACACAATATGCTGGACAATAGCAAATTTGAAGTGTTTGTTGATACAAGTAAGAAATAACTTACGGCCTGTTGAAAAAACATAAACATGCATTTCTCCCATACTCGAAGGTATTGGTGTTTGACCGAGCGTCTGTTTCTTACTTTGCTTTTGAGCAAACCCTACAATTAAACACAACTTCATTTGTCATTTTTGTTATTTTCGAAAAATAGTAGTCAGTCAAAACCTGTTTGATATTTTCTTGACGGCCCTATCAGCACGATTATGCTCAGTAGTGAGCTTCTCTCTTCTTTCGCCGTAATGAAGAACATCTGTTACAAACTTTTTATAATGCCATAACTTAGTGGTAGGGAAGCTCTTCACGAGCACGTGCTGTAGCTGAGCTAGAACTGGTAATTCACAGTAAATAACGTTTACCACATTTGGGTGGATGATGGGTCTTACCTTATCTATCAGGGAATTTTCATCCGTAAAGTTTATTACGTAGTGCGTTTTTACGCCGAACATGATATAGGTCCTCTTTAGACGGAAACGGAATTCTTCTAAAACTATCTGATTTCTGATGCAATTGACCGGCTTCTCCGTTGTTTCAATTGTGTAAGTTAGTGACACCTCGCTATGTAATGTCTGTCTCTGACTATGGCTCGACATTTTCGATCCCATTTATGTTCTGCCTTGATAGGGCATCATACATGATTTTCTTTACCAGACATAGAAAAGGTTGGCCCCAGTTGCATCAATTCGCGCTTTCCAGTGCTTGATCTTTGTATTAAGGTTCCCTTCAAATACCGCGAACGTAAGTGGTTGGTGATTTGTCAAAATATTAATGTCACTAACCGTAGAGGTACTGCTGAAACTTCTCCAAAGCCCACACAATGCCAAGCAATTCACGCTCGTTAGTCGCGTAGTTTACCTACCTGTCCTTTAAGATACGGGAAATCATTGCTATCGGCCTTCCGTTCTATGACAGAACTGCACCAATGCCATATGCTGACGCATCGGTAGTGAGGTCAGAGTGCTTGTTTTAATCGTATTCTGAAGTAAGAATGTTTCGTAGCCTTTCAAACGCGTGTCGTTGATTTTCATCCAGTTTAACTGGGATATTTTTATACCTTGAACCCATTGAAAATGGGAATTCAGGGTATAATGTTTTTGTTGAAATGTTAATGTATGTAACAGGCAGAAGGAGGCGTGGCAGACCCCATAAAGTATATATATTCTTGATCAGGGAGACAAGCCGAGTCGATCTAGCCCTGTCCGTCTGTCTGTCCGTATGTATGAAAGCGTCGCTCTCAGAACCTATAAGAGCTAGAGACTTGAAATTTTTTATGTAGGTCCGTGAATAGCACGAAAAGATCGAGTTTGTTAAAAAAAGTCGATAACTATTTTAGTTTAAATGTTATCGATAAAAAAAACATTATCGAATGTTAGCTATAAAATTATATCTCCCACGTCTTTATAGTTCGTTTATTTATTTTAAGTAAGTTTTATATTTATTTTATCTAATTTTGATTTTTGTTAAATTTTGGTTACCGGCTCCAAATTTTCCCAAATATTTAAATTGAGGTTAGTTGCACTCAAAGCCAGTAAATGAATGGGTTTACATTTTTTAATATTGAAAAAAATGTAATAAAATATGTTGAACATAAGCTGAAAATTTCATTCAAATCCATTAATTCGCGCAGAAGTTATTAAACAAAACATTTGGCCAATCGGCCAAACACGTGACCAGCAACGCAAAACAAATTGTTTTCCTATACATGTGCACACGTACACACGCATACACATTGAGCTGCGTGCATCTAGCAAATTCTAACACCCGCAAGTTTTAATGTACATATTTCCAATAGATGGCGCTATGATTTGCGAATTATCAGCTGTTCAATTGGATTGAAACATGGATGGAACTATTCTATCGAACCATAGATGGCGCTATTAGCTAAACAATTGAATATGAATTGAATTTAGTTTTCTGTGCGTTTAAACGAAATGCTAATTATGCAGTATTTTAAAAAACGCAGATAGCGCGGGGTTTAGGGTATCTCCTAGTCGGGACCCCCGACTAGAGTTTTCTTACTTGTTATACCCTGAACCCATTGAAAATGGGAATTCAGGGTATAATGTTTTTGTTGAAATGTATGTAATAGGCAGAAGGAGGCGTGGCAGACCCCATAAAGTATGTATATTCTTCGAGTTGATATAGCCATGTCCGTTCGTCTGTCCGTATGTATGAACGGGTCGTTCTC
This sequence comes from Drosophila repleta, assembly GCA_018903745.1. NCBI lineage: Eukaryota > Metazoa > Arthropoda > Insecta > Diptera > Drosophilidae > Drosophila > Drosophila repleta. Next base: position 134,561 of record JAEIGN010000419.1, read on the forward strand.
AGAACCTATAAGAGCTAGAGACTTGGCGCTATTCTGTCGAACCATTGATGGCGTTATTTTCTGAACAATTGAAAATAAATTGAATTAAGTTTTCTGTGCGTTTATACGAAATGATAAATATGCAGTATTTTAAAAAACGCAGATAGCGCGGTGTTTAGGGTATCTCTTAGTCGGGACCCCCGACTAGAGTCTTCTTACTTGTTTTATTTGAATTTTGATCCCCAAACCGTTTTCTCCTTAGAGATTGTCAGAGAGCGGCTTTGCTATCGCAGAAAAGTCTTTGATAAAGCAGCGGTAGTAACTGGCCAAGCCTAGGAACGGCCTTACTGCAAATGGTGACTCTGGCTTTATGAAATGCTGAATGGCTTTCACCTTTCGGGGTCCGTTTTTCACCGTTTTTCCTGAGCCACTCTAATGTTTGCATCATGCAGGCTCTTGAGGACCCACTCAACGTGTTTGACGTGGTCCTTTTCATTTTCAAACAAGTAAGAAAACTCTAGTCGAGACCGCTCGACTGGGGTATACCCTGAACCCTGCGAAGAACCGCTATTCCAAGCATTCTTCGTTTCTTTTATATACACATGCATATGTACGTTCATTATAAGCAAAATACACACACACATACACAGGCGCAATCACACACAAGCGCAAGTCGTTGCGTCAGCTGTTCTTTGGCTGCTATTTACATGGCAATGCTATGGGAAATTAAATGTTTAATAACTTTTTTTCTAGACGAACGATTTTAATCAAACTTGTGGGGCGTGATCACGTCATTCATATGTATGTATGTGCCAAAGCACAAATCTCTAGTATTTGAAATACGTGACTTACAAATTTGAGGCGAAGGGGGCGTGGCACCCAAAATTAAACAAATCCCGAAATTGCGTAAGGCTTACATAACACTAAATGCAAAATTTGAAGATTCTAGCTAGAAAGATGAATTAGATAGAATTTTATAGCTAAATTTAAATTTTCGTTTTTAATCGATAACAATAAAACGATAACAGTTATCGAATTTCTGAAACAAACTCGATATGCGCGCCATATACAGGGACTTACAAAAAAAATTGGAAGTCTCTAGCTATTGTAAGTTCTGAGACGGACATGACTATATCAACTCTGCTTGTCTCCCTGATGAAGAATATATATACGTTATGGGGTCTGCCACGCCTCCTTCTGCCTGTTACATACATTTCAACAAAAACATTATACCCTGATTTCCCATTTTCAATGGGTCCTGCCGATTTGTTCCCAAAGAACATAATCTATGGCTCTTTGGAAAATGCTACCATAATTTTTTAAACAAAAGAGAAGTCGACAAAACTCGTACTTCTCACCATTTATTGAAAAAGCTGTCTTCTCCCTGTCTTGTTCCGCCAGAGTTTTTTTGGTGGTATCCAGACTTGAGGTCAAGAGTTATAAGGAATCTAGCTACACCTAGATTTGCCAAGATCATCGTTATGCTCGGCATCGGATATATGTCAGCAACTGTCTTTTGATTCATGTTCCTCAAATCGATAAATAGGCATTTATTTTTTGTTGCCGCTACTGTCAATGACCTTCTTGTCTACCACTCAAATAGTGTTATTGTAGGTGCACCGAGATTTCCTAATGACACCGTTTTACAGAAGACTGGTGATCTCTGATGTGAAAAAGTCATCCACGCCTCTTGGGTATGGATGAAACTGTGAGTAAATTGGTTCATCATCCGTTGTTCTAATAGTGGCGGCAGTGTTGTATGGCAGGGACTCTTTAGAATCGGCGAATGCCTTACTGCTGCTTTTAAGCATCTGCAAGAACTTTGGTTTCACAATGGAAGGTATATCGATGTCAAGAACCTATCTGTGGTTTACGTTTGTGCAATTATGGTAGTGTATCGGCACAGACACGCCATTAACTGTCAGCTTGCTATTTTTCAGATCATGAACCCATTGAAAATGGGAAAAAGGGTATAATGTTTTTATGAAAATGTCTGTAACAGGCAGAAGGAGGCGTGGCAGACCACATAGAGTATATATATTCTTAGTTAGGGACAGAAGCCGAGTCGATTAACCCTATCCGTCTGTCTGTTTGTCTGTAAGTCTGTCCGTATGTTTGAACGCGTCGATCTCAGAACATATAAGAGCAAGAGATTTCAAATTTGTTTGGAGGTTCGTGTATAGCACGAAAAGATCGAGTTTGTTTCAAATAATCAATAGCTGTCATCGTTGTAATGTTATCCATTTAAAACCGTTATTTAGTTATAAAATTCTATCTAATTCATCTTTATAGCAAAAGTCTTCATTTTGGGTTTTGTTAAATTTTGTAAATCATGTGTAAATCAAATATGTAAATCATGTATTTCAAGTACTAGAGACTTATGCTTTGACACATACATACATATGAATGACATGATCACGCAACAAGTTTAATCAAAATCGTTCGTCTACGAAAAAAGTTATTAAAAATGTAATCGGCGCATTGCAGACTGAGCTCAATTGCTGACTTAATATGTAAAGTTAGCAGATTGTGGGATTGTGCGTGCATCTGTGTGTGTATGTGCTGCTTGTTAAATACATATAAAAGTAACGCAGAATGTTAGCGGTTCTTAGGAATCGGAATTCTTCGCAGGGATCAGTGGATCTCCTAGTCGAGCAGTCCCATAGCAATGCCATGCAAACAGCAGCCAAAGAACAGCTGACGCTCCGACTTGCGCTTGTGTGTGCTTGCGCCTGTGTATGTGTGTGTATGTTTTGCTTGTAATGAACGTACAAGTGCATGTGTATATAAAAGAAACGAAGAATGCAGGGTTCAGGGTATACCCTAGTCGAGCGGCCTCGACTAGAGTTTTCTTACTTGTTAATAACTTTTTTCGTAGACGAACGATTTTGATTAAACTTGTTGCGTGATCATGTCATTCATATGTATGTATGTGTCAAAGCACAAGTCTCTAGTACTTGAAATACATGATTTACATATTTGATTTACACATGATTTACAAAATTTAACAAAACCCGAAATTGTGTAAGGCTGAAATAGCACTAAATGCAAAATGAAGACTTTTGCTATAAAGATGAATTAGATAGAATTTTATAACTAAATAACGGTTTTAAATGGATAACATTACAACGATGACAGTTATCGATTATTTGTAACAAACTCGATACACGAACCTCCAAACAAATTTGAAATCTCTAGCTCTTATATGTTCTGAGATCGACGCGTTCAAACATACGGACAGACTTACAGACAAACAGATAGACGGATAGGGTTAATCGACTCGGCTTCTCTCCCTAACTAAGAATATATATTTTATGTGGTCTGCCACGCCTCCTTCTGCCTGTTACATACATTTCAACAAAAACATTATACCCTGATTTCCCATTTTCAATGGGTCCTGCCGATTTGTTCCCAAAGAACATAATCTATGGCTCTTTGGAAAATGCTACCATAATTTTTTAAACCAAAGAGAAGTCGACAAAACTCGTACTTCTCACCATTTATTGAAAAAGCTGTCTTCTCCCTGTCTTGTTCCGCCAGAGTTTTTTTTGCATTTAGTGTTATGTAAGCCTTACGCAATTTCGGGATTTGTTTAATTTTGGGTGCCACGCCCCCTTCGCCTCAAATTTGTAAGTCACGTATTTAAAATACTAGAGATTTGTGCTTTGGCACATACATACATATGAATGACGTGATCACGCCCCACAAGTTTGATTAAAATCGTTCGTCTAGAAAAAAAGTTATTAAACATTTAATTTCCCATAGCATTGCCATGTAAATAGCAGCCAAAGAACAGCTGACGCAACGACTTGCGCTTGTGTGTGATTGCGCCTGTGTATGTGTGTGTGTATTTTGCTTATAATGAACGTACATATGCATGTGTATATAAAAGAAACGAAGAATGCTTGGAATAGCGGTTCTTCGCAGGGTTCAGGGTATACCCCAGTCGAGCGGTCTCGACTAGAGTTTTCTTACTTGTTATACCCTGAACCCATTGAAAATGGGAATTCAGGGTATAATGTTTTTGTTGAAATGTATGTAACAGGGAGAAGAAGGCGTGGCAGACCCCATAAAGTATATATATTCTTGATCAGGGAGACAAGCCGAGTCGATTTAGCCCTGTCCGTCTGTCTGTCCGTCCGTCCGTCCGTATGTGTGAACGCGTCGATCTCAGAACCTATAAGAGCTAGAGATTTTAATTTTTTTATGTAGATCCCTGTATAGAGTGCGCAGATCAAGTTTGTTTAAAAAAAAAAAAACGATAAGTACTATCGTTTTAATGTTATCGACTAAAAACGTTATCAGAATGAAGTTATTCACTTATGTCTTCCACATCTTTATAGTTATAGTCCCTAAATATTTTTATTAGTTGTATATTTATTTTATGTAATTTTGGTTTTTGTTAAAGTTTGGATACCGGCTCCAAATTTCCCTAAATTTTTAAATCGAGGTTAGTTGCACTCAAAGCCTATAAATGAATGGGTTTGCATTTTTAAAAATTTGAAAAATTTAATAAAATATGTTGAACATAAGCTGAAAATTTCAATCAAATTTATTAATTCGCGCAGAAGTTATTAAACAAAACGTTTGGCCAATCGGCCAAACACGTGACCAGCGGCACGAAGCAAACAGTCTTCCTATACATGTGCACACATACACATTGAGCTGCGTGCGTCTAGAATATTATAAGAACCGCAAGTTTTAGTGTACATATTTCCAGTAGATGGCGCTAGGGTTTGCGAATTATCAGCTACTTTATCGAATCGAAACATGGATGGCGCTATTCTATCGAAACATAGATGGCGCTATTGGCTAAATAATTGAAAATGAATTGAATTTAATTTGGTGTGCGTCAATACTAAATGTTAATTATGTAGTATTTAAAAAAAAACGCAGATAGCACGGAGTTCAGGGTATCTCCTAGTCGGGACGCCCGACTAGAGTTTTATTACTTTTTTTTATAGGTTCGTGTATAGCGGGCGCAGATCGAGTTTGTTTCAAAAAAACAATAACAACTATCGTTTTATTGTTGTCGATTAAAAACGATATCAAAATGAAGTTATTAAATTATATCTCCCACGTCTTTATAGCTAGAGTCCCCAAATATTTGTTAGTTTTCAATTTATTTTATGTAATTTTGATTTTTGTTAAATTTTGTATACCGGCTCTACATTTCCTCAAATATTTAAATTGAGGTTAGTTGCACTCAAAGCCAACAAATGAATGGTTCAGGGTATAAAAATAGTATTTGCAAATCGTCGGGTCACCGTAAGATAATTTGCTTGAATATATCGATGTCCTTTGAGGATTAGAAGAATTGAAATTGGAACAAGTGTATAATAAGCATTACTTTGGTTACAAATTTTAATTTATGAACAAATAAATAATTGTGGATAAAAATTTAATATCACGATACTTTTTTAATAAACCTCGTATAGTTCGAAATTCCGGGTTTTATATTCATTTTTACATAAGACATATGTAGATATGATTCATTTTTCGATTGTACAAACACATGAATTAACATTTATGTTCTAAGAGAATTTCAGTTTACGAAAATGGTATATGAGGGTATAATGATTTCTTTAAAATGAATGTAACAGGCTGATACCAAGTAAATATATTCCTGATCAATACGATCCGACTTTCCGTCCGTAGCTATCTCGTAAACTACAAAAGCTTCACATCTTAAGCTTTGTGCTTACGTGTACTTATATATGTGTGTGTTTTCAATATTAATCCCATTTATATTATTATAGACTTCTTGTTTTCAAATAATAGATACGTATGATTTACCAACACGTGAAAATACTTTTATTATATCCAACATATTTAATCCATAAAAAAATAGAACAAGCATTATTTGACTGGAGATTCCCCATGGAAAAGCATACGTGCAGCAAGCAACAAAGTAGAGCGCGTGCCTATGGGTGTGTATGTATGGTTTTCTATATAAATAGAAAAGGAGCATACAATGATTGGATTATCATCTCTTCGTAGGGTTCAGGGTATCTCCTAGTCGAGTATTCCGGGGTATAGCTCTCTTACTTGCTCAACTTAAATTGAAAACCGAACGTGTAAAATTTCTAATTTTATGTACTTGGGTTTAGGGTCAATAATGCTAGCATCTTAACAGTGATCTTTGATAAAAATAAATACGTCTTTATTCGACAAACAACATGAAAAGAGCAATACAAAGTTTAATTTTTTCTGCTGCATTCTCGGTACTTCTAGCACATACATTTATTTCTGAGAGCAATAATTTGGACTCACAATCTGAAAGACAAAATACAAACGGACCAAATTTCGTGCGACTTGTCATTATGCGGTTAATTTATGGTATTGCGTATACAATGGGTTTTGAAGACCGACTGGAAGATACATTTAATGGAGCTTTTATACCGCCCAGTGCTGATAATGTATTTGATATTGGAGGAGGAGAAGGCGATGGAGATGATGGATTACTTAGTAACATTTTTGAGGCCGATGATTATTTATAGTGATATTCAAATGTATAATTAGTTCTATGCTATACTAATGAACTCAAAAATTGGTCCGACTTTCACGCAGTCATCATCGAGAACCTAAAAATACAATACGTAATCAGAGATAACTTTTTGTCAACTGGTAAAATTTTTTAAATTTTATATGTGTATATAATTTAAAGTACATCGAATAAAAACAAAATTAATTTTATTATTTCATTTCATATATTGTGTCTGAAAATGAGTATTCAAAAGAATCGCGATGTTCATATTTACTTTACCACACCCATACCAGTTTTGTAACTGGAAACAAGTAAGACAACTCTAGTCGAGATCGCTCGACTAGGTAATACCCTGAACCCCGCGAAGAACCGTTATTTATTTTATATACATATGAAAATGTCGGAGTAGCGTGGCTCTCCATCTTAGCGCAGCGCGTTTCGACTCGTATGTAGACTACCACGCAACTGAAATGAGCGTCTTATTTCTGTCTACGCAATTTGATCGAACCATACTCGACGAAAGCGAACTTTACTCGTCGACACGTCTATCCTGACAGTTACACGACCTCGAGTAGGAAAGTCTACGTTTATTTTCTTCTTTTTTTTATTCCAAACAAAAGATTAAGAATTTCCGCAACAATTTTCTTTTCATAACTCAGAATTCATACGTCATACTTCATAATTCCACAAAACAATATTCAGTTTTAGAGTTACAATCACACGCCATGATCAAAACAACTTGTGCTTGTACTTGTGCTTGCAATGTGACTTGTACACTCTGGCATAACCTATGGCCAACAACAATAATAAACCTCATTGGTTATCTTCACTTTATTTTTCAACATTCTCAATTTCTTCATTTTCGCTCTTCTCACCATCTCCAATGGTTTCATCATTCTCAACAATATTGTTATAATCAGCACTTCAACGTCTGGCAATTTTCTGAGATCTTCATGTGCATATTTGTAATTTCTTTTATTAGTTAAGGACCTTTAATTTTATCTGTCACCCTCTAGTACCCCTTCAGGACTCAATTAGGTTTGATGCCTTTCTTCGCTTGTTAGGAGCACAAAATCTCCAATTTTGTGTCTAATTGCTTTTGCCTTATTTTTATACTTTTTCACGAAGTGAAATAAGTATAATGGCTTTGTGCAATGTCCGTCATGCTGTCCGTCCGTCCGTCTGTCAGTATGAACGCAAACCATTTCCACGATATTGAAGCTAGAGACTTGAAATTTGAAATATATACTCGTGTATACTCTCCTCAGATAAAGTGTCAAGATTTTAGTGGCGTGGCAAATCGGAAAAGACATTTTCCTGTATCTCAGAAACACAACTTCTAGAAGAGCTAGAGAGTTGAAATTTAGAATGTACACTTACGTCGACATCCCAAGATCAAAAAGTTATGGCAGATATATCTACAAATCGGGCCAAACTTTGTATTCTACAGTTTTAGAGCTAGAACGCCCAAGTCCTATAAAGATCGGCCAAAAAAGTTTATGACCACGCTTACTAGGGGAGTGGAAAATCAGATCTGAACATATAGTGGTTTTACTAATTCTGTTATATTTTAAGCACTATTGATGCTAGAGACTATTGATGCTAGAGAGAACCAAGTCTCGGTTAACATCCCACAATCGAAAAGTGTACCTTGGCTCTCCAGGTGAAGTAGTTTTGATATAGTATTCTATTACGTGGGGTTTGTTATTAATTTTGTGTAATAAAATTGCACCGTAGTCAACTTGCATCTGCATGCAATTCAATTAGATGATTTGGATAAAAAATGACAAGGACTGGTTTATCGGTAAAAATATAAATAAGCTTTTTCCGTACCTCCTCATGTTCTAGCCTAAATAAAATGTTGAACGAAAACCCTGCCTCTGTTTAGTGTTTAGAACAATTTCTAATCTTTTAAAAGCTTGACATTTTGTTGAGGCACTTATCATTATGTCGTCCGCTCGACTAGGGAATACCCTGAACCCTGCGAAGAACCGTTATTCCAAACAATCTCCGTTTCTTTTATATGCATATGTATATGTATGTTCACTACAAGCAACACATACACACACACATACACAGGCGAACGCACACACAAACGCCAGTCGGACCGTCAGCTGTTCTTTGGCTGCTATTTGTGTGCCAATGTTATGGGAAATTAAATTTTTAATAACTTGTTTTCTAAACCAACGATTTTGATCAAACTTGTTGGGCGTGATCGATATGTATGTAGATGCCGAAGCACAAGTCTCTAGTATTTGAAATATGTGACTTACAAATTTGAGGCGTAGGAGGCGTGGCACCCAAAATTTAACACAACCCGAAATTGCGTAAGGCTTACATAACACTAAATGAAAAATTTGAAAACTCTGGCTAGAAAGATGAATTAGATAGAATTTTATAGCTGAATTTAGATTTTCGATATTATTCGATAACAATAAAACGATACCAGTTATCGAATTTCTGAAAAAAAATTCCCTGATCAAGAATATATATACTTTATGGTGTCTTCCACGCCTCCTTCTGCCTGTTACATACATACACATTTCAACAAACCTGATTTCCCATTTTCAATGGGTTCAGGGTGTAAAAACTCATATTGACCATATGGGGTCACAAACGTTGTATAGAATCGAAGTGTAAGCGAATTCGGCCATATCTAAACACGTAAAATAATTAACTCCTTGAAGTCTATTTATATAACCCTGTATAAGTGGCAACGGGTATTTATCGGCGACTGTATTTGAATTTACCTCTCTATAGTCAACACAAATCTATCCGAGCCATTTTTCTTCGGACTGGCGTAAGGTGAACAGCTTGGTCGTTAATTTTTCTCTTACTAAATCTCGCTCGCATGGTCTTAATCGACATGACCTTTTTTGAACTATTTTGCTTGGATCAATAAATCTAATTTTCATTTCCCCAACTTTGACTTTAGGACCTGGGATACCTTCTATAAAAGAATTTGCCAACAATGAATGTAGTTTTATTTTATCTAGACCATCAAGTTCAGTATCGATATTGATAACTGATATTGATACCAGTCGGCTCACTGTCGATACATGAATTAATTATTTTGATTCTTAAGATCTTAAATTGGTGCTGACACAGCACACCCCACCAATGACAATATGGTTTTCCATGTAATCATCGCCTATTACATACAACAGAACTTCAATGCAATTTCCATTAATTTTTACCCTACTTAATAATTGTACAGTACTACATATTCCACTACCGCCTATCCCCTTTAGCATAACAACATTGTGAAATATCTTGCCAGAAAATTTTGTACTTAGCTTTTCTTCTGTGCCACCTAGATATCCATGCAAGCTAGATAATTTTGTAGACAAACGATTTTGATCAAACTTGTTGGGCGTGATTATGCCATTCATATGTATGTATGTAGCAAAGCACAAGTCTCTAGTACTTGAAATTGTTTTAGCAATTTGAGGCGAAGAGGGAGTGGCACCTAAAATTTAACAAAAACCGAAGTTGTATAAGGCTCAAATAACACTAAACGCAAAATTTGAAGCTCTAGCTATGAAGATTAATTAGATAGAATTTTATACCTAAATAAAAATATTGGGTTTTAATCGATAATAATAAAACTATGACAGTTATCGTGCTATACACGAGCCTCCAAAAAAATGTCTATGTTCTGAGATCGACGCGCTCAAACCAACGGACAGACAGACAGACAGGGCTAAATCGACTCGGCTTGTCTCCCTGATCAAGAATATATATACTTTATGGGGTCTGCCACGCCTCCTTCTGCCTGTTACATACATTTCAACAACAAAAATTTACCCTGATTTCCCATTTTCAACATGGTCACATGGTAACATGGTCACGACAATGCCTTAGCATTAGAACCTCTAGAGAGATTAAATGACAGCCCACGATGCCTAATAATATGAGTGACTCGCTGCCTAATACGGCAAATGATCCATGGCGAGTGTTAATGAATATGCAAAATAAAAATTTAATTAAACTTGTAAAAGCATTGAAACGCAATCTGAAACCACAAATAGTAAGACAGTAGTGTTGCCGAAATTTAATGCAAATCTTGTTGGCGCCGACGCGTCCACGTGATGCGCTACAGTGAATATAATTTTGGCTGAAAATAACATACAAGACAGTGCGTTGTGTGATGGTTTTGAGTGCAGCGGTTGAAGGCAGTGCGTCGCAGTGGTTCTCGCAAATATGTTATCCCAAAATAAATTGGGCTGAGTTCAAGGAACTTTTCGTTCAGCGCTTTCCTAGTGTAGAAACACCAGCAGCTATGTTTTTGACAATGGTATCACCTAGCCCGTCCGACGGAGATTGTCTTTCCAATTATGCTAGTCGCATGGTGACGTCCTAATCACTAAATGGAGTGATATGGATGTGGAGGAGATTGCTGTTTCTGTGACACTTGCTCAGTTGGCTCATATTGATATAATATAATAATATTGATTGCAACATCTAACATTTACTTCAAACGTGCGCACCAGGAGTGAGTTACAGACCGAGCTTTAAGCTTTCACATTCAACAAACGGAAGAAATCTTTACAAGAAGAAAAAGCTCCCACCGACATAAAACGAAAGAAATTGTCAACAATAATATGTCATTTTTGTGGATAATTGGGTCACAAGAAGGCTGAATGTCGAGCTAGACAGCAAAAAAGTTTCTCTTCCCGTGGTGCAGAGCATAGTAGCAAGAGCGTGTTTGGTCGCCAACAACGATCAAATGTAACCTGTTTCAAGTGTGGTGAAGTTGGAAACATTTCAACCCATTGCAGTAAGCCCAATATGGACAAGGAGCGGAATGTTCTTTAATTAAATACTTAGCAATGTAAAAATTAATAATCATTGTATTGAAATGCTATTCCATATTTTGGGCGATGAATATTTGAAGAACGAATTTGTGATTGGTCGAGAGATAATATTTTTTCATGTCATTATGTCACCCGAAAAATTTGAAGTTGTCAGATCAAAAATTGTAAACTATTGTTCAAATAACGGGTTGCTATTGCCAGTACCCACACGTTAGGATATTTAAAACACAAGAGTTGCCTCTTTTTCTTTTATTTAATTTCTTTTAATCTCCCCTCACTTCCTTTTTCCTGCGTAGTCTTCTCCCTGTTTTAGCTTATGTCTCACTCCTTCTCCTTCTCTTCTTGTCAGACACTTGTGCACTTTTCTTTCACTCTTCTCACTCGACCGTTCTCTCTCGGTCCTCGACACCGACTGCCTTACGCCCTTCGGCCGATCGCGCGCTGACCTCGGCAATGCAATTTGTCGCGGCCGCTGCTCTTCACCACGAAGCTCTTAATTTTCCGCGGCGCGACTAGCTACATTGCCGATCATCGGCGCGCATACAAGGGGGGTTCGCCGTCTAACTTGAACCTAATAAGGGCGGGCCCTCAATGGGCCGCCTCTGCGCTCCATTGTGCCTACACCTACTCTTCATAATTTATCTCCTAATCAAATCTCTTACTCACTATACTTATTTACTATACAAAATAAACTTATGGCCAACTACTACTAAATGTGAGGCGACAGATTTATCGCCGCCTTACACCCCCCTCCCACCCCCCTTTCTTCGAGCAACTTTCTACGCTCGCCTCCTCCAGCAGCGCAGCACGTCTCGGTGGGGCCCTCCGCCTGTCCCTCGTCGTCCGTAAGTCCCGCGTCGTCTTCACTCACGACTCGGAAAAATGGCTTCAGTTGCGCCACACTGGCCACCCTTCTCTTGCGCTCGCCCTCCCTCGCGAGACGCACGATGTTGGGGGAAACAAATTTAACGACCCGGTAGGGACCGTCAAACTTCGGGGCCAGCTTCGCTGCGAAGCCTTCAGCTGCGTTGGACAGCTGGTGCTGACGCAGCAGGACTAGAGACCCGATCGTGGGCCTCCACTTGCGCCTGCGAAGATTATAGTAACGCCCTTGGTCTTTCGACGCCTTTTGCAAGTTACTGCGTGCGATCGAAAAGATCTCTCGCAGTCAATCCTGCCTTTCCCGGGCGCTGAGATCCTTAGTCGCTGATCCCGGGGTCACCTCGTCACACAGCGCGGCCGGTAAGCGTGGTTCCCGTCCCAACATCAGGAACAACGGGCTGAACCCAGTCGAGTCCGCCACACTGGAGTTCACTGCCAGCGCTATCTCAGGCAGCAGCTCGTCCCACGAGCTTCGATGGCCCTCGATGAATAGCGCTATCATGGTCTTCACCGTGCGGTTCGTCCTCTCCGTTGGATTTTCCTGGGGGCAATACGGGGCCGTATATTGCAGGGTTACTCCCAGCGATTCCATAAATGACCGGAAACTCCTGCTCGCGAACTGCACTCCATTGTCGCACACGAACGTTTTCGGTACCCCGAACCGACCAAGGATTCGTTCGCGGAATGCTGCCTGCAGAGTCGCGGCCGTCGCCCTCCTCAGGGGTACGAGTTCCACCCATTTGGCGAACGCATCATAGAACACTAATAGCATTGTGTTCCCGTGCTCCGACCGAGGCAGAGGACCCACGAAATCAGCGCACAGTACCGCCATCGGCTCAGCCACTTGCCTTGTCAACATCTGTTCGCTATTGAACTTCTGGCACGGCTCGCAGCACCTCACGTCAGCGATCCTCTCCCGCATCTTCGCGATCCACCTACACGTTGTTCCGCCTGCCACTGCCTGTTGGCAGACCTCAAGAGGCTGCCTCGAGAGGGCGTCGGCCACCACGTTCAGCTTCCCCCGCCGATACTGAACATCGAATTGGAATTTTTGCAATTCCAGCGCCCACCGAGCAATTCTTCCTGTGGGGCTCTCGATCGAGTTTAGCCACTTGAGCGCCAGGTGATCCGTTACCACCTCGAACCTCCAGGTAGCAGCGCATCATCCTGACCAGACACTCCTTCTCGGTTGCCGAGTAATTCGCCTCCGCTCGCAACAGCCTTCGACTCGCGTATGCGATCACCCGCTCCTCCCGCTCTACCGTCTGTGTCAGCGCGGAGCCCAGACCATAATCGCTGGCGTCGGTCTGCAACATAAACTCAGAGAAGAAGTCTGGGCATGCCAAGACGGGCGCGGTCGTCAACTTGTCCTTGAGCCTCTGGAGCGCCTCTTCCACATGCTGCTCTTTATCGGCGCCTATCACCACAATATCGCCCAGGTATGCGAACGCGTACGGCTCCATCTCCGACCCTATGACCTTGTCGAGCGCCCTCTGAAACGTTGCCCCGGCCGAGTGCAAACCGAATGGCATCACCCGCCACTGAAACAAACCCCGCCCCGGCCCAGTGAACGCCGTGCATTCCCTACTGTCCGCCGCCATAGGTATTTTCCAATAGCCGCTCTTTAGGTCGAGCGTCGAGATGACACGCGCGTGACGCAACCTCTCAAGGATGTGATTTATCCGAGGGACTGGATAAGCGTCGGGTATCGAATGAGCGTTCAACTGCCTTCTGCATGGCGGGATTCTTGGGATAATACCTCTGCTTCAGAGGCCTATCATCCCTCATCCGGATGCTATGCACGCCGACGTGGGACACCCCTTTGAGTTGTTCGAACAGCGCTAGTTCGTCCTCGAGGAATCTCTTGATCCCACTCTCCAGATCGGCCGGCCATTCTCGTTCTCGTCCTCGCATCCGATCCCTCCTGCCTCGGGCAAGCGCTCGTTTATCGCCTGGCCCGTTACAAACTCCGCTTCGTCAGTCATCTCCCCACCACTGCATTCGCTCTTCGACGGCGTCATCATGGATCTTGGCTTCCTCCTCCTCGGTCGTCGTGCAAGCGTCTCCCGTCTTTCTCTCGGGGCACCCTCTAACGACGTATCCTTGGAGATGGATGGCAACTCATTCCCCGATGTCGCGGCCTCAGTCTATACGTGTAGCTCGGTGCGTCCACAGCGCACGGTCGTCCCCATGGCGGCCAGGAAATCCATCCCTAGGATGATCTGGTCCAACATGGTCCGACGGTAGTGCTCCTCCCCCCCCCCCCCCCCGGGACCCCCCCCCCCTCACCCCCTCCCCCTCCCAACACCCCCTCCCCCCCCCCTGATCCGCGGGCCCCCTCCCCCCCTCCCCCCCTCCCCCCCCCCCCCCCCCCCCCCCCCAACACTTTCACCCCCCTCGTCGTTCCCCTCTCCCCCCCCCGCCACCCCAACCCACCCCCCCCCTTCCCTTCCAACCCCCCCCACCCCCCCCCCCCCCTACAGTCGTCCCCCCTCCCCCCTCCCCCCCCCTCCCCTCCCCCCCTTATTTACACCCCCCCCCCCCCCTTCCCCCCCCCCCCCCCCCGTCCAGCGCCCCACCCCCCCAAACATCCTCCCCATCCCCCCTTCCCCCCCCCCCCCCCCCCCCCCTCCCCCTCCCCCCCCTTTCGGGTTTTTTTGTTTGCCCGGCCCACCCCCCCCCCTCCCTCCCCCCCTCCCCCCCCTAAAACCCCCCACTTAAAACTTTCCCCCCCCCCCAAAAATTTAAAAAAAAACAAAAAACCCCCCCCCCAACCCCCCACCCCCCCCCCACCCCCCCCCATCCCCCCCAACAACAAGAAGAAAGACCAACCCCCCCCCCCCCCCCCCCCCCCCCCCCCCCCCCCCCCCCCCCCTTCCCCCCCCCCCCCCTCCTCCCCCCACCCCCCCCCCCCCCCCCCCGCCCCCGGCCCCCCGTTGCGCCCCCCCCCCCCCTTATTTTTTGGCTTTCCCATCCCCCCCCCCCCTCTTGCCCCTTTTTTTTTCCCCCCCCCCCCGCCCCCCCCCCCCCCCCCCCCACCACCTCTCCCCCCCCCCCCCCCCCCCCTTTTTAATTTTTTTTTTTTTTTTTTTTTTTTTTTTTTTTTTTTTTTTTTTTTTTTTTTTTTTTTTTTTTTTTTTTTTTTTTTTTTTTTTTTTTTTTTTTTTTTATTTAATTTTAATTTTTTTTTTTTTTTTTTTTTTTTTTTTTTTTTTTTTTTTTTTTTTTTTTTTTTTTTTTTAAAATTTTTTTTTTTAATTCCCCCCCCTCCCCCCCTTTTGTCTTCCCTTCCCCCCCCCCCCCCCCCCCCCCCCCCCCCCCCCCCCCCCCCCACCCCCCCCCACACCCCCCCCCCCCCCCCCCCTTTTTTTTTTTTTTTTGTTGGTTGGGGTTGCCTTCCCCCTTTTTTCCTTTTCCCTCCCCCCCCCTTTTTTTTTCCTCTCCCCTTTTCCTTTTGGTTTTTTTTCCCCCCCTCCTCGAGCGCTAGCTCGAACGCTCACTGCCGAGATTTTCAACACCTCTTCCCCCGCCGATCTTGGCGCGCATACAAAGGTTCGCCGTCTAACTTGAACCTAATAAGGGCGGGCCCTCCATGGGCCGCCTCTGCGCTCCATTGCGCCTACACCTACTCTTCATAATTTATCTCCTAATCAAATCTCTTACTCACTATACTTATTTACTATACAAAATAAACTTATGACTAACTACTACTAAATGTGAGGCGGCAGATTTATCGCCGCCTTACATAATGTTAAAATCTATTCGATAATTTAGAAAGAAAAGGATTTATGCAGTAAAGCATTTTCGTGGAATTACACGAGGTCGTGTTGTGGTCAGGATGGCCGTGTCGAAGCATAAGTAGTTGAATGTGTCGGCGCCCGCCGTAACGGCGTGTGCTAGAAATATGTGTAAGAGAAACACATTGACCGTGTTCTGGTGCGTCTTGAGGTATTTCATAAAAATCGCAATTGTAGTACGAGGCTGATATTGCATTAGCCAATTTATGCGTTGTGATTGGTCGCCCTCGCTTTTCTTGGTTGAATATAATGTTCTTATTAGGTTCGTTCTTTGGGCATTGGGTAGATATGTGACCCAATTCTCCGCAGTTATAGCATGTTGATTTTTCACGATAATGACCTTCTTGTTTGCATTTTAATGCATTTTCTTTTAGAATAATTTCAACGGTAGTACACCACGAGTAAGCATTGGCGCCCGACTTGTCTGGGATCGAAGGGATCGTGGCATCCAAAATTTAACAAAACCCGAAATTGCGTAAGGCTTACATAACACTAAATGAAAAATTTGAAAACTCTGGCTAGAAAGATGAATTAGATAGAATTTTATAGCTGAATTTAGATTTTCGATTTTATTCGATAACAATAAAACGATACCAGTTATCGAATTTCTGAAACAAACTCGATCTTTTCGTGCTGTACAGGAACCTACATAAAAAATTTCAAGTCTCTAGCTCTTGTAGGTTCTGAGAACGACGCGTTCATACATACGGACAGACGGACATGGCTATATCAACTCGACTTGTCATCTTGATCAAGAATATATATACTTTATGGGGTCTACCACGCCTCCTTCTGCCTGTTACATACATTTCAACAAAAACATTATATTATGATTTCCCATTTTCAATGGGTTCAGGGTATAATAAAATAAAAATTTTAATTAATTTTGAGCTTATTGGAATGTAAAAAGGAAGACCTCGGTTATCGAACAGTAATTCAGCCAAACAGATCAAATGAGCTGCAGAATTTTGTACAGATATTTGAACGATCCAGAGACATATAAACACACTTTAATAAGCGAATAGAACCCCTAAGATGGACGTACAATTGTTCAATTTGATTTTAAGTCGGCAGTTAAGATTAGGGAAATAATCGGTGTAAACGCATCCAGTTTAACTCATCACCGTACAATCAGCAATGCAAAACATATACACAAAGAAAAACGGCTTCAATAGGCGAAAGAATACACCACGTAAAGTTAATTTTGACCTACGAGTCTATAATAACTTGATAGAAGAATATTTATACATACATTTTAACAAAGCCATTAAACTATTTCCCAATGATTCAGGGAATACACATTATATATGACCTTTGACGTACTATGAAACATTTTGAGTTGATTATCATTAGACAACAAATGTTTTCTAAAACAATATAAACAAATATTTAAATTATCGTTTGCCTCTTTTATTTATTATTAACGGCGAGACAACCATTGTTTTCTATGAAACATATACATACATATACTTTTTTACAATTTTTAATTGAAATGTTTGAGTAATTATGTATGAATAAAAAACAACTAAATACAAAAGTTTCAAATCAAAATGCATTTCACCATTATGAAGCACAATTTTGCTTAATACCATAGCGATTTAAAAAAAATTTACCAAGGATGTTGGGTAAATAAAATATACATTGCATGTCAAAAATACTCTGAATATCGTTGGACTACAGAATTGCTTTTAACTATCTAAGCAGCGTTGATCAAATTTGGCAGCCTATTTACGTTGACTTAAGTACGAAATGTTTGCCTATATCAATAAAGGTTTGAACGCTGCATATAAAATAGCATTTTTATTTTTTTATTTAAAGTTAGCCTAATCTAGCGTATAATTGATAACCGTTTAAAAATGTTTGTTTAAGTCTAAAGTAAAATTAACATATAGCATTTTTATTTAACGATTATTTCCTTCTAATACTTATTTTAAGTACTCAGTTTATAATTATGCATACATATATCCTTTTTCTTTTAATTACACGCGAGCATTTAACACGGCTAAGAAAAATATTATATATATATATATATATATATATATATATATATATATATATATATATATATATATATATATATATATATATATTCCTAAAATATAGGGAATAAACATAAAGTCAGTATGTATGAAATTTAATTTGATTTTGGTAGGTTTTTTTTATTATTATTAATTTAAATAGACCTTACACAATTATGAATGAATGAAAATTTAAAAAGATGGTTTCAGTGATATCGCACACATTCATATATTATCTTCTCAACCAAGATAAAAAGATTTCTATACAGTTTACAAAAAAAGATTTTTTAAAAATGGTATGGTCACTTTTGCAGAAAATCCGCAAATAAGCTAAAATTGCGGCTATTCCAAAGAAATTAGTTGAGTCGCATGATAACGCCTCAAAAATTTGCTTAGTAAATGTTGGTCTAGCTCAAAGGCTGATGAGTACTTAGAAGTATCTGCGATTAATTGAGTTGTAATGGAAGATGGTGAAGTTTTCAGGTCAATGCTGATATCATGTTATTGTGGATGTTGTCCAATTTGTTGCTGCTGTTGTGGCTGTTGTAAATGTGGTGGTAAAACATTGCTAGACTGATTTGCTGGCAAAGTCATGCTGCTTATAGTCTGGTTAGATGAGGGAACAAGTTGTGAAGTCTGACTATGGTGATAAGTATTCCCGCTAACAGATGGCTGCTGTATCATGTGATGTTGTAAATTCAATTTGGGTCCATCTTCCGCTTTTTCCTCCTCACGTCGCTTCAAGCACGCAGCTTTTGGATTCAAATTACGTTCTCTAACTTGTTGTTCTAGAGTCATAATTACCTCCACTGCCATATTAAGGATGCCCAACTTAGTTTGAGGTTTATCAGATTTTAGGTGTGTCATACACATGCGTCCCAGTTCTTTCAAAGCCTCATTAATATCACGTATACGAATGCGTTCTCGAGCATTGTTTGCCTGACGCCGTTCTTTTTCACGGATAGCTTTTACAGCTGGCTCGGCGTCATCGTCATCGTCTGCGGAAGAACAATATCTACGAGGTCTCTTTGCAGCTTTTGTACCCTGAGAAAGTTGTTGCAGCTGTATAGCATTCGAAGGTTCAACAGAACTCGTAGGTTTTGTGTCAGAAATGTCCAGATTCGATATGGTAGAAGTTGTTGATACACCGGAGTGTGCGACACTACTTATTCCAATTTGATCCTTTCGTTTTTTAGTTGTTTTTGCTGATGCCGATATCGATAACGAGGCATTTCTTTCCATTTTAATATTCGACAAACCAGAAGGTCCAATTGATTGAATCGTATTTGTACTAGCAGCAGAAGTGCTTAATGAAAGAACTTCATGCGTAAGGGTACTTGACGAATTAGGTACTAGTGCGCCGGTAGAGCTACCGCTGCCTACTAGATGGGACGAAGGTGAATTGGCCACAAAGGAAGATAACGTTTCTGTATTGTCTATTGAATTTAGAGCAGTATTAACATTTCCTAACATTTCTGGTTCGCAGTGGTTCCGAAGAACATTAAGAGCATCATCCAAGCGTTCTTCCATACGAGCGCCTTGAAAAACAGATGCCATGGTGTGTAAGCTAGTTACAGGCACCAAATCGTTTCCATAATTTGATGTTCCACTGCCATTTAAGACATTATGATTCCATCCGGCGTTTCCAGAAGCTGTTCCATCCCCAACTCCAGACTGTGTCAAAGGTGGCGGGGAGTTAACAGGTGTTGATGGGTTCGAACTGAAGCTGCTTATACTCTGGTCAGCTGCTGCAGCCGTCATGTATATCTGTTGACGCAGTGATGCTGCCGTAGTACTAGTAGCTCCAGTATTTTGAAGTGCAGGACTAAGTTGTTGATTATGATGGGAATGTGCGTGAGGTAGCGGAGTATGATTTAGGGAATGGTGGGTTATTTGCCCAGCCGAAGAAAGCGAACTATGCTGCACTGCTGTTTGATTATGTTGTGGCGAATTATACACTGATGGCGAGAGTACTGTCGGTTGACCTATATTTGGTAAAGAACTAGAGCCACCCCGAAAAGAACTCATTGGCGGAAGAGATGTAGATGCCGGACTGTGCATACCTATCTGACCGCTTTCAGCACCCATTTGCATACCAATATTAGTACTATTTGTTAAACCTTCAGCATTCTGAACTTGTTGATGATCCATTGTATGCGAAGACAAGGGTGCGTTGTTTTGATAAGGTGTATGGCCCAAATAATTAGTGCTGTTGTGAATTTGTGATTGATACCATCCTGCGCTACTAGTTGCCCCAGAATCAAAATACTGATCAACTGTTGCTGTGTTAGAAAACCTATTATTGGTACCGCTAGCATCGTGAATAGAATTGAAATCGCTAGGGTATATTCCATTTTCCACAGCAAGGCCTCCATATGGCGAGTGATAGCCAACTCCCCGTTCTGTTGCCGTTGTTCCTGGGGGTTGCTTATTAGCTATTTTGTTGAAACAGTTTTGAAAAACCTCATACAAGTGCATCGGTTCATCATCGCTGGTCGCCATACTTTCTCAAATTTATAGATGACAGCAAAGTAATTTTATTTTTAAAAATCTGTAAAGAAACAATTATTTCAGTTATCTTTGTAGATATTCTGTTAACTATTTTTGTTTAAGCTAATAATAATAAGCGTTTACAGTCGACTCTCGTAATCTCTTTATATTTAATATTTCAAAAATTCGATAATTCATAGTTTATTAAGAGTCCCTCGAATTTCGAAATAACGAGAGTCGACTATACATTTACAGTCAGTATTTGATATACAGAACTTACAAATTTGAGGCGAATGGGGAGTGGCATCCAAAATTTCAAGTCTCATACATACGGACAGACGGACGGCTTGTCTTTCTGATCACGCTTCCTTCTGCCTGTTACATACATTTCAACAAAAACATTATACCCTGATTTCCCATTTTCAATGGGTGCAGGGTATAAAAAGATGTGCAAAATTTGAAGGCTAGACTTTATGCCAAAAAATCGGGATTTCTGACCATAGTAAGAATCGCAAGTTTTTATTTCCATTTTCTAGATGGCGCTATTGACTGAAAATTTAATTTGATCTTCATACACCTTGTACTATTATTTCAACGAATAGCCGATATCTACTGCATCTCCTTAAAATCGTCAAAAACAAATCAATTTTAGCCCTAATCAAGGGATATTTTTCTAGAGTGCAGCACTATAATTATTCTGACTACGACTAGGAGATACCCTAAACCCCGCGCTATCTTCGTTTTTTTAAATACTGCATAATTAGCATTTAGTATAAACGCACAGAAAACTAAATTCAATTCATTTTTAATTGTTTAGCCAATAGCGCCATCTATGGTTCGATAGAATAGCGCCATCCATGTTTCGATTTATTGAACAGCTGATAATTAGCAAATCATAGCGCCATCTATTGGAAATATGTACACTAAAACTAGCGGGTCTTAGAATTTGATAGATGCACGCAGCTCAATGTGTATGTGTGTGTACGTGTGCACATGTATAGGAAACAATTTGTTTTGCGTTGCTGGTCACGTGTTTGGCCGATTGGCCAAATGTTTTGTTTAATAACTTCTGCGCTAATTAATGAATCTGAATGCAATTATCAGCTTATGTTCAACATATTTTATTAAATTTTTTCCAATTTTTTAAAATGCAACCCCATTAATTTAATGGCTTTGAGGGCAACAAACCTTAGTTTAAATATTTGGGGTAATTTGGAGCCGGTATCTAAAGTCTAACAAAAATCAAAATTATATAAAATAAATATAAAACTAACAAACAAATTTGGGGCTCTAACTTAAAAGACGTGAGAGATATAATTCAAAAACAAACATTCGATAACGTTTTAATCGATAACATTAAAATTAAAATAGTTATCGACTTTTTTTAACAAACTCGATCTTTTCGTGCTATTCACGGACCTACATAAATTTCAAGTCTCTAGCTCTTAAAGGTTCTGAGATCGACGCGTTCATACATACGGACAGACGGACGGACAGACGGATATGGCTATATCAACTCGGTTTGTCACCCTGATCAAGAATATATATGGGGTCTGCCACGCCTCCTTCTGCCGGTTACATACATTTCAACAAAAAAACATTATACCCTGATTTCCCATTTTCAATGGGCTCAGGGTATACCAAGTGAGAAAACTCTAGTCGAGACCGCTCTACTAGGGGATACCCTGAAACCTGCAAAGCACCGCTATTCTTAAGAACCGCTGACATTCTCCGTTTCTTTTATGTGTAGGTATGTATGTACATTACTATCAACATACACACATACAGACGCACACAAGCAAACGCACTGCTAACAACGATTACTGTGCTTGGGCTGCAACACGCCAATGTTATGAGAAATCAAATGTTTAATAACTTTTTCGTGGACGAAAGTTTGTGATCAAACTTTTATTGAACAAAAATCAAAATTGTATAAAGCTAGCAAAATTAAAAGCATAATTTGAAGACTCTAGCTAGAAAGACGAATTAGAAAGAATTTTATAACCTAATTCCGGTTTTCGTTTTTAATCGATAACATTAAAACGAAAATATTTATAATTTTTTTAACATGTTTGACCTGTGCGTTATACAGGGACCTACATAAAAAGTCTCTTTTCAAGTCTCTACCTCTTTATAAGTTCTGAAATAGCTCTATCAACTCGGCTTGTCTCCTTGATCAAGAATATACACTTTGACCTCGCTTTACGTCGGGGATACGTTCAAAAAAAATACGACGCAAATCGCAAAATGACGTGAATTAAGATTTTCTATAGCAAACCATATGAAGATCGAAGATAGGTTCCAGGATTGCGAAAATCTTACATTTTATATATTAAAATTTAACAAAGCAATCATTTAAAAATAAATTAAATATCAGTTTATTTCATGTGATAGATATAAAAAAAAGAAGCAACTAATTCAGTAAACACTAGATAATAAATTCAACTATTCAATAACAATAATGACACAAAAATTAGAAATCACTATCGGATGAAACTTGCGTGTCTGTTGTTGTAAGTCGCTTTCGTTAAAAAAAATTGGTCGTGTTGTCTCACCAGCTATTTTATTTAGAGTAAAATACATTTCCTTGTAGCAATTTATATTCGCAGCTACCGCCTGGGACACTTTAAGACTCCTTTCGCTGTATTAAAAAAAAAGTATTAAAAAAAATAACGACTCTTGGGCAACGCAATATCGAAATTTAACGTCGCACAATGAAAATTAGTCCTATTTGACCAGCGCCGCAACTTCAAAAAAAAAAAAAACGCAAACCGGAACGACGTAAAGCGAGGTCTAGGTGTATATACTTTATGGGGTCTGCACGCCTCATTTTGCCTGTCACATACATTTCAACAAAACCATTTACCCTTATTTCCCATTTTCAATGGGTTCAGGGTATAAAAAAAAGCTTAACACTTTTTAGACTTCTTCACGAAGTGTAAAATGTATATTGTATTGCAATGTCCGTCATACTGGCCGTCCGTCTGTCAGTATGAACGCAAACCATTTCCACGCTATTGAAGATAGAGTCCTGAAATTTGAAATATATACTCGTGTATACCCTCGTCAGATAAAGTGTCAAGATTTTCTAGATACGCCCACTAGGGACGTGGCAAATGCATTTTCCTGTATCTCAGACACACTACTTCTAGAAGGGCTAGAGAGTTGAGATTTGTACTGAACACTAACGTTGACATCCCAAAATCAAAAAGCTATGGAGGGTATATCTACGCCCATTGGGGCGTGGCAAATCGGGACAAACTATATATTCCACAGTTTTAAAGCTAGAACGCCCAAATTTGGCACGTAGGTTACTGTTACGATCATATAAAGATCACGTAAAAACATTTATGGCCACGCATACTAGCGCGTGGCAAATCGGATCTGAATATAAAGTGATTTTACTAATTCTGTTATATTTTTAGCACTATCGATGCTAGAGACAGGAAACTTGGTATATATACTCGGGCTAACATCCCACAATCGAAAAGCTATAGCGGATATATGTACGCCTTTAGGGGGCGTGGCAACTAATATCAGCTTATATCTCCCACAGTTTTAGCGCTAGAAGCTTTAAAATTGGATGCTAAGTTACTGGGGGCCTCCTCTACCGATTCCCCAAAAATTATTGTTACGCCCCAAAGGGGGCGTGACTTGCAGAAAAATACCCTGTAAATTTCGCATTTTTCGAATGAAAGCATCCAAACTTTACAGTTATATTCCTGAACGCCCACTCTATGCACATGCACAAAATTATATGTCTACGCCCACAGGGGGCGTGGCAAATAACTGAAACATCAGCAGCTTCTGACCCAATAATTCGCCACGTAATGACTTTGTGACCTTTGACCTTGTCTTTTGATAGCCAAACTTGATATATGTATTGAAAAGAATACTTTATTAACACAAAATAACTAAAAAAAAAAAAAGCAAAACTAACAAAAATATCAAGATGACCGCAGCGGGGCTCGAGCCCACACCTCTACGCTCGCCAACGAACCTATATCACATTTTCAGAGTTGCCACCTCTCTCATTTTGAGAGATGCCATCTCTCTCGATTTAGGTGCGTGTTTTTGCTAAGGTAATTGTTCTAAGCTTCTACCAAAATTGAAACCACCTCCAATGAAAATTTTTAATCGGCAGCTAATTTGAGCGGCGACAGTGGGGATTTAAGGTTAATTTAAAAAAAATATAATGTTATAGATGCCCCTGTGGGCTGCTGGAACGTGAAAAAGTATTTCGCTGTCGGTTGCGTCCGACTGTAACGTTCTTGTTTATTTTTGGTTTATATAATTATTATTTAATTATCAATTATAAGGGGAATTTAATTGTAATAAATTTCTCGGCTTTAGCCGAGAATTCGCGACTAGGAGATACCGTGAACCCTGCGATGTTCAAAAACTTGTGTTACACATGTTACACATTGCAAGCAACACACACACATAACTGATTCCGATTCCTTATTATCGATCAAAATCGATTAATTTACTCCTTTTTTTTCAATGTCGTACAATCTATAGATTACGAAATAATTTTGTAAATCCATATAATTTAATTTTCGTATTTTGAATTTTTACCTATGTATATACTGTATATCTATGAAATAGACTTCTATCGCTTAAGCACAAATCAAGCTTTACAACATATCTATACAACAACAAAACCTGTTTCAGTTCAATGTGAAAAGAAGAAAAAACCATATAAATACTTTTAACTACCTTTATAAACAGTCATCATATCAAAAGCAGTTTTAGAAATATTTCACATATTCTAAATAAAACCATGTTTTTATGATATTAAACTTTATAATTAATATATATACTTATTACATGAATGTTTTACTTTAAAATTAGTCTGAATCTCGCCCTATTATTGAATATTTCCCACTGCTGTTTTGATATTGCGAATAACTGAATGATGTAGCCCGATTAAAACGTAAGATACACGAGTGATCTGCTGCCAAATGGAAATATTATCAAGAGGAACATCATTTATTGGTAGCAGCCGAGCTTAAAATAAAGTGAAAGCCGTTCAATAACTTCAGAAGACAAAGTAAAGCCTAATAGGGAGATTTCCTTAACTTAAAAAGTTACGATAGTCAAGACTGCTATACAGGTTACGACCCGACTGCGTTTAGGCTGCAGTTTGTCTTATCATGCGAACCTAATTGTTGAATAACTTTTCTCCTTTTTTTGGGTAAGGGTACTTATACAAAATCCAAAATACACTAAATATTTCATACAGGAACATCCACAGTACTTTTATGGTATTCAAGCTCTGCAGAATTAGGGAATACATTTTGTAAAATACATTATCTTCGAATTTAACTCATTGGATCCTGAATAAATCCCATGCAGTTATACAAATACATTTGCGAATTTCATGTGGCAACACCGTCTGATTTTATTTTTGCCAACCGTTTGACACATTTACAGTGTGTCACAAAAGTATTGGCATACTTAAAACATCAAAGTTTGATGTGCAATAACTTTTCTTCCAATACCAATTTGGTATTTACTGGTCATATCAAGAATAAGCATGTTTACCAAGAGATTCTTAAAGAAAATTTGGTACTGAGTGTCCTAAAACTGCTCCTTAATAGCACCAAATGGCAGTTTCAACGAGACAACGACCCAAAACATTCGTTATAATTCAGCATGAGTAGTTAATATACCATTGCAATCAGTTCAAAACTCCGACGAAATTGGCGGACCTGAACCCCATTGAGGATGTGTGGCACCTTCTGGAGCGCAAGATCCGATCTCACCACATTACTTCTAAGGTTTCCCTAAAATAGGCATCATGCGCTGAATGGAACAAACAGAAAACTCGTGGGAAGCATGAGGACACGTCTGCAGACTGTTATTAAGTAAAAGGACGACCCACAATATATTACATGAGTTTTAATAGCAATGGGAACGCTCAAATCGTAGCGTGTTCCAATATTTTTTGATGCAAATTTAAGACTTTTTTTACAATTTATGTTATATATAGCTCATGAAGTAAGGCAAAAACAATTTTTTTTATTCGGTTTGTTTGTTTTCTGTTAATAAACTTTTTAAAAAAATGTTTTTTATTTTGCTATAGCTTAATTAGAAGAAAAGTTATAGCATATCAAACTTTTTTTTTTTTTTTTTAAGTGTACCGATACTTTTTTGACTATGTATATTTTTAATTTAATTTTTTTTAATGTTTAAAACCAATAAATCTTAACGTAATTTGCATATTATACCAAAGTTTTGATAAATATGCTACATTTTATACATTTACCAATAAGATTTAAAAAATATACGTATATTAGGTGTTGGATTTCGGTAAAATTTAGCCATTTGCATAGTGGTATTCAAACTAAAAGCAATGTGTAATTATTATTACGCTATTATTTGCAAACACGAAAAAACTGAGGGGAGCACGTTTCGTTGACGTTTTTGTGAATTTATTTTAGATTACTGTGGACTGTGCATGTTAAAAATTTGGTCCCACAATCTATCATCATCTACACGTATAGTCTCATAAAACTCATTAAAAATTTTAGGGTAATCTTAATCTTCAGCAAATTATTTTAACACTTAATAAGTTAAAATACCCATTACATTGACAATTATACAAAAGATTTGTGATTCTTCACTATTTAACATATTTTTATTGCATTTTTGCCGTACTGAATTTATACATATGTATGTACATATGTGTTTGTAGGTATAAGTATTGCAATGTTGCAAAAAAATATTTTTGTTTGCATAAAAATTATACTCACTTAAACTAAATTAAAATTTTTTTCTGTTGTAGGCGCTCTACTATTTTTGTACACTATTTCAAAAGTTTCGAACCTTATAAATTATAAAAAGGTGTGGATCGGATTTGTATATCTTTTGACCACGAATACACAAACTCCATATACTTGTATGTGGGTATGTGTGTTATGATTTACACAAAACTTCGAGTTTTACAGAACGGTTAGTAAAAGTAATACTTTTTTAATTTGCACATCGTAATACACTTCTTAAAGCTCATTTTAAGTATTTTTGCAGTTTAAAACAAAGTTTTTTTTCACAAATTCATAACATTTCTAAATTTAGTATTCTGCTGGCTTTGTTCGTGATACCATCGGGAACGCCATCTTTGTTCTCTTCGTGCGTCATTCACAGTGTTGTTTTTTGAGAGTTTCGATAGATACCGTATTTCGATTATTACAAATTTGTTTTCTAATATACATATTAATTTGGTACTGTTTTTGTTATACGCATAGCTCGTAAAGAACAGTTGATTATTTTGAGTCATATTCAAAGACTTATTACTGAATATTTGAAAAAAAAAATGCTCATGAGCTGTTCAAGCTTGGTTGCGCTCAGACAACAATCGTTTTTTATACCCAGAACCCATTTAAAATCAGGGTATAATGCTTCTGTTAAAATGTATGCAACGACATGGAACAAGGAAGCAAACCGGACCCCATCGAGAAAATATATTCTTGAGCATATGAAGCGTCGATCCAGAACCTATAAGAGCCTCTTCCAAATCTCGTGAATAACACGCACAGAATCGATAACTTTTTCATTGTAATGTTATCGAATAAAAAAGAAGTCGAGAAATGTTTGTACAATTTTATCTAGTATATCTTTGTAGCGTCTTCAAATATTGCTTCAACTTTATAAATACACTTGCTCACATATCTCTGCGTACACCGAAAAAAATTTTTGTATTTCAAGTTTGAACATTAATAGCGCTCAGTATAAACCAGATATCGATTATTTTCTGTTTGTATTTGTTTTTTTAATTATTAAACTTAATGTATAAATTAATTTCACTTATCACAACAAAAAACTTAAGCATAATATAACTGTTAGAACAAAAACATAACAAAACAAGTAAGAAAACTCTAGTCGAGACCGCTCGACTAGGGTATACCCTGAACCCTGCGAAGAACCGCTATTCTAAGCATTCTTCGTTTTTTTTATATACACATGCATATGTACGTTCATTACAAGCAAAACATACACACGCACATACACAGGCGCAAGCACATACAAGCGCAAGTCGGTGCGTCAGCTGTTGTTTGGCTGCTTTGCATGTTAATGTTTTGGGAAATTAAATGTTTAATAACTTTTTTTCTAGACGAACGATTTTGATCAAACTTGTTGGGCGTGATCATGTCATCCATATGTATGTACGTGCCAAAGCACAAGTCTAGTATTTGATATACGGGAGTTACAAATTTGAGGCGAAGGGGGCGTGGCACTTAAAATTTAACACTAAATGCAAAATTTGAAGACTCTAGCTAGAAAGATGAATTAGATAGAATTTTATAGCTAAATTTAGATTTTCGTTTTTAATCGATAACAATAAAACGATAACAGTTATCGAATTTCTGAAACAAACTCGATATGTGCGGGACCTACAAAAAAATTTGAAGTCTCTAGCTATTGTAAGTTCTGAGATCGACACGTTCATACATACGGACAGACGGACAGACAGACGGACAGGGCTAAATCGACTCGGCTTGTCTCCCTGATCAAGAATATATATACTTTATGGGGTCTGCCACGCCTCCTTCTCCCTGTTACATACATTTCAACAAAAATATTATACCCTGAATTCCCATTTTCAATGGGTATAGGGTATATAAAAACAACTATCAAAAGTCTGCGTACATACATAGAATTATGCGTACAATTAAGGCTTTCGCGATTACCGTTAACTTTGTCAGCTTCTTTTCGTTAATAATTTTCTCGGAAATTCCAAACACATTTTTTCAATTTTTGTCACGCGTTTTATCAGGGAAATCAATGGAAAAGAAATCTGCGTTGAAGAGCGCAAATTAATTTTAAATTTTCGTTTGGAGGGCAAATCCTGGCGAGAAATCGGTCGATAGGTTGGTAGAACACATTCCTCATGTCACAGAGCGTACGACAACTATATTTCAACAGGCTCCATATTATCGAAGCCCTGATCTGGTCGTCCTTCTCTGCTGACAGACAGGGAGAAAAAGCGAATTGTTCAACTGGTGCCTCCAAATCCAAGGATTGCTGCCCACCAAGGAAGTCTTGAAGTCGCCGAACGTTTAAAAAAAAAAAACAGTGTACGATCAAATTGTTCGCCGCATTTGGAAGGAGGCTGGCTATAATGGAAGAGTTGCCCGTAGGAAGCCCCATATTTCAGTGGTAAACAAAATAAAGCGTTTGGACTTCGCCAATGAGCACATTTCCAAGCCGGCTAGCTGGAACAAGGTCATATTTTGTATGTATTTTATACTATTTAGATTTTTGTTACATTTTGGATGTCACGCCCCCTTCGTCTTAAATTTGCAAAACACATTTTAAATACTAGAGACTTGTATTTTGGCAAATACTCACAAATGAATGACAATCACACACAAAAAAAGTTATAAGAGATTTAATTTTCAACAACGTAAAATGTCTGCGTTGTTGCATATAAGTAAATTTAAATAATGTATGTTATTTAAATGTTTTGCTTGTCCCGCGTTGCAGATGTTGACCTGCTGTAGCTATCCGTAGGATTGTGCCGGCTGTTGTAATCTGCGTTTATAACCGTAGATTAGGGTGCGTAGCTATTATGCTACGGAATTAGCGCCTTGTGGCTAAGTAATATATCAATTAAAGAGAGTTTTACGACTTCGGTCGGAGTGAATGTTGAGCGTTAGCGAGTATATTTTAAACTAATTACAAAATTGACTAAAACCAAAGCTGAGACGGCAGAATGAGTTGCACAAAACCCATAGCCGACAATGCCGGCTCATCATAACTAATAAATAAATCAACTTGTCATATTTCCAGCACTGACTTTGTGTCGGGGCATTGCGCTGACTCTAATATGTCGACAGAATGCGCATGCGAGGGTAGCTTAAACACTTAGGCCGACGGCAGAGTGCCGGCGAGAAGCGATGCTATAATATAAAGCGATAATGAGCGAGATACCTCTGCATGCATAGTTACATGTTATAGCTCATCTCATGAATCGCTTTATCGCTTGATTCGCTTTGGTCATTCGTATGTTTTTATTACATATTAGCTTAAATTCTGTTATTTGTGGTGAAGTATGTTTTGTTTTTGCAATTCTACATATTGTTATGCATTTTCTCTCTATGCAATGTGAAAAGCACATACTAAAATTATGGGCGAAAAAAGTAAATGCAAATGTAAGACCAATACATGAAAAGTACATACATAGGTATATGTGAAAGAAACTACTGTGCAGAACAGAAATTCAAATTAATTGATTTCTACCACTTAATGAGAAAAATATGACCACTATTAATTCGAACGCTGCGTTATATGTTTTGTACTTATACTTAAAACAATAATTTAATTACCATTAGAACTGTGTAACGTCGCCTTTAGCCTGTATAACGCATTTAACCCGTTTTGGCATTGACTGTAATAAATTTTTGAGGTGTTCGCGAGAAATTGAGGCCCACATCTCTTGCAATTTAGTTTTAAGGTCACAAATGTTGCTTTGCGGCTCATTTCGAAGCTTGCTTTTCATTAGCCACCAAATATTTTCACTTGGGCTTAGATCTGGGCTATTTGATGGCCAATCTAAAATGTCCACTTGATTACATTCCAACCAATTTTTGGTTCGTTTGGCTGTGTGCGATGATGCTCCGTCCTGCTGAAAAGTGAACTCTCCGCAATCTGCAAGTTTTTGTATTGATGGCAGCAAACTATCTTCTAAAATGCTAATGTATTTTTCAGCATTGACCGTCCCTTCAATGAAATGAAGTTTTTCCAATCCTTTGGCAGACATACATCCCCATACCATAGTGCTTGCAGGAAACTTTACTGTTCTTTTAAGGCAGTCTTTATGATAGGTTTCTGCCCTCTTACGGATGACGCGTTTTCTCGAATCACCGACACTAAAATCAACTTTAGCTTCATCGCCAAATATGATGGTATCCCATTGCCTTTGAGTCCAAGACATCCTTTGCCGAGCCCATTGCAAACGGTTCTTTTTTTGACGAAGCGTAAGCAAGGGTTTTTCGTTGGTCTATGAGTAAGATAAGTTATTGCGTACGATGCATAGGTAATAACAAAACATACTTTATAAAAACCATATCCAATATTTTTAAAATGCAGTCGCGTCTTTACAGTTTTGCCAATTTTCTGCGACCACTCAGAAGCCAGGATAAAAGATAAATGCGCTATAGAGTCTCTGACAACAAGCAGCAAATAAATTCACAAATACGTCAAAAAAAAAAAAAAAAACATTTCTTAAAGATTGGCGACGATCTGTCTTCATAATTTTGGCCAGTTGTCTTTTGTCGCGGGGTGTTATTGCTGATGTTCGGCCTTTATTTGCACTGTTATTTTCAATACTCCCATTTTTTTGAAATTTTGTATCACTCCATGTACAGACGATTTAGACAAATTTAATTGTTTGCTGATCTCCGTAAGCGTCTTCCCAGATTTAAAATAATCTCGAATCAATACTCTGATTTCGTTACAAATAGGCTTACCACGTACCATCGTTGCTAAACTTTCACTGATCTGAAGCAATTTTTGAATTTTTTGCATGCTGTATTGTAATATTATTTGTAGATCTTAACTAGATAGTGATTCTGTTAAATTGGTTGCTTTTGTTTTGCTCTTCTTTTGAGATAAAGGTGATCTTACGCAGCGTTCGAATTAATAGTGGTCATATGTATTTTTCTTATCTCTTAAGCCTACCGTTTGAATAAGTTTCTCATATTGTTGTTGTTATTGGAAATAGAACAAAACTTTTCATCGTTTAGAGAATACAATTCTCTTTAAGACACAACACATTGGTATGCGTTATCTTTAGTAGCATTGTTAATATAGTGTGCTGTTCAAATTAATAATGGTTGGTAATATTTCTCCAACATTTTCCTCAGAATATGGTCAAACGCTGTCATTGACATTCGAGTGTAATTAAAAAATGTTTTTGTTTTTAAACAGCCTTAAATTAGTATATAATTCGCCTTTCAAACGTTTTTTAATTGAATGGATTCTGCTTGTTTCTGAAAAAATCAGAACAGCATTGTATACAGCTGACTGCAACAGAGCACTCGCAGTCTTTCTCTCTTTGCAAAAAACTTTCACTGTGTCATGGCATCGCTTTGCAGATCGCAGCGATTTTGATCGATTCTCGCATCGCATCGCTTCTCGCCGGCACTCTGCCGCCAGCCTTAGTGTCTAGCAAGCGAGGGTTACTTGTTAACTATCCCCCACTATGTTCGTGACAGGCCTCGGTCACACTACTTGTCGATGGCTTGCACCTTCTTCGATTCCATTTTGCGCTTGTAAAGGTGGTAGACGACAATAAAGCAGCTGAAAGCGACGTTGGTAATTATACATCCGATGAGCCAGTTGGCTTGGGAGCCAGATGAGCTCAGATCTTCATCAAATAAAGTTGCGGACCCTGCAAAGGCTGGACTCTTTTTAACGGTTCTCGTTGGTTACTGACTTAAGAACCGTTGATCATGCTGAAGCACTCAAAAGTGATGAGATTGATGATTATCACGCCGTCATCTTTTTCGGTGATGGCTCTTAAGTCGCTGGGTGAGACCGACAATTTGCCGTGCTTCCGGTATGTAGAGCTCGAGCGCAGATACAGGGTAAATTGCTATCTTGCTATAAACGGACTGAATCATGGACAATATTTGCGGACTGGAGGGTGTTTATTAAGTATTGATTTCAAGTCATTATGATAAACAAGTAAGAGCGTTGCAGTCTGACGCAACCGACTGCGAAATACTTTTTCACGTTGTAGCACACTACAGGGGCATTTATAACATATTTTAAAATTAATTTTAAAATTTTCATCGGAGGTGGCCATGGCAGCTTCAATTTAGATCGAGATTTAGAACCTTACCTTAGCAAAAACAAGCACCACTCAAAATGAGAAAGATGACATCTCTCAAAATGAGAAAGATGACATCTCTCAAAATGAGATAGATGCTCGTTGGGGGGCGTAAAGGTGTAGGATCAAACCCCGGCGCGGTCATGTCGATATTTTTGTTATATATTGTATTTAGTTATTTTGTGTTAATAAGATATTCTATTCAATGCATATATAAAATGTTGCAAATCAAAATACAAGGTGAAAGGTCACGATGCCATTATGTGGCGAGTTATTGGCTTAGAAGCTGTAGACTTTTCAGTTTTGATTTGCCGCGCCCCCAGTGGGAGTAGACATATAATTGTTGGCATGTTTATAGAGTGGGTGTTCAGGAATATAACTGAAAAGTGTTGATGATTACATTAAAAAAATACAGGGTATTTTTCAGTAAGTCCCGCCCCTTTTGGGGCGTAACAATAATTTTTGGGGAATCGATAGAGGAGGCCCCCAGTAACTTAGCATCCAATTCTGAAGCTTCTAGCACTTAAACTGTGGGAGATATAAGCTGATATTAGTTGCCACGCCCCCTGAAGGCGTACATATATCCGCTATAGCTTTTCGATTGTGGGATGTTAGCCCGAGTATATATACCAAGTCTCATGTCTCTAGCATCAATAGTGCTCAAAATATAACAGAATTAGTAAAATCACTATATACCATAAAATTGTTTGGGCGATCTTTATAGGATCGAAACAGTAACCCACGTGCCACGTGCTTTAAAACTATAGAAGATATAGTTGGACGCATTTTACCAAACCCCCAATAGGCGTAGATATGTCCAGCATAACTTTTTGATTTTGGGATGTCGACGTGACGTCCAAATCTCAACTCTCTTGCACTTCTAGAAGTAGTGTTTCTGAAATACAGGAAAATGCATTTTCGATTTGCCACGCCCCTTGTGGGCGTGCCGGGAAAATCTTGAAACTTTATCTGACGTATACACGAGTGTACACGAATATATATTTGTTGTTAACATTCTGTTTCTTGCCAATGGGGGTGTCTACTAAGTTGGCTTTCTTCGCCATTATAATTTCATTTACGGTAGAGGTTAAGTGATTGATTTGTTTTTGTGTTTCGGAATTTATAATTATTTGGATATTGTTTGCGTCAATGAACTTTGACTCGGACAATTTGATCATCTTGAAATCGGAAGCATCCGGTGTACCAGCAACCACTTTAAATGATGTGCCTTGGAAGTCTAAGCTCCTGGCCATCTTATGATGAACTTTTACTACGGATAACAGACTTCTAACGTGATCTATATCAACGTCTAAAACCTTTCGTGTGTGCGATTTAGGAAACAACTTATCGGTTTCGTCTACAATATTGTTTAACTCTGTTAAATGACAGGAATGTCTAATAAGCCCTTGCTGTTCCCAAATTAGCAAAAACGTACGCCTGTAATAAATAAACAATGAAGTTATAAACCATTGAGTTTTAATGCCTAACCCTAATTACTATCTGAGGTTGTCTTTATGGACCACCATTTAATGAGAACCGTGGTTCCCAAATCTGCATTTACCTTTTCTTCCGAATATAACGGCGTTAGTTTGTTTCCAAATCTTTTGTTGTTTTTTAAGAACACTGTCTCGCCTACCTCAAATACTGT
The DNA here is from genome assembly GCA_018903745.1 of Drosophila repleta. Lineage (NCBI taxonomy): Eukaryota > Metazoa > Arthropoda > Insecta > Diptera > Drosophilidae > Drosophila > Drosophila repleta. The sequence continues at coordinate 169,517 of JAEIGN010000419.1, forward strand.
GTTTTGTCGGTCTGGGTTGCACCTGTTAAGCACTACTTGATGTGCTTTTTGAATTTTTTTTCTTAACAGATAGTCTGATTTTTTTAACTTTTTTTCGACTTTTCGCCTTCTGGCTATGTCGGGCAGAGTACTGTAAAATCGTTCTACCTGTCTGTTGGAAGTGCTGTGAAGCGGTGGTGCATTTACAATGTCTATATTGTAGTTGTGTTTCAGGAATAATCTGATCATTTCTAAGTTAAATTCAGCTTCATTGTCACAGTATATGGTTCTGATTTCAGGAAAGATATTAACCAGCTTGATGATGCTGTTCTTTGAAAACTTGTCAATGTTATCGGTGGACAAAATATCGATATGTAGTGTTTCGCCTGCATATGAAGGAATTGGCGTAGTACCCAGTTTCTGTTTTTGCGGGTGTCTGTCATATTTGGATTTTGAGCAAACTTTGCAATTCGCAACAGCTTCTCTGGCTAAGCTAGTCATTCTTGAAAAATAATTGTCACCATTTGTATTTTCCTGTGCCGCTCTGTGCGCGCGGTTGTGTTCGGCCAAGATTATTCCACATATTTCTTGCAATGCCAAAAGTTGGTCGCAGATAAACTTGAGACTAGGCTATTTTGGAAGCTGGCCAGTGTAGGGAAATCACAGTGGAATGCGTTTATCGCGTCTGCAATTATGAGTGGTTTTAGTGTTTCATTTAACGATTTTTTGTCCGTAAAGCTGATCAGGTGGCGAATTTTTTGGCCCAATAATATGATTTTACGTTAATGAGGAAAACGTGCTTCTTCTAAGCTAATTTGATTATTGAAGCAATTTACCGGTTTGTCAGTCGTGTGGACCGTGGAGGTCCGTGACAAATCGCTGTGGATTGTTGCAGCGTCTCATTGAGGTTCGTTTTGTAAGGCGTTTAAATTTTGCCTAGAAAAGGCGTCAGTCACCAAGATTTCTTTTCCTGGTTTGTACAATACTGTTGCGTTATGTTTGTCTATAAAGGCTTTCCACCTTTTGATTTTATTTATTTTTATTTATTTTATTTTATGAAATATACAAACTACAAACTAAACAATTTTGTTATAGCCTAAGCACAAACAGATCAAATATTTCAAAATATCCCCAACCCGTTGGGGGTATTTTATTTGCCAGTCAGGCCGGCTATGCCCCAGTTCACAGCCTTATATGGTCTGTGATATTATTGAACTAAGGAAATTGATGATAGAGGCATTAAAGGAAAATTTTAAAATAAAATTAAGAGAAGCTTAAACGTATATATTTTTTTTTTTATAAATATAAATTATAGAGATAGCTATAAATATATATATATATATATATATATATATATATATATATATATATATATATATATATATTATAATAATAATGTAGTGGGATATGCCTTAACAACAAATTTCCCCCATGATTGGGTACTTTGATGGATATCCCTAAGAAAAGCTGAAAGCAGGGATTTGATTAGAGGTAGAGAGAGTTCCGAGGAAAAAACGTGATATAATTTATTACAATTCATGTATAGTACATGAAATGCACTGTGCAACGAGTAATCCGATGTGAACAGTGGTAAATGCAACGGACGAAAGTGTCTAGCTGTTCTTGAAGGAACAGAGAAATAAAGTTTCATTAACAAGAAGGCCGAATCAATATTACCTACAATCAAACTTTGTAGAAAAGCAATCCCAAGGATTGCTCAATGATTTATTAATGAAGGAAGATCAATAAGAAGAAACGACTATGATAAGACGGTCGACGGAGATTAGGGTCCCAGTTTAGATTTCTTAGAGCAAAGAGAATTAACTGTTTGTCACCGATTCAAGACGATCATGGTACACTTTGTGATGTGGAGACAAAGTAGAACAGAATTCTAAAATAGGTCGTACCAACGAAACATATGGAGTTTGGTTACAAAGGGTTAATTTAACTCTTTTGCCCAACGTTTAATGAAGCCGAGAACACTTTTGGCTTCATTTATAATGGTTGAGATATGAGTATTGAAGCGAAGTTTTATATCGAAAAGTACACCAAGATCTTTGACAGAAAAAATGCGTTGCAAAGAATCGCTATTATTTAATAATTAGCAATATATGAAGTACTACGACAGAAGGTCATTGTCATACATTTAGAGCAGTTAGAATAAGAAAAGCAAAGTTTTACGACATCAGCATACATGAAGATTTTTGAATACGAAATACAACTGGGAAGGTTGATAAATAGAGTAAAAAGTAAAAGGCCGAAATGACTACGCTGAGGTACACCTGAAAGAACGAAGATTTGTTTCGAAAAAGATGTTCTCATCACAACTCTTTGAGTTCCACCATTTAAATAGTATGATAACCAAGATAAGAGTTTAGAAGAAAACCCTATGAGATCAAGCTTATGAAGTAATACTTCATGGTGAACAGAATCAAATGATTTGCTGAAATCTGTATATATAACATCAGTTTGCATTTTATTTAAAAAACTTTCGTTTACTAGGGAAGTAAATTCTAGCAGATTAGTCGAGGTAGATCGATTAAAAACAAATCCATATTGGAAAGGCGAAATAATTGATTTACAAAAATGTTGTAAGGTTGAGTTATTATTTTTTCAAATAACTTCGGAATAGCCCATAGTTTGGCAATACCCCTGTAATTATAAATGTCAGACCTCCCACCTTTTTAGACCTCTCACCTTTTTAGACTTTTTCACGAAGTGTAAAAAATATATTGGTTTTGTGCAATGTCCGTCATGCTGTCAGTCCGTCTGTCCATATGAACGCAAAGCATTTCCACGATATTGAAGCTAGAGACTTGAAATTTGAAATACATACTCGTGTATACCCTCGTCAGATAAAGTGTCAAGATTTTCCCGATAAGCCCACTAGGGGCGTGGCAAATCGAAACTGCATTTTCATGTATCTCAGAAAAGTTATAGCGGACATATCTACGCCCATTGGGGGTTTGGTAAATCGCTTCAAACTGTATCTTCAATTTTACAGTTTTAAAGCTAGAACGGCCACATTTGGCACGTGGGTTACTGTTACGATCCGATAAAGATCGCCCAAAATCGGAATATTTAAATCGGAATATTTATTGATTTTACTAATTCTGTTATATTTTGAGCACTATTGATGCTAGAGACATGAGACTTGGTATATATACTCGGGCTAACATCCCACAATCGAAAAGCTATAGCGGATATATGTACGCCTTCAGGGGGCGTGGCAACTAATATCAGCTTATATCTCCCACAGTTTTAGAGCTAGAAGCTTCAAAATTGGATGCTAAGTTACTGGGGGCCTCCTCTACCGATTCCCCAAAAATTATTGTTACGCCCCAAAAGGGGCATTTTTCGAATGAAAGCATCCAAACTTTACAGTTATATTCCTGAACGCCCACTCTATGCACATGCACAAAGTTATATGTCTACGCCCACAAACATCTGCAGCTTCTGAGCCAATAACGCGCCACACAATGACTTTGTGACCTTTGACCTAGTCTTTTGATTTGCCAAATCATATATACGTATTGAAAATAATATTTTATTAATACAAAATAGCTACATAAAGCAAAAATAACAAAAATATCAACGTGACTGCGCCGGGGTTCGAGCCCACACCTCTACGCTCTCCAACGAACCTATATCACATTTTCAGATGTGCCACCTCTCTCATGTTGAGAGATGCCATTTCTCTAGATTTAGGTTCGTGTTTTTGCTAAGGTAAAGGTTCTAAGCTTCTATCCAAATTGAAACTGTCTGGCCACCTCCAATGAAAATTTGTAATCGGCAGCTAATTTGAGCGGCGAAAGTGGGGACTTAAGGTTAATTAAAAAAAAATATAATGTTATAGATGCTCCTGTGGGCTGCTGGGGCGTGAAAAAGTCTTTCGCTGTCGGTTGCGTCCGACTGCAACGTTCTTACTTGTTATACCCTGAACCCATTGAAAATGGGAAATCAGGGTATAATGTTTTTGTTGAAATGTTTGTAACAGGGAGAAGGAGGCGTGGCAGACCCCAAAAAGAATATATGTATTCTTAATCAGGGAGACAAGCCGAGTCGATTTAGCCCTGTCCGTCTATCCGTCCGTCCGACCTTCCGTCTGTCCGTCTGTCCGTATGTGTGAACGCGTCGATCTCAGAACCTATAAGAGTTAGAGATTAAAAACGTTATCAGAATGAAGTTATTAAATTATATCTCCCACGTCTTTATAGCTAGTCCCCAAAATTTTTTTTGTTAGTTTTTATTTTTTTTAATTGGAAAAAATGTAATAAAATATGTTGAACATAAGCTGAAAATTTCATTCAAATTAATTAATTCACGCCAATCGGCCAAACACGTGACCAAATCAAACAGTCAGATAGCATGGGGTTCAGGGTATGTCCTAGTCGGGACGCCCGACTAGAGTTTTCTTACTTGTTTATATAGAGGGATAATGAAAGACTCTTTCCAAAGAGACGGGAACACAGAGGTTTCCAGAGATAAGTTAAAAAGCTTTAGTAAAGGTAACTGAAGGGACTCACAGCATTCCTTTATAGCACAATTAGGAATATTATCAGTTCCCGGCGATTTTGGCATTTGTGTTTCTTTCGGAAGCTGCAAAAGTTAGGGGCTGATGGTCAGTGAAGATTTTTCTTTTGTTGCCACCATATAGGTAGTTACGTAATTTCCTTAATGCCCATACAAAGGCTAACAATTCTCTCTCGTTTGTTGCATAATCGCTAGTTTTGAGAGTTCGTGAAATCATTGTTATTGGTATGCCCCCTTGGGATGGGACAGCTCCAATACCATTCATTGAAGCATCAGTTGTCAGGTCAAATGGCTGATGACATCTTCTGATGCCAGAATGTTACGTAACCAATCGAATGAGTTTCGTTGGGTTTCATTAAATTTTACCTCAATTTTCCTAGATATGTGTTTACTGACCTTGCCATTTTCTCTTTTGAGTATGCTTGTTACGGGGGCTGCTATAGATGCAAAGTCTATTATGAAGACCTTATAGTAGATGGCTAATCCGAGGAAAGACCTGAGGCTATAGATGTTTTTTGGTTCAACATACTCTTGGATTGCCTTGACTGTTTCGGGATCTGTTTTAATCCTGTGTTTTGTTACTAAGAAGCCTAGGAATTCAATACTTTCTTTCTCGTGAGACTCTCATATTAGCATCAGACAGGTTTTTTAGTACCGTGTCAACATGTTTCACATGGTCGAACTCGTTTTCTGAGAAAACTATTACGTCGTCTAAATATACGTGACATGTTTTCACTATTTATTCCCTTATAACGACATCTATGGCCTTTTAAAAAATGCTTGACTTGACAATTTCTTTGTTTTCAAAGTCCGATACGCCCATTGGAAGAGGTACCATTTGGAGTAGACAGTTCTCACTATGGCTACAACGGAGGTATTAAAGGCTAGCGCCTAGTTAGCGGTCAAATTTGTAATGAGGGTTCCTTTCCTGGTCCTCATTATCGCTATTGCCTTTACTTTGTTTGTTGTGCGATCGGTACTTGCTACTTTCGCTCCCCAAATTCTTTTCTTCCAGCGCTCTAGCGTATTATGCAGACAAAGCTGTGCGCTCAATGCTAGCCTTGGCTTCTTGGGCCAATGCCAAATCAGACGGCAAGTCTTTTGATTGCGCTGAGAATACTACTGCTCGCAGGTTTTTTAGACCTGAAATGAAAGCGTGTAGGGCTTCTGCCCTGACGTCGTTATTAAGTAATGCGGCCTGTTGGGGTTCGTGGGACATTACAATTTTGTCGTAATAGCTCATAAGGCTTAAGTCTCCCTGTCTGACTAACTCTAGTCCTTGCCGTAAAAGTCGTTTTGTCGAAATAAGTACAATCTAATCTAGCTATGATAGCGTCAAAGTTCAACACAGTATTGTGTGAACTGATCCTCAGATTTTATTCCGAATTATTGTTACCGCTTGAAAGATATTAGCAGATGCTACTTATTCGTCTGCCACGCCGTCGAAATCGGGTACAGATTTTTCTATGTCAAGTGGTAGGTCACATCGAATATTTTGATCTACCGCTATTCTCTGATATGTTTCTACCTGTGGCGCTTCAATGCGTAAGCTATTTATCTGCTGCTGTAGCTGATTTAACTCTTCCCGGTGCCTTACCTACTAACGCTGTAAAGCGTTTTCTATCATGACTTGGATCTGTTCTGGATTCATATTATCTAGATTCTGCGTTTGGCTGACTGACTGATTGGGTTATATATCCCACTCTTCGTCACTAAGATTTTATATTTTTGCCTATTTAAGTCAAATCGGCTTATTAGCCTAAATGCTGTGTAGGACAGGTATAAAAAAAATCGTGGGTGTACTTCGGCAATAATTAGAAGCTTATTGTAAATATGGAAAGATCTAATTTGTTATATTCAAATTGCGATTCGTAAAATTTGACAACTTGGCAAAAGGAGTGTCCGTCTGTCCGAATGTATGAGCGAGTCGATCTCAGAACCTAAAAAAACTAGAGGCGTCAAATTTTTTTGTAGGTCGCTGTATGGAGTGCGCAGATCAAGTTTGCTTCAAAAAAACGATAACAACTATCGTTTCAATGTTATCGATTAAAAACGAAAATCTAAATTCAGCTATAAAATTTTATCTAATTCATCTTTCTAGCTAGGGTCTTTAAATTTTGCATTTAGTTTTATTTGTCTTAGTTTTATTTGCCTTACGCGATTTCGGTTATTGTTATTGTGCTTTGGCACATACTTACATAAACATGGATGACATAACAAGTTTGATCAAAATCATTCCTCTAGAAAAAAGTTATTAAACATTAAATTTCCCATAACATTGGCATGCAAATAGCAGCCCAAACACAGTTTTTTTTTGTGGCTAAATAATATATCATTTAGAGGGCGATTTAGGACATCGGTCGGAGCGAATGTTGAGCGTTAGCGAGTATATTTTAAACTAATTATAAAAAATTGACTTAAAACTAAAACCAAAGCTGAGACGGCAGCATGAGTTGCACAAATCCCATAGATCCCGGCTCATCATAACTAATAAATAAATAAACTTGCGCAGTGTCGTATTTCCAGCACTGATTTTGTGTCGGGGCATTGCGCTGACTCTGATGTCTAGCAAGCGAGGGTTACTTGTTAAGTTACATATGTACTGTAACGAACCTTCGGCTTAACCCGAGCTTAAGCCGGGCACCGACTGTGTGTTCGTGCCAACAAATTTATAAAATTTATTAATATTTAAATTATGTATTTTCGGATAATTCTGTGGTACATTTATTGTATCTTATGCTACGGCTAGCCTGGGTAGCGTTCAACGGCACACAGAATCGTGGATTGCCGTGGAAGGCACTCCGGCTATACGAGAAGTCAGTCTCTGAGCCGTCTAAGATCTGCTGAGCACTCCAGGAGACTTCAGGATATGCACTATATTCTCTAGCGGTTCGCTTGGATTAACCACAGGCTCTCCTACAGCTGGATTTCGCTCGCTAGCGCACCTAGGCTGGGGCTCAAAGACGCTTACTCGTTCGCACGGCTACACTCACGTACCTCTCACTCTTGTTGCAGGATGTGCCACTTGTGGTGTTTCTGGGTATGCGTCCAAGATATTAGTCTTGGATATCCTTGTTGATTCCCCACTGCCCTTGATGTTCCTCGTTGTCCCTCAAAGTCCTTTTCCAGAATTATCACTTGGCTTTGTATAGGCACTTTTTATTATCACAGACTGACCCAGTGCCGAGCCGCGGGCGCCTTATTATAGCAGGCCCTGCTTCGTGTTGTGCCTGCCTCATCAGATCGAGTTATAACTGCTTTCTCGCAACCATGAACGGCACTTCGGCCGTTGCTGGCTGCTGCAACTGGGCTCTGTTGGGAATTTTTGTATTACAGACGACGTTCGTAGGCTGGCTCACTCACAGCGGAGTCGCTGGAAAGTGCGTGAGGATTGGCCATGTGCATCCTTCCAGTGCCCAAGTTCGAGCAGACGGCAGCTGCAGCTACATAGCAGAAGTCTATCTTGGTGAAATTCCCTCGAGTCCATACTCTGTAAGCGAATGATTAAGTTTTTTTTATTTGATTATTCTCTCTGTTCACAATCTTTATTTTTTATAGATGTTGAAACACCCGACAGCCGGTGCGCTGCATAAAATCGAAATTTATATGTTCACAAAACTAAAAATTTAATTTATTTTATAATTTAAAAAATTTTATAAGAAACAAGTAAGAAAACACTAGTCGGGCGTCCCGACTAGGAGATACCCTGAACCCTGTGCTATCTGCGTTTTTTAAAATACTGCATTATTAGCATTTAGTATAAACGCCCAGAAAAAACCAAAATAAATATATATATATATATATATATATATATATATATCAAAGGTCACTGTCAATATTTATTTATATATTTTTTTTTTTTTTACTTTATTTATTTACTTATTTATTTTATTGTTACCAAGAATTAATTCCAAATAACAATTTTTGTTTTAGGCCAGGGCGACAAAGGCCTTCAGGCGTTATTTACATTATATATATTATTTACATTATATTTCTTATTTCTTTTATAAACATTATAGATCTATGTTTAGTTTATTGATTATTTTTAGAAAATTTTCTATATTTGCTTTATTGGGCTTTAAGATAAGGATATTGAGTGTGGGAGAATTAAGGGATTTGCAGATATTCGTTACGTGTTGGCATTACAGTTGTAGGTGTTTTATTGTCAAGGTGTCGCTATTGCAAAGTGAGCAGGTGCTTTGGTGAAAATGTGTTCATGAGTTAGTTTTGTGTGTCCTAGTCTGAATCTTGTGAATTTTATTGCGTTTTTCCTATCTGTTTTGGTTGGAAAATGTGTAGGTTCTCCTGCAAGGTTCAGGGTATAAAAAACAAAAACAGAAAATTAGAAACAGAAATGAAACAAGTAAGAAAACTCCAGTCGGGGGTCCCGACTAGGAGATACTCTAAACCCCGCGCTATCTGCTTTTTCGTATAAACGCACAGAAAACTAAATTCAATTCATTTTCAATTGTTTAGCTAATAGCACCATCTATGGTTCGATAGAATAGTGCCATCCATGTTTCGATTTAATTCAACAGCTGATAATTCGCAAATCATAGCGCCATCTATTGGAAATATGTACACTAAAACTTGCAGGTTTTAGAATTTGCTGGATGCACGCAACTCAATGTATATGTGTGTATGTGTGCACATGTATAGGAAAACAATTTGTGTTGCGTTGCTGGTCACGTGTTTGGCCGATTGGCCAAATGTTTTGTTTAATAACTTCTGCGCGAATTAATGGATTTGAATGAAATTTTCAGCTTATGTTCTACATATTTTATTACATTTTTTCAATTTTTAAAAATGACAACCCATTCATTTACTGGTTTTGAGTGCAACTAACCTCAATTTAAATATTTGGGGAAATTTTGAGCCGGTATCCAAAATTTAACAAAAATCAAAATTAGATAAAATAAATATAAAACTTACAAAAAACTTAGCTATAAAGACGTGGGAGAAATAATTTTATAACTAACATTCGATAATGTTTTTAATCGATAACATAAAAACTAAAATAGTTATCGACTTTTTTTAACAAACTCGATCTTTTCGTGCTATTCACGGACCTACACAAAAAATTTCAAGTGTCTAGCTCTTATAGGTTCTGAGATCGACGCGTTCACACATATGGACGGACGGACGGACGGACGGACAGGGCTAAATCGACTCGGCTTGTCTCCCTGATCAAGAATATATATACTTTGTGGGGTCTGCCACGCCTCCTTCTCCCTGTTATATACATTTCAACAAAAACATTATACCCTGATTTCCCATTTTCAATGGGTTCAGGGTATAAAAAGCGCAAGGCAAAGGGAGGATATATGTGTTGAAAGAGAAACTCACAACAACAAAACGGGAGATTAGATAAAAATAAACAAGGACAAAGAGAGAATTGTGTTGAGAGAATCAACTCACAGCAACAAAACAGCTGATATAGAGCACGAGCGAAAAAGCAAACGTCAATCACCCACACCAACAAATTAAAGGAGAATAAAAGACAGAGAAAGATAAAAAGCAGGATGAAAGTGAAAATAAAATTACCGACGCTGCACAAATCACAAGCACCTCTCAAAAGCAATATCAAATCACAAATCACCGGGGATTACACCACTTCACTAACGCACAACAGTGATAAATGGCAACAATAACCAAAATCAACAGTGAGAAAAAAAGATAAATATTTAATAAAAAATAGAAGATAAAAGCCGCGGAGATAAAAAGCACGTCTACAACTTTCGAACTAAGAACTCTCTCTGCCTTTTCTACTCTAAATTTAGATTCCTTAGCGTAATCTTCTGGATTATAAAGTGGTTGTTTGTGGTAGGGGGGACGGGCTTAAAAAATTATTGGGGGCGGCCAATTTTTTTCCCTTTTTGGGGGTGGATCGCGGTAACAAAAAGATAACGCGCGGTTTTAATGTAGCACAATTCACTCTTTATTTCAGTACGAGATAAATGTAAGATTAAGAGATAAAGTATGAGCAAATATATATATAGAAAAAAAGCGAGGAAAAGACCGAGCGCAATGGCTATTTACAGAGAAGTGCCAGTCACACATTCCAGTGTGCCCGCCTTCTCGTACAATAAAAAGCCTCAGCTGTTGGTTCCCCCTGATCACCCTGTGGTGTGAACATGCCGCCCCCCTTGCAACAAGTTGCAATTGCCACACTAGCCATATGATAGGATAGGGAACGGCAGCGTTCTGGAGCACCTAGACGCCGCAGGAGCCGGAAATTACCCAACCGAACAGCGTGCTTTGGGCGGCGGGTGTGCCGTGGTGGGCAGGCACACAACCCGGTTGGATGACCTCAGGATAGAGGTCTGCACCCAGAACCACGGAGATAGACCCAGGCCGGTAGAAGGTCGGATCCGCCAGGACGAGTGTGGAGAACTTCCCTCGCACCGTCTCGGGAGCCTCGCGGTTAGGCGTGCGGATGCACAGATCGGGCTCCACCTTGAGCATGAGCGCCTTCCGAAGAGCCGAGTCGCTCTTGGACTCGATTACAGCTGAGCAAGCTTTGTCGTCCCCGACCCGAGTGACAGCCAGTCCGAGGGCCTTGGCAAACGAGCCATTGATTAGGCTCACGGGGGCGCAAGCGTTCAGCAGCGCTCGGGTCTCAAATTGCTTCGTCCCGTCACCGATCCGGATCATCGCGGTGGGCATCAGCGTCGTCGTCCTGGATTGGAGGAGTGACGCTATTGTGGGCGCCTGCGATGCTGTGACTGCCGCCGGGCGATCGGAGGATTCAACCGATCGCCGCCTAGGAGATCTGGGACGGCGGTGATCACAGTGGGGAACTGGCGATCCGCGCCGAGACGGTCGATCCGCCATGTGGAGAAGTGTGTGGTGGGATTGACCACACCGACGACCTCAGGCTCTGCAATAGATGCTAAGAGGTCCGTTGGATCCTCACTCATAGGGGAGATGGGACGAGAGTTGAGGCATGTTTCTATTCGACAGAGCAGAGTGGACAATTCCTCGAACGTGTACTTGATGGTAGACGTGGCCTTGTAGAATAAGGCCTTAAAGCTCTTGACTCCCGCCTCCCATAACCCGCCCATGTGGGGAGCGCTGGGGGGAATGAAATGCCAAGACAGGATATGCTGAGGAAAAGTCTGCACGATGCATTGCTTGGTAGCAGCTAGAAAGTCTCTTTCTAGCGCCTTGGATGCTCCAACGAATGTTTTTCCGTTATCGGAATAGATGCGCTGTGGGCATCGTCTTCTGGCCACAAACCGTGAGAAAGCCGCCAGAAACTTCTCCGTAGTGAGATCGGATGTCGCCTCCAAGTGAATCGCCCTGGTGCTGAAACACACGAAGACGCAGACGTACCCCTTGGTGATGAGACAAGCTCGCCCGGTATAGTTTTTGATTTCGAAAGGTCCTGCGAAATCGATTCCGGTGTGCGTAAAGGGCCTGGAAAATGTGATTCGCTCTCGAGGAAGGTCTCCCATCATTTGCGTCTGTTGACGGCGCCGGAAAATGACGCAAGTCTTGCATCCCTGCAAATGGGCTTTGATCAAGTTCTTGATCCTCGGAATCCAGAACTTCGTACGCAAATAGCGCACCATCAGCTGGCTGCCACCGTGCAGTGTGATGCGATGTGCGAATTGGACCAGCAAACGCGTGAAATGGGCGTCGTATGGGAGTAGGATGGGGTGACGTTCGTCGTAGCTCTTAGGGACTCTGCCGCTCGTAGTCGCCCGCATGAGCGAAGGATGCCGTATTGATCGAGATAGGGGTTTAAGTTTAACAAGGAGCTTGAAGGCGGAATAGTCCGTTTTTCGGAGAGTGCTCGGATTTCAGCAGCGTACTTCTGCTTCTGAGCGAGCCGTACAAGGATCTGTTCTGAGGAAAGCAACTCGTCCTTGCTGAGTTGAACCGTGGAAGGCCTCGCAGCCTTTGGGGCGACGAGCCGCCGGACATATGCGGTGACCCTTAAGGCCCGCCCGTAGTCTGAAAACCGGCCGCTGTAGTCGTCTTTAGGCGTGGATGTGACGGTGTGACAGTGGACCCGCTGCTCCAGTTGCGTGTCCGGGACATCGCAGAGAGAAGCTGGCCAACATTCGGGAGTTTGCCGGAGCCAATCCGGTCCATGCCACCATAGCGTACTGACCACCAAGTCATCAGCGGAGACGCCTCGACTCGCAAGATCCGATGGATTATCCTCGGACCTAACATGAGACCAACTGTGACCGCTGGTACTCTGGGAGATGCTGGACACGCGGTTTGCCACGAACGTAGCCCAGCTGCATGGAGGTTTATTAAGCCAGGCCAACACGATGGTGGAATCAGTCCAGAATTGCGAAGATGCATACAAGTCGGCTAACAACACCGCGCCGCAGAGCTCCAGTCGTGGCAACGAAACAGTTTTGACTGGAGCCACTCTCGTTTTAGCGGTCAAGAGATGGACACTCACATGATCTTTATGCTGGACTCGCGCGTAGAGAGCTGCTCCGTAGGCTTTCTGAGAAGCATCGCAAAAGCCATGTAGGTCCCATTTTAGGTCAGGTCGGATCTCTAACCATCTGGGGATGCGTAGCCGGCTGAGACCCGGATAATCCTGTAGAAAATCATGCCACTGAAGTAATAGGGACGGGGTAAGGGCGTCGTCCCATCCAAGTTCCGTTAGCCAGATTTGCTGCATGAACACCTTAGCCCGAATCACGAAGGGAGCCAGCCACCCTGCTGGATCGAAGAGCTTCGCTATGTGGGACAGGACCTCTCTCTTGGAGACCGGATTCTTTGGTTGTGGGTCGGCAATGGAGAAGAAGAAGCAGTCTCTCGTGGCTTGCCAGCGGATGCCCAATGTCTTGGCCGTACTAGCATCTTCTAGCTCGAGGAAGTCCTCATGCAGCAAATGCTCTCTTGGAAGAGCATGGAGTATCTCCTTTTATTAGAAGTCCATTTCCTCAGCGGGAATCCAGCCGAGAGTAGCGCAGCGTTGAGCTCCTGGATAGCGTCGTGGGCGTCCTCTTTGTTATGGGCGCCGGCGAGGACATCGTCTACGTACATGTAGTGACGAAGGATCTCACTTGCCTTTGGATGCAGGTGTTGCACGTCGTGTGCTAGCTGTAGCAGGACTCTTATGGCTAGAAAGGGTGCGCAGTTGACGCCGAAAGTGACCGTTTGAAGCTCGTAGTCCTGCAGATTTCCGCTGCGATCTCGGTAGAGAATACGCTGGAACGGGGTGTGCTTGGGGTTAACAAGAATCTGTCGATACATCTGAGTAATGTCAGCGTTAAAGACGAATTGGAAGAAGCGCCACTTGAGTATCTGCAATGTGAGGTCGGCTTGAAGAGTGGGGCCGGTATGCAAGACATCGTTTAAGCTGACTCCTTTGGTGGAAGGACTAGAGCCGTTAAAGACGACGCGGACTTTGGTGGTAGTGCTGTCAGGTTTGAAGACAGCGTGATGAGGGAGGTAGAAATGATTCCCGTCCGTGGGTGGGGCCACCCGAATCATGTGGCCCAAATCGACATACTCCTGCAACACAGCGTCATAACGGGCTTTTAAAGGCGGGTTCCTCTGCAGCCGCGCCTCATTCCTCAGGAATTGAGCTAAAGCGATAGGTCTGGAGTGAGTCAAGTCTACACTATTCGGATCTTTGAATGGTAGAGAAACTACATATCGACCATCCATCCTCCTTCTGGTCGTCTCCTGGAAAACTTCTTCACAAAGGACGTCTGCTCCTTTTTTCGGCTTTGCCGGAAGATCTTCCACCTCCCAAAACTTGGTGAGCAGCGCATCAAGTCTCACCTCAGGCCCTCCCGATCGAGCAATGAGTGCTTGGCGAGGCCTTGGTGTATCGGCTAGTATTGGCCCGCACAACACCCAGCCAAAAATGGTCTCCAGACCGACGAACTCGCCACCCATGTCCTTTTTGATCCGTTCCTCAAGAATATGCGGGAAGAGATCCACCCTAATCATCATCTCAATTGGAGCTGGCCTATTGTAGTGCGGATCAGCCAGTGGACGGTCTAAGCATTGGTATTGCACCTTGTCTGGGAAAGGACACGCTGGGATCGCCCCTGTCAGCTTGGGGACGACTAAGGCCAGAGCATTCACCTGAATTTTACTGTTACGAGGGGGGGGACAGTTTCAGAAGACACTCCTATTTTACACTAGCCCCGTCGCTTTGTCCCATGCCAGAAACTGCTGCGTTGGTATGACAGAACGGAGGTTGGACCAAATTGAAAACCCTCTCGGACAGGAAGGTGGAGTCGGCTCCGGAAATTCTTCACCCCGATGGTTGAGCGTTACGATCGCGGGGCCTAGGAGACCCCGGCCTGGAGTGGCCGCAAAGTAGCTTTGCGCATTCGAGGGTGGGTTAGACGTCGATGGACGTTCGTGCGAGTTGGATGGCTGCGACATTGAATTCAAGGTGGCGGACTCGTTGCCGGAGTGCAACAAGGTGTGATGGCGCTCCTTGCAGATATGGCAATTATGCGCACTGGAGCAGTCCCGAGCTTGATGACCCCGAGCGAAGCAGTTCAAGCACAAACTCTGAAGCCTTATTATCTCGGCTCTCTTTGTGACGGACATGTCCAGAAAATTGGGGCAGACACGGATCGGATGATTCTCTTTGTTACAAAGCCTACAGGATGCCGTTTTAACATGAGTCTTCGTTGGGTATGCCTGGACTCTCACGGTGGCGGCGGGCTTTCGGGACACAGACGGTACGACCTGAGCACCTGGAATCGACTTATGATCCTCAGTTGCCTCAAGCACGCGATAGCGATCCGTCAGAAAACGATTCAGGTCATCCCAGGATGAAACTGCAGTCTTATTCGGGACGGATTGCTCCCACAACAGGATAGTTGATTTGGGTAGCTTGCTCGTACAGATTGCTATAAGAAGAATATCCCAATTCTCTGTACTAGCTCCCGAGCGCTCTAAGGCAGTCAAGCATCCTTGAAAAGCCGTCTGCAAATCGCGCAAGGACTTGCCTGATTCCTGCGCAACTATGGGAATTTGGAGCAGTTGTTTGGCTTGCGTCATGATCAACAGTCGATCATTTTCGTACCGCGCAGTGAGATTGTCCCACGCGGACTGGAAGCCCTCATTCGTTAATGGGGACTTTGAGACGATAGTTCTGGCTTCCCCGCGGGTTTTAGAGTTAAGGTGGTAGAGTTTCTCAACTTCTGCCAGACACGGATTGTGAATGTATATCGCAGAGAACAAATCGCGGAATGTTGGCCACGCAAGGCTGTCGCCTTCGAAAATCTCGACCTCACATGGAGGCAGTCGATGGCCTTGGGAAGTCGGAGGCCTAGCTGGAGTGGGAACCGTCTGAGCCGATATCTGCTCGATGCGTTCCCCGAAAAGAGTTCCGCATCGCACGTATATCATATAGCAGTATTCGTGCTTGGCCTTGATAGTGCTTAACATCATCTGACTCTCTTCAAGGTTTTGGGCACTGAAGGCCCTGTGGCAGCGGGTATATTCCGATTCCACATTCGCCCAAAGCGACTTCAGCTGCTCTAAGTGCATTTTTATAGAATATAGGGGACTCTCGTCACTTAGAGCCTCACTTTCGCGAGCCTCGAACATCGTCAAGGCGTCGCATGTCGCAATAAAGTCGGAAAGTGACATATTGGAACGTTCTCTGAGCTGTTGAGAAGTGGACCGAGTGAGTATGGGAAAACCCGGCTCAGTCACGACTACCGTCGGAGTCGGAGAGATGCTCTTGGGAGGATTAGATACGGAGAAGTGAGAGGACGAGAAGTTGGAGACTCGCTGTGGCTACGAGAGGTCGCTGTAGAGGTACGAGTGGGAGTGCGCTTGGTTAGCACTGGACGAGGCTTCGACGGAGTTTCGGACGAAGTGTCTGTGGGACTTGGAACCGTAAGGCTAGCGGACTTTTTATCTACCTTGGATGGTTCAGTGGACATTATAGAGTGAGCGATGGGGGAGAAAGGCTATTATCGGACCAAAATCGGTGGAAAAAAGAAAACGCAACTTCAGGCAGTGGACTGTATACGGATTATTTATATGATAAATGTGTCCAGATTGTAGGTATATGGAACTATATATAATTTTTTTTTTTGTTTTTATTTATTTTATTTTTTTTTTTTATTTATTGAATTATTTATTTTTTTATACCCTGATCCCATTGAAAATGGGAAATCAGGGTATAATGTTTTTGTTGAAATGTATGTAACAGGCAGAAGGAGGCGTGGCAGACCCCATGAAGTATATATATTCTTGATCAGGATGACAAGCCGAGTTGATATAGCCATGTCCGTCTGTCCGTCCGTCTGTCCGTCTGTTCGTCTGTCCGTATGTATGAACGCGTCGATCTCAGAACCTACAAGAGCAAGAGACTTGAAATTTTTTATGTAGGTTCCTGTATAGCACGAAATGATCGAGTTTGTTTCAGAAATTCGATAACTGTTATCGTTTTATTGTTATCGATTAAAAACGAAAATCTAAATTTAGCTATAAAATTCTATCTAAATCATCTTTCTAGCTAGAGTCTTCAAATTTTGCATTTAGTGTTATGTAAGCCTTACGCAATTTCGGTTTTTGTTAAATTTTGGGTGCCACGCCCCCTTCTCCTCAAATTTGTAACTCCCGTATATCAAATACTAGAGACTTTGGCACATACATACATATGGATGACATGATTATGCCCAACAAGTTTGATCAAAATCGTTCGTCTAGAAAAAAAGTTATTAAATATTTAATTTCCCACAACATTGACATGCAAAGCAGCCAAAGAACAGCTGACGTAACGACTTGCGCTTGTGTATGCGTGCGCCTGTGTATGTGTGTGTGTGTATGTTTTGCTTGTCATGAACGTACATATGCATGTGTATATAAAAGAAATGAAGAATGCTTGGAATAGCGGATCTTCGCAGGGTTCAGGGTAGTCGAGCGGTCTCGACTAGAGTTTTCTTACTTGTTTATTTATTTTATTTATTTTTTAATAACAATTTATAATTTTAAATATTCGGAAATATATATTGCCAAAAAAATATATATATTTGCGAAACAGTGACTCAGTCACGGTTTGAATTTGAGTGCCAACACTGATTACAGCTCAGCTGTTGTGCCGGTGGTGGGTTTTGCAGTATTTTGCACGGATTGACAAAAGTGACTGAAACCGTGACTAAATCACGGCTTGGAACTCGAGTGCCAACACTGATCGCGCAACAGCTGTTTTGCCGGTGGTGGGTTTTGCAAAGTGTGAAAATGTGTGTTATATTTAATTATTTCTTTGGTTTAAACGCGGGCGTTGTCTTAAACCAATTGCACCCTTCTTTTTGGTTTTAAATGATAGGTTTTAAATTGCGGGAAGCCAATCGCATGGGCTACAATTGTTGTCGTAGTGCAAGTGTCGTTGCGCTTATGCCACACACATACATACATATGTATGCATGCATCGATAAACATTTGTACATATACACGCGCGTACGTGAAAGCCGCTGCCAAAATTTAATTAATTTATTTGTTTATTTGTTGATGAGTGGCGCTTTGACACTATATCGCGGTGTTCGGTGTTTTAAGAATCACAGTTGTTTCCTTTAGACGTATGTATAGGTGATACATATATATATATGTACATATGTATATATACATATATATGTCAACTTGTGCATGTACGTATATACATATGTGAGTGGCAAAATACAACAATGTTCACGGAGGAAGATTTATGGAAATGGGAGGCACACTGGACGAACACAAAGAACTCATACCGTGGAACCTTGAGGCAGGTCAGGTATGTATGTATGTACACTTGTGCTAAAGATGCGCAGGTCGCTATGGAAGAGCGGGAAACCTCGCACCTTTACGTGTGTGTGTAACTTATAGGAGAGCGAGAAGATCTATACTTATCGGGTTCTTTCCACCGATGCAAGCTGGAGGAGCGGAAGGATATCCGGCTCGAAGGACCAATGTTTGTGGTAGGGCGGACTGGCCTGAATAAGTAATTGGCGGCGGCCAATGTTTTCACTCTCTTGGGGGTGGATCGCGGTAACAAAAGATAACGCGCGGTTTTGGTGTAACACAATTCACTCTTTATTGCAGTATGTGGTAAATGTAAGAGTAAGAATGTAAGAGCCAATATATATATAGAAAAAAAGGCGAGGAAAAGACCGAGCGTAATGGCGATTTACAGAGAAGTGCCAGTCACACATTCCAGTGTGCCCGCCTTATCGTACAATAAAATCCTCAGCTGTTGGTTCCCCCTGATCACCCTGTGGTGTGAACAGTGGTTTTATATTATATATACTATTAAATTGTTTTGGCATTGTGTTGTGTTAAAACCATATACGAAGTATTGTAGCCATACATCCCAATCTGTCTTATCGACTGTACAAACGGATGAACTCGTTAAGTGTTCGGTGGCTTCGCTCCACGGTACCCATAGTCTGGTGATGATGTGCGGTAGAAGTTATATATTTACCACCCCCTGCACACATTTAAAATGGGAAATCAGGGTATAATGTTTTTGTTGAAATGTATGTTACAGGCAGAAGGAGGCCAGGCAGACCCGCTTCCGCTGTATAAATTGAAGAGTGCCAAGGTGTGACTGCTGATTTTAAAATTTTATTGTCTTCTGTGACAACACTGAATGCAGTTATGTGGTTGAGTTTAGAAGCGTCCGTGTAGAGAAAAGTCCATGCCTTGTATTCGTTTCTGATTTTGTCAAAACTTTTTCTGTAGACTTCGTCTGATGTATTGTCTTTTTTAAATTCCGAGAGCTCTAACAGTATAGCGTGACTGTTTCTTGTCCAAGGTGGGAATTTTTCTTTGTATTTGCGTTCTGATGACAAGAATATGTTAAGAGCTGCAGCTTCGTTGATGATCACTTCTAGGCTGGAAGGCTTTTTGATTTCTCTTTTCCGTTTAAGTTGCTTGAGGAGTGTGCTTTGTAAAGAGGAACCACATGTATTTATGATGTTTTTAATATGTCGTCCAATGCTCCATTTGAATCTAGTGACTAAATCGGGGAGTCCTGCTTCTGCTTGCATGTTTTTTATTGGAGTAATACGGAAGGCGCCTAATGAGAGTCTGATGGAGGAATGGTAGGGAGTGGAAAGTTTTGCGAGATTTGTTTTGTTTGTTTTACCGTAGATTAAAAGACCGTAATCAATCTTGGCGAGTATTATTGATTTAGTTATATTAATGAGAGATGATTTATTGCTTTTTAACTTATTGCTACTTAAACATTTAATTATATTTAATCTATTATTTAATGAGTTTATCAAAGCTTTGATATGCTCATTCCAATTGTATTTACTGTCAAATGTTAAACCTACAATTTTAAGGTGTTTTGTTTTTGATATGTTTACATTATTTATTGGCAGAGGTCGTCTGCGTACATAGTGTGTTTGAAGAATGAATTTTGGTTTATCAAGTGATTTAATTTATTAAAATCAATGAGAAAAAGCGTGACTGAAAGTGGGGAACCTTGTGGAATACCATTTTTTAATCCCATTTCCTTAGATAAGGTGTTATTTGCTTTAACTCGTATTTTACGGTTGTTTAGGTAGCTTCGAATGTAATTCACGATTTTTGGACCAAATTTCCAATCATATAGTTGCTGTATGATACAATGAGATCCCACCCTGTCAAAAGCTTTTTCCATATCTATTGAAAGCACCGATATGTGGTTTTTTGTGGCTAAGCTGTTGCAAATAAAGTTATCTATTATAAGTAGGGGGTCCATGGTCGACCTGTTTTGCTTGTATGCATATTGGTTAGGAGATAGGAGGTTCTCTTGGTTAAGCATCCACATAATTCTTTTTGATATAAATATTTCTAGGATTTTGGAAATACAAGGGAGGAGTGATATTGGGCGATAGCTGTTAAGTAAGTGCTTTGGTTTATTTGGTTTGTTTATTGGTATTATTGCAATTTTCCATTGTTGGGGGATATTGCAGGTATCAAGTATTATATTATAGAGCTCTAAGAGTTTGTTTGTTGCAGATGGTGGGAGCTTTTTAATTATTTGATAAGTGATATTGTCCTGTCCAGGAGTGGATCCTTTAAGGGTATCTAGGCAGGATTGCAATTCTAAAACTGTTATAGGGTTTTCAATGATTTTAGCTCTATTTTTTGGAGTGTATGTTTTGGATGTTTGGGCTATGTGCTGTTGTTTTTTATTATTTATGAAGGTTTGTGAGAAATTTGAGTCATTTGAATAATTTGACCAGGTTTTGCAAATGCTTCGGTTATTTTTTCCGGATCGCACGTGTTTCCTGTTTCTGTTTGTATTGAATTAATGTGTGTGATTTTATGAATCCCCGAGAGCCTGTAAACTTTGTCCCAGAGTGCTGTGAATTTAGCCAAGCTAATTTGATGTATATTTAAACTTTGCGTTCGCTTTTTTGTAGACTAGCATGTTTTCTGTGCTTAAGTGTTTTCTTAAATTATTTAAACATTTTATTTTTTCTTTTTTTTAAATTTCAAGTTCTGGGTTCCACCAGTATATGTGATCATTTTACTTTCTGTTGGTGTTAGATGTGGGTATTGATTTGTTAGCAGATGCCTTGACTATTTTGAGGAATTTGGCGGCTGTTTGATTAGTGTTGTGTGTTATAATTAGTCTTTGTGTTAGTGCGTCTATATTCTTCTGGAACAATTCAGAATTCGCTGAGTGAAGTTCGTGTCTATGTGTTTTATAAAATGTTTTTGTATTTGCTGTGGGAAAGATTTGTATGCATATTGGGCAGTGGTCACTTCCATGTAGATCTTTTTATATAGCACAGGTGGGCGTTAAGGTTAAGTGGTGGTGAACAAAAGGCTAGGTCAACGTGTGTGAAAGTGTTATGAGTGGAGTAGTGTGTGGGGGGTCTCCTTTGTTTAGAACTATTAGATTACTGTTGTGTACAAAATTTGCAAAAGTTATTCCTCTTGGATTGTTTGAGGGTGATTCCCAGAGAGAATGCCAGGCGTTAAAGTCTCCTAGCAACAAAACTGGCTTATTAAAACTGTCTATCAGGTTGTGAAGGTATAGCTCTGTGAACTTGTCTATGGGAGAAAGGTAAATGTTAATTATTACAAATGGTAATTTAGCTTGTATTTCGGCACATATTGCTAAGATGTTTGACCGGTGATCTACTATTCTATGTTGTATATTTTTTGATATTAGAAGAGCTGCTCCTCTGTTGGCTTTGGGAGCTGTCGGATTAGCATCAATCTTCTGATAAAGCGAGAATTGGGTTGGTATGGGAATTTTTGAGCTGGGATCGGTTATATGGGTTTCTTGTAGAGCTATTATGTGTGGGTTTTGGTTTTTTATTAATAGAGAGAAATTATGGTATTTGTGCTTATATCCATTTATGTTCCATTGTAATATTTTTAGAGTCATTATGTTATGTTATGTGTTAATCCGTTTTGTTTTGGTTTTTATGTTAGTTTTATAATCTCTCTCTTACTCGCTCTCCCTCTCGGATTAGCGAAGATGCGCTTTAGTGCAGTAGATCATTAAAGGCTTTCGCTAAGAACGAGAAAGAGAGCGAGCTTTGAAAGCTTTGAGAGGTTTTATTACAACTCAACGTCTTCTATGATACTATCCGTATCAGAGAGCGTTGAGTAATTTTGGTTGTTCGTTTTATATTTATGTACTTCTTTCGTAAGTGATGTTCATGTCTGTTTCTGAGTCGCTTAAGTTAATCTTGTCTATGTGATTTGAGCGTTTCGCTGTGTTGAGTGTTTGTTTATTTGGTTTGTTTGTGCTATGTTCGTCCGTTTCTTTTGTATATTTTGTGCTTGTGAAGTCAAAGGGTTTTTCGAGTGTGCTTTTAGTTTTTATTTTGTCTTTAGAATTATTTTCTTTATTGGAGGTGGATGGTAAGATTTTTGTCTCGTCTTCTTTTTGCGGTGTTAATTTAGCGGCCATTTCTGAAAATGATTTTTTAATATTTGTCGGTTTTTGTGTGTATTGTTTGTAATATTTCGTTTTGGCTTCGTACATGGTGCATTTATCTGTGGTCTTTATTTTAATAACTTATTGCGCTTCTTTAAATTTGGGACTGTCTTTGCTGCTCGCTGCGTGGTCTCCCTTACAGTTCACGCAGAAAGTGCGAGTGCACTGAGTTGGTTGGTGAACTGGTAGTCCACATGGGTCGCCAACTGTTGCTGATTTGCAATACTTTGCTGTGTGGCTCATAATCTGACAATTTTTGCATTGGGTTGGGTATGTATTGCTTAACTTTCACAACGTGCCATGATATTTGCATTTTTGGTGGAAGGTTGCATAAACTGAAGGTGAGCTGTATTACTCCAGAAGGGATGGTTTTTCCATCAATGAGTTTGGAGTATTTATGTACATCGACTACTCCTTGAGACTTAAGTTCTTTCAGTATTTCTTCTTTTGTGACGTTGTTAAGGAATGGGGCATATACTGTGCCTTTGCAGTAATTGAGGTTTTTGTGGTATATCATGTGAATATTTAGCAAATACCTTGGAGTTCTTTAGCATTGATGAATTTTTCTGCTACTGTTGCGTTCTATACGAATAGTAGAAGGTTTCCGTCCCGCATTTCGTTAATTATACCCTGAACCCATTGAAAATGGGAATTCAGGGTATCATGTTTTTGTTGAAATGTGAATGTATGTAACAGGCAGAAGGAGGCGTGACAGACCCCATAAAGTATATATATTCTTGATCAGGGAGACAAGCCGAGTCGATTTAGCCCTGTCCGTCTATCCGTCCGTCTGTCTGTCCGTATGTATGAACGCGTCGTTCTCAGAACCTATAAGAGCTACAGACTTGAAATTTTTTATGTAGTTCCGTGAATAGCACGAAAAGATCGAGTTTGTTAAAAACAAGTCGATAACTATTTTAGTTTTAATGTTATCGATTAAAAACATTATCGAATGTTAGTTATAAAATTATATCTCCCACGTCTTTATAGCTAGAGTCCCCAATTTTTTTGTAAGTTTTATATTTATTTTATCTAATTTTGATTTTTGTTAAATTTTGGATACCGGCTCCAAATTTCCCTAAATATTTAAATTGAAGTTAGTTGCACTCAAAGCCAATAAATGAATGGGTTTGCATTTTTAAAAATTGGAAAAAATGTAATAAAATATGATGAACATAAGCTGAAAATTTCATTAAATCCATTAATTCGCGCAGAAGTTATTAACAAAACATTTGGCCAATCGGCCAAACACGTGACCAGCAACGCAAAACAAATTGTTTTCCTATACATGTGCACACATACACACATACACATTGAGCTGCGTGCATCTAGCGAATTCTAAAACCCGCAAGTTTTAGTGTACATGCTGTTCAATAAATCGAAACATGGATGGCGCTATTCTATCGAACCATAGATGGCGCTATTGGCTAAACAACTGAATATGAATTGAATTTAGTTTTCAGTGCGTTTAAACGAAATGCTAATTATGCAGTATTTTAAAAACGCAGATAGCGCGGGGTTTAGGGTATCTCCTAGTCGGGACCCCCGACTAGAGTTTTCTTACTTGTTATATCCTGAACCCATTGAAAATGGGAATTCAGGGTATAATGTTTTTGTTGAAAGGCGTATGTATGTAACAGGCAGAAGGAGGCGTGGCAGACCCCATAAAGTATATATATTCTTGATCAGGATGACAAGCCGAGTCGATTTAGCCCTATCCGTCTGTCTGTCTGTCTGTCCGTCCTCTCCGTATGTATGAACGCGTCGATCTCAGAACTTACAATAGCTAGAGACTTCAAATTTTTTTTGTAGGTCCCTGTATAGGGCGCGCACATCGAGTTTGTTTCAGAAATTCGATAACTGTTATCGTTTTATTGTTATCGATTAAAAACGAAAATCTAAATTCAGCTACAAAATTCTATCTAATTCATATTTCTAGCTAGAGTCTTCAAATTTTGCATTTAGTGTTATGTAAGCCTTGCGCAATTTCGGTTATTGTTAAATTTTGGGTGCCACGCCCCTTCGCCTCAAATTTGTAACTCCCGTATATCAAATACTAGAAACTTGTGCTTTGGCACACACATACATATGGATGACATGATCACGCCCAACAAGTTTAATCAAAATCGTTCGTCTAGTAACATTATTAAACATTTAATTTCCATTGCATTACCATGCAAAGCAGCCAAACAACAGCTGACGCACCGACTTGCAATTGTGTGTGCGTGCGCCTGTGTATGTGTGTGTATATGTTTTGCTTGTAATGAACGTACATATGCATGTGTATATAAAAGAAATGAAGAATGCTTGGAATAGCGGTTCTTCGCAGGGTTCAGGGTATACCCTAGTCGAGCGGTCTCGACTAGAGTTTTCTTACTTGTTTTTATTATATTTTTGCTGATGAGTTTAATGGCACGCTCTACGGCAAAACAGGAGTATGTGGAGATAGGGTTTTTAGTGTCGGTGGCTGACATAATAATAAATTTGGGATTAGGTAAGTTGGGAGTTGGGAGTTCTGGGAAAGCTTCTGACAGTGGTGTAGGATTTTTTCTTTTGCTTTTGGGGCTATCGCTTAGCATTCCAAAGCGATTCGCCCCTTGACTATAATGCCCGGTGGGCATAACTGTGTATTTGACTTACTTTATGCTTCTATGCTTCTGTGTATATTGAAAGGTGAAGAATGAGTGTACAAAAAGAAAACAGCGCTTGAAAAATTGATAAGCTGTGAACTGAACTCTACGATAACACAACCGTACGATACGAGGTCTAGTCGACGACTGTGACAATGTCAATATGTGGCGAGTGATTGGCTCAGAAGCTGTAGATTCATAGATTTCAGCTTTGATTTGCCACGCCCCCAGTGGCCGTAGACATATAATTTTGTGCATGTGCATAGAGTGGGCGTTCAGGAATATAACTGTAAAGTTTGGATGCTTACTTTCGAAAAATGCGAAAATTACAGTGTATTTTTCTGTAAGTCACGCCCCTTTTGGGGCGTAACAATAATTTTTTGGGGAATTGATAGAGGAGGCCCCCAGTAACTTAGCATCCAATTCTAAAGCTTCTAGCGCTAAAACTGTGGGAGATATAAGCTGATATTAGTTGCCACGCCCCCTGAAGGCGTACATATATCCGCTATAGCTTTTCGATTGTGGGATGTTAGCCCGAGTATATATTCCAAGTCTCATGTCTCTAGCATCAATAGTGCTCAAAATATAACAGAATTAGTAAAATCAATAAATATTCCCATTTAAATATTCCGATTTTGGGCGATCTTTATCGGATCGTAACAGTATCCCACGTGCCAAATGTGGCCGTTCTAGCTTTAAAACTGTAAAACTAGAGTTTTCTTACTTGTTTTAATTTATATTCAACACCAAAATGTGTTCTCCCCGTACTTAAATATCCATATTTTTTTCTGGCAATACACAGCTGTGTCTAGTCATCCGGTTCTGTCTGATATGGCTTGAGATCGGCCACATGAGCAGTCCGGCTTCGAGTTGATTCGGCAAATGAAAGCGGAGATCAGGCTGACCACCGTATATGGCCCTCCGTATCGTGGAGTCAGCTTCGCCGAAAATCATTCAGAGGCATTAGACAGGTGGCGCTCTTTTAGCCACACCCTGCCCCCTATGGCGGGCTTCCACTGTCGCCGCCTCAAGTTGTAATGCCGCTCCTGGTCCTGATCAGCTTTCTCCAGATTTCTTTGCTCTATCTGGAACACTTCGGCATTTTGGTGGTTTTTTTCGCTGGTGGCTTTCTTCCTGGGCTGTTCCCTCTGTCTATGCGTCGAATAAAGACTTCGGTAACCTTAGCTTCCGCTCTTGCTTGAGGAAGGCGGCAGTGAGCCGTGAAGAGGCCGAGACGCTGCTGTTGACGGCCAGTGTCAACTCTGGTAAAGCCTCGTCCCATCACCGTTGATCGCTGCCCGTATATGCGTGTTCATCGTCTTGACGGTGCGGTTGGCCCTCTCAGTGCAATTCGCTTGCAGCGTGTATGGCACCGTCAGTTGATGATGCACTCCCAGCCCATCCAGAAATCTCTTGAAGGCGCGACTCGTGAACTGGATGCCATTCTCGCCGATGAGTACCATTGGCACTCCGAATCTCGTCAAGATCTGTTCCTGCACCATCTAATACATTCCCTCTAATACATTCCCTCTCTTCACGATAGTCTGGAAACATGCATTCCTTGTGTATTCTTCCGATAACGATGATATAATCCAAATGGGCGAAAGCATGCGGCATCATCTCTAGGCCAATAACTTTCGTTCGCGGAAACGTTGCTGGTGCTGAATGGAGTCCGAACGGCATCACCTTCCACTGGAACAGACCATTTCTCGGGACTGTAAATGCCGGTAGTGGTCGGCTAGTCTTTTCATTGGGTATCTGTCAGTACCCATCCTTCGAATCCAGACTCGTGACTCGTGGTCCAAAATTTGATACACCCGAGGCAGTGGATACGCATTCTTAATTTTGGGCTCTTATGAAAATATCGCTGCTTTATATGCCGCTTGTCGTGCATCGTGATCTGGTACTCTGTGATGCCAGTGGTGTCCTTGATTTGCCTCCCGCGCCGTCCTGTGCCTGTTATTGGTCACATACCACTTCAAGGCCATGCTTTAGCAGCTCCGGCATTGCCCTCGAGATCAAATCCAGATCCAGACCATATGTGTCGACCGACAACTCCACTTGTTCCAATACCTCTAGCGGCTTCGATGTGCCATCGAATCGAAAGCTCCATTCACGCGCTTGCTTGGCAACTTTCAGGTATTCGAGCTAGAGGTGGGCATGCGCTGGGTTTTTGTCGGGTACCCGTGGGTATGGGCTGGAAAATTTAATTTCTGGGTGCGGGTGGGTATGGGTTAGGTCGCTCCACCAGAAAATTCGTTTGGAAATATGAAAACACAATTGTGAAACATTTATGTATTTATTTTTTAAATATAATTGACGAAAGCGAGTGTCAACTTAAACACAAAATAAACATTTTTGTATAAAGCCTAAGAACAAACAGATCAAATATATCAAAATATCACCAACCCGATGGGGGTATTTTATTTGCCAGTCCGGCCGGCTATGCCCCAGTTCACAGCCTTATATGGTCAGTGATTTATAATGGTTGAGATATGAGTATTGAAGCGAAGTTTTATATCGAAAAGTACACCAAGATCTTTGACAGAAAAAATGCGTTGCAAAGAATTAATTTAATAATTAGCAATATATGGAGTAGTAATATATGGAGTGTCATACATTTATAGCAGTTTAAACGCAACCTATTGGCCAAACACCAAAGTTGGAAGGAATTAAGATCATCTTGTAAGCATTGATGATTGATTGTGTTAGAATAAGAAAGGCAAAGTTTTACGTCATCAGCATACATGAAGATTTTTGAATACGAAATACAACTGGGAAGGTTGATAAATAGAGTAAAAAGTAAAAGGCCGAAATGACTACGCTGAGGTACACCTGAAAGAACGAAGATTTGTTTTGAAAAAGATGTTCTCATCACAACTCTTTGAGTTCCACCATTTAAATAGGATGATAACCAAGATAAGAGTTTAGAAGAAAACCCTATGAGATCAAGCTTATGAAGTAATACTTCATGGTGAACAGAATCAAATGATTTGCTGAAATCTGTATATATAACATCAGTTTGCATTTTATTTAAAAAACTTTCGTTTACTAGGGAAGTAAATTCTAGCAGATTAGTCGAGGTAGATCGATTAAAAACAAATCCATATTGGAAAGGCGAAATAATTGATTTACAAAAATGTTGTAAGATTGAAGTTATTATTTTTTAAAATAACTTCGGAATAGCCGATAGTTTGGCAATACCCCTGTAATTAGAAATGTCAGACCTCCCACATTTTTTATATAGAGGGATAATGAAAGACTCTTTCCAAATAGACGGGAACACAGAGGTTTACAGAGATAAGTTAAAAATCTTAAGTAAAGGTAACTGAAGGGACTCACAGCATTCCTTTATAACACAACTAGGAATATTACCAGCTCCAGGCGAGTAGGATGATTTCATTGACAGAATGGTTGAAATCAGAGAATCAAGGGAAATATTGGAAGCGTTAATATTATTTATAGAAGAGATATGATAAGAATAAGAAGTTTTATAGGGGTCAACAGATGAGTAAGTTGATTGGAAGAAATCAGCAAACAGATCATGTTCATTGCAAGAATTGTTTGATTCAAGAAAAAATGTGCAAGGTAAACTAGAAGACTTACGTTTCAAGTTCACAAAGGAATAACATTTTTTAGGGTCACGAGCAAAATGCTTTTTGCAACCCAAAAGGTAATTCTCATAGCAACGGGAATTTAATATGTTAAAATTCGACTTAGCTATGGAATATTTAGGCCAGTTAATAGTGGAGCTGCACTTTTTAAAATTTTTAAAACATTTAGACTTAATGTTTCTCAAATTAGAAAGCGTCTGAGTAAACCATGGAGGTTTATTAGAAAAAGCACAGGGAGACACATGGAAACACACTCATCAATAATAGAGTTTAAAATTCTATAGAATATTGTTGTTGCACAATTAACATCAATGGAATCATATAACGTAGACCAATCTGTTGCACTAATAAGTTGGTTGAGCAAAGCAAAATTGCACTTATTATAACAACGTCGTTTGGATGGAGTGGGTTCACAAATTGGAGGAGTACTTAGAGACAGAGGTACCTCCAATGTAGGATGGTAAATATCCTCAGGTAAACAAAAAGGGGATGATCTAGAAAAATTAATGCATGAGTCATCAATAATAAAAACCACATTAAGCCATCGATTCTGATGATTTGAGATTGAATACATCTGAGACATAGAAATAGAAAGTAATTCATTGAAGAAAAAATGATCAAGTGTAGATCTAAGAAGTGTTTGGTATATTAAAGTCATCCAACATCAGAAAGAAATCCTTTACATGTCCATAAATTTCTTTAATGCAAGTCATATGTTGCGCATAAACTTGAACATCAGAAGGGGGGGAATATATGAACAAGTAATAACAAGTAAGAAAACTCTAGTCGAGACCGTGCATTCTCCATTTCTTTTATAAATATGTATAATATGTATATGTATGTTCATTACAAGCAACACACACACACAAGCGCAAGTCGGTTCGTCAGCTGTTGTTTGGCTGCTATTTGCATGGCAATGTTATTGGAAATTAAATGTTTAATAACTTTTTTTCTAGACCAACGATTTTGATCAACTTGCTTGGCGTCATCATGTCATCCATATGTGTGTATGTGCTAAAGCACAAGTCTCTAGTATTTGAAATACGTGACTTACAACTTTGAGGCGAAGGGGGCGTGGCATCCAAAATTTAACAAAAATCGAAATTGTATAAGGCTCACATAACACTAAATACAAGATTTGAAGACTAACTATAAATTTAATTAAATAGAATTTTATAACTAAATGAAGATATCGGTTTTTAATCGATAGCATTAAAACGATGATAGTTATCGAATATTTAAAACAAACTCGATCGAATCGTGATATACACGAACTTCCAAAAAAAATTTGAAGTCTCTAGCTCTTATATCTTCTGAGATCGACGCGTTCAAACATACGGACAGACAGACGGACAGGGCTAAATCGACTCGGCTTGTCTCCCTGATCAAGAATATATATACTTTATGGGGTCTGCCACGCCTCCTTCTGCCAGTTACATACATTTTCACAAAACCATTATACCCTGATTTCCCATTTTCAATGGGTTCAGGGTATAAAAATAGGTTCATACTACTACAAAAAACCTTTCCTAATAAATTTTGATGTTAAAGTTGAACTTGTATGACTTTTTTCATTTTGCCAACAATTAATGGAAAAGCACAAATGCTCATATGTACGTGTTAGCTACTGTAACGGTAAGTACTGAAAATGTGTGAACAAGCTCGTCGCGAAAATATATTCTTCATATGCGCCTCACACTTCCATACCCTCTCGATAAATAATGAAAATGTTTTAAAAGTTTGGTATACTCTACTGTTGCACGAGAAGAAATGGAACCTCAGCGAGCAACTTTCAATTTTTGTGTGCTGCTGCTGTTGGGCTCTTACATACATGTGTATACATATATATTTGAGAGAGAATAGAATAAAAAGATGAGAATACACATATGAGAGAGAATTTGTCAGAAAATCAGTATACATGGTAGCATTGCATGTCTTTATATCAGAGCTCACAAATAACAGTTGAGCGTTTTTACTTTACGCTCAAGGTCAAAGCAGGAGCGAAAAAGAAAAAATATTCCGTTCTCACTCGGAGCTTTCCTGTTTTAATCGGTTTTCGCATAAGAGTTGTTTTTGAGTTTTTTCCGTTGATCACTTTTGCCGAGCAAAGCATTTTATTTATCGCGAGTTGAGGCTCAGTAAGTGATCAAATTACTGTAAAAGTCAATGCAAAAGGTCTTTTGAACAGTCTTTTACATAAATTTGCTTTGTTGGAAAAACATGTTTCTTTCTTTATATTAAGAATATTTATTTAATTAGTAGTGAACTTATACTACTTATTGTTAAGTTTTAAAACTAATAATGCACTTAAATTGTCTGCGCTTATCGAACTTCGTCGATCAAATAATATGAAGTGTTGGGTTGAAAATGCGCGTTCCACAGACCCATGAGTTGCTGGTGTAGCTAGAACTACCTGTGCGAGCGCATTTAAATGTGGCAGTTTAAGTTTTATATCATTTAAAAACAAGTAAAAAAAAACTCTAGTCGAGACCGCTTGACTAGGGTATACCCTGAACCCTGCGAACAACCGCTATTCCTAGCATTCTCCGTTTCTTTTATGTACACATGTATATGTATGTTCATTACAAGCACAAGCGCGAGTCGCTGCGTCAGCTGTGCTGCTATTTGTATGCTAATGTTATAGGAAAATAAATGTTTAATAAATTTCTTTCTAGATAAACGTTTTTGATCAAACTGGTTGGGCGTGATCATGTCAATCATATGTGTGTATTTACCAAAGTATAAGACTCTAGTATTTGAAATACGTGATTTACAAATTTGAGGCAAAGGGGGCATGACACCCAAAATTTAACAAAAAACGAAATTGTATAAGGCTCACATAACACTAAAATAAAAAAAACGGCTGTAATCTAAGCGCATGTGAGCTGAGCGAAACCCCCCCCCATTTTTTTCGCCGCACACCAGCATTTTCGTCAAATACTCAGTAGAGACTCTTATTCGAAGACCACGCAAAATGCCCAACTGTGCGAGCGGAGAATGAAAATATATGAGAGAGAAGAGATCACAGATCATAAATAAACAGACCATTACGGCCGAGCACTTTGATGCAGACTCTCGCATTTTCATCGCTGAAACCTACAACGAGTCGGCACGAGTGTGCTCGGCTGTTGTGAGACTGCATAGCCACATTTTGTAATTCTGATACCCAGCCAGTGGTTGAGTAAGATGATAAATTCTTTTTGCATATGATAGATTTTAAATACAGGTACGAAACGTGGATAGTTACAATTCTTATTATGTACTATTTCAATGTTTCAATGTGGATGGAAATCGTCTCGATAAGTTTCATTATTGATTGCTACCAAACAATGATCGTGCTTTCAACAGTGTGGCAACCATAAACGATTCGCGGCATTTTTCTCAAACTGAACGGGATTATAATGGAAGATTTCGAAAAAATTGAAAAAATTGGTGAAGGTACTTATGGAGTTGTTTATAAGGGGCGAAACCGTTTAACGGGGCAAATTGTGGCCATGAAGAAAATTAGGTTGGAGTCTGATGATGAAGGAGTGCCGTCCACTGCAATAAGGTCTGTAAATTAAAAGGTAGTTAAACAAATCTTACGAATACAAGTTTTTTTTAGAGAAATCTCATTGCTAAAAGAACTAAAACATCGAAATATTGTATGCTTGGAAGACGTATTAATGGAAGAAAATCGTATATACTTGATATTTGAATTTTTGTCAATGGACCTTAAAAAGTATATGGATTCCCTTCCTCCGGAGAAGCATCTTGGTAGTCAGCTGGTAAAAAGCTATTTATATCAAATAACAGATGCTATATTGTTTTGCCATCGACGCCGGGTCCTTCATCGTGACTTAAAGCCACAAAATCTCCTAATTGACAGAAATGGTATAATTAAAGTCGCTGACTTCGGACTCGGCAGATCTTTCGGTATACCAGTACGGATTTATACCCATGAAATTGTTACGCTTTGGTATAGGGCTCCGGAAGTATTATTGGGTTCACCACGATATTCATGTCCTGTTGACATTTGGTCCATTGGATGTATTTTTGCAGAAATGGCTACGCGAAAACCACTATTTCAAGGTGATTCGGAAATTGATCAGTTATTTCGAATGTTCAGGTAAATTCTTTAAAATGTATATATTTGTATATATACAAAGGTAGTGAAAAATATTTACACATTTTGCTTTTTTTTTAACTTCCAAGTGAAACAAATTGTTGCAGTAATTAATAAAAAAATTCCTTGAATTCTGAAAAATTTTCGCTAGCTGCAACACCGATACAGCATACCTAGACGTAGTATTGATGTCCGTTAGAGTTCAATTAATAATTCCTTTAATTTTGGAATATTACTTATAGACTTTATAATTTAGCTTTTCTTGAATGCAATAGAAGCTAACTTGTCTGACTTAAAGCAACCCAAAGCATTAATGCAAATTCGCATTGTGTACCTATATTTTGACGCACTAAAATGTGTGTAAATTTTGACAACTGCTAGCCAATCGCTTGTTTCTTTACCTTTACGCAGTTGACTTCCTTCTCTTCAGGTTAGATCAATCCTTACAACAATAAAGCATTTTGTTGTACTGCAACAACTACATAAAGAAATCTCTGTTTCAGTTAACTATGCAAACAACGCTCGATGTGTAAATACTTTTGACCACCTTTGTATATAATTAGTATTAATAGTTTTAACAACGAATTTAATATATGTAGTCACATTTAAATATATTTTTCAAACGCTATATTTATTATGTATATATTTTTGTTTCGACATAATAAAAACAAGTCAGAGTGCTCTAGTCGAGACTACTCGACTAAGAGATCCCCTGAACCCTGCGAAGAACTGCGATTCCTAAGAACCGCTAACATTCTCCGTTACTTTTATATGTACATATGTAGCAAGCAATACATACACACAGACACACGCACAAGCACACAATCTGCTAACTGTGCATTATGACTCACCAGCTTCGCTGCTGCTGCAAGACGCCGATAATATGAGATATTAAATGTTTAATAACTTTTTCTAGACCAACGATTTTGATCAAATTTGTTAGTCGTGATCATGACATTCATATGTGTGTAAGTGCCAAAGCACAAGTCTCTAGTACTTGAAATACTTGATTTAGCAATTTGAGGCGAAGGGGCAATTTGAGGGCGTGGCATCCAAAATTTAACAAAAACCGAAATTGCAGAAGGCTCAAATAACACAAAATGCAAAATTTGAAGACTAACTATAAATTTAATTAAATAGAATTTTATAACTAAATGAAGATATCGGTTTTTAATCGATAACATTAAAACGATGATAGTTATCGAATATTTGAAACAAACTCGATCGAATCGTGATATACAAGAACTTCAAAAAAAAATTAGAAGTCTCTAGCTCTTATATCTTCTGAGATCGACGCGTTCAAACATACGGACAGACAGACAGACGGACAGGGCTAAATCGACTCGGCTTCTCTCCCTGATCAAGAATATATATACTTTATGGGGTCTGCCACGCCTCCTTCTGCCTGTTACATACATTTTCACAAAACCATTATACCCTGATTACCCATTACCGAGGGTTCAGGGTATAATAATATGAATATTAAATATCCAATCAAAAAGAAAGTTTATGAATAAATTAATATTTACCTAGTGTGAATTTCACACATTAGGTTTTTAGGTTTTTTTTTATTTATATATACATTTATTTTGTATACTATAACATACAATTTTTAATATTTACAGAATACTCAAAACGCCTACGGAAGATATATGGCCAGGTGTAACATCGCTTCCCGATTACAAAAATACATTTCCATGTTGGTCAACAAATCAATTGACTAGCCAGCTTAAAAATCTCGATCCAAATGGTATAGACCTTATTCAGAGAATGCTGATTTATGATCCGGTACATCGGATTTCTGCGAAAGACATTTTGGATCATTCGTATTTTCATGGATTTAAAATTGATTGGACTACTTCCGAATAATATTTGAAATGTGTTACAAAACTATAATATTTAAAATATAAATTGAATAGTTTTAAGCTATCATAAAAGTAAATAAACGTAAATCTCTCTCCCTCTTTCTCTCTCTTTTTAGGAAAATAACAGTTTTTCGATGTGTGCGATTTTCAACGACGCATATACATATGTATATTTATAATCCAGCATTCAGAAAAATAGCATGGATTTATTAACGTGTTATTGTATAATTCCAATTAAAAACAAGTAAGAGTGCTCTAGTCGACACTGCTCGACTAAGAGATCCCCTGAACCCTGCGAAGAACTGCGATTCCTAACATTCTCCTTTACTTTTATATGTACATATGTAGCAAGCAATACATACACACACACAGCCGCACGCACAAGAACACACACAGACGCATGCACAAGCACACAATCTTCTAACTGTGCATTATGACTCAGCAGCTTCGCTGCTGCTGCAAGACGCCGATAATATGAGATATTAAATGTTTAATAACTTTTTTTCTAGACCAACGATTTTGATCTACTTTGTTATACGTGATCATGTCGTTCATATGTGTGTGTGTGTGTGCCAAAGCAATAGCTCTCTAGTACTTGAAATACGTGATTTTGCAATCTGAATTTGGCGAAGGGGCGTGGCATCCAAAATTTAACAAAAACCGAAATTGCAGAAAGCTCAAATAACACTAAATGCAAAATTTGAAGATTATAAAGATTAATTAAATAGAATCACTAACCATATAACACATAGATATAACACGCAGAGCACTAAAATTCAGCGAATTCCCACAATGACAAGACAGCCCCAGGCGAATTCACCGAATTCGCTTTACTTTTTGCTGCGAGCAGCGGGTACTCTGTGACAAGATAATCAGTGCTCTGCTAGCGCTCGTTCGCTAATGGTCCATTTGTATATAAAGCCCTTCTATGCAACCATGTATGCTTATTTTCTGATCTCTTCTCTCTCATATATTTTTATTATCTGCTCTCTTCTCTCTCCAATATATATATGTAAAAACTCACCAGCAGCAGCACACCAAAATTGAAATTTGCTCGCTGAGGCTTCATTTTTCCTCTCTCGACAGTAGAGTATACCAAACTTTTGAAAGTGTTTGTCATACCCATGCAAAATGTTGACATTTTTATTATTATTTATAAAAAGGGTATGGAAGTGTGAGGCTCATACGAAGAATATGTTTTCGCGACGAGCATGCACACACACTATCAGCACTTACCGTTACAGCAGCTCACATGTATGAGCATTTGTGTGCCTCCATGCGAAAGTGGAAATTGTAGAAACCCAATGCATGTGTGCCTTAGAATTTTGTGAACGACACAGGGATTTGTTCGATCTTGTGAACTTACAAATCCACTTCACACATATACATATGTATGTACGTACATACTTACATCTAGAAATTAATGTAAGTGTATATACATACATATATCTTTTAATGGTATAATTACTTAAATACCATAGGCCCATAAGCATTATCAAATGGAAAAAATCATCGTAGAGCACTAACTTATAAGTGTACATAATTCTTTCAAATATGTCTGTCATGGGTTTATAAGAGACTTCTGTGGGTTAGGTGATTCATATCTATTCTCAGGCGCCATAATGCACCGAACTGTACCCTTTATTACCAAAATGATTAGCGTAGGTCATAAATGCTCATTTGACAGTCACTCTACAATTCAAACCACACAAAATTAACAAGCTACTGAATCGCAAGATATTCGACAATTCTGATCAGACGCACACATGTTCAAATGTGTGTGTGTGCAGTCCACGGGTCCCAACTACTTCAAATGTTGGATTCTACAATTTAACACAAATGCTCATACATGTGAGCTGCTGTAACGGTAAGTACTGATAGTGTGTGTGCATGCTCGTCGCGAAAACATATTCTTCGTATGAGCCTCACACTTCCATACCCTTTTTATAAATAATAATAAAAATGTCAACATTTTGCATGGGTATGACAAACACTTTCAAAAGTTTGGTATACTCTACTGTCGAGAGAGGAAAAATGAAGCCTCAGCGAGCAAATTTCAATTTTGGTGTGCTGCTGCTGGTGAGTTTTTACATATATATATTGGAGAGAGAAGAGAGCAGATAATAAAAATATATTAGAGAAGAGATCAGAAAATAAGCATACATGGTTGCATAGAAGGGCTTTATATACAAATGGACCATTAGCGAACGAGCGCTCGCAGAGCACTGATTATCTTGTCACAGAGTACCCGCTGCTCGCAGCAAAAAGTAAAGCGAATTCGGTGAATTCGCCTGGGGCTGTCTTGTCATTGTGGGAATTCGCTGAATTTTAGTGCTCTGCGTGTTATATCTATGTGTTATATGGTTAGTGATAGAATGTTATAGCTAAATGAAGATATCAGTTTTTAATCGATAACATTAAAACGATGATAGTTATCGAATATTTGAAACAAACTCGATCGAATTGTGATATACACGAACGTCCACAAAAAATTTCAAGTCTAGCTCTTGTAGGTTCTGAGAACAACGCGTTCATACATACGGACAGACGGACATGGCTATATCAACTCAGCTAGTGTCCCTGATCAAGAATATATATATACTTTATGGGGTCTGCCACGCCTTCTTCTGCCTGTTACATACATTTCAACAAAAACATTATACCCTGATTTCCCGCGTTCAATGGGTTCAGGGTATAAATATAAGAATTGCTAGTTTTATAATAAAGTTGCTGAAATTGATAAAAAAAAAATTATTAAAATTGATAGATTTGTGGCTAATAGCATTTAAAAAATAAAAGTTGCAAACTTTTTTAAAAGTAGCCAGATCTAGCCACCAAATTACCAAACTATCAGTACTGGGTCATGAGTCATAACGCACGATTCAGTAACACTAGGTTATGCAAATTCGCTAGTGCGCGCTGAACTTTGTAAGAAAATTCATGAGTTTTGACAATGTTATTTATCTTATAGCCAGCAGACAAAATAAAAACTTAAACGGTCGCCTGATCCTAGTTATGAAAAGATTCCCCAATCTGGTTTTTATTGCGGTTATTCCTCAAGTAATCTTCTGACCGCTTTCACTTTCGTGTTGAATAGCTTGAAACTTTATATTTCAAGGGTTTAAATAACAAAACTAAATAGTATTAATAAGTATTAGTCGTTTACCATCAATCCACATCATTATATTTGCCGCTTTCTGTCAATGTATTAAAAAGCTGATGGCTACCGACGATGAGCAGCATTATTAGCTTCTGCCCAGATTTCGGGAGGTGTTTCCGGCAGATTATCGCTTTCTTGAGACTTCAAGCTAAGAACCATACATCGTCTTCGATTTTTTGATTAATACACACGTTTTATTTCATTATTTCGGATGTTTCTGACACTGCAGCAGGTGTAAACAGTAGCTTTATAGATATACCTTCAATGTGTATTATACATAAATATTTTGGTATATTGGCATAAATTGGCATTACTCATGGTGAAAATCTAGTCAATTCCGTCTTGAGCCTATTCATTCTGGCTTAGTATCCACTTTGGGCACATCATTGTCCTCTCAGTTCATACCATTACCTACTTAGTTTTTTTTACTATAATGCAATAAAATGATGGATTGACCATTCTTATGGTGCCTATTAATAAAATTGGATACTAAATGCTTTATTTTGATTGGCTTGGAACACTTACTCGGTGTGAGTTTAAGTGCCCGCCAAACTTCAACTGGGATAACAGAGCAGAATGGGAAAATGTGACGTCACAACACGTCTGTTAGTTAACAGCCAAACTAACGGAACTCGTCTTTGCATAACCTATGGTATCTTTTAACTGTGGTCTGACTTTGTCCATAAAAGCGCGCAATTAGTGATGGTGTAATTCAACGCAAGTGATTACTTCAATAAAGTAGTGATCGTTACTTTAAAGGCATTTTAAGAGTTACTCGATGTTTTTTTTATAAAGTTGAACTTAAAACAAGTAAGAAAACTCTAGTCGGGGGTCCCGACTAGGAGATACCCTAAACCCCGCGCTATCTGCGCTTATTTAAAATACTGCATAATTAGCATTTCGTATAAACGCACAGAAAACTAAATTCAATTCATTTTCAATTGTTTAGCTAGTAGCGCCATCTATGGTTCGATAGAATAGTGCCATCCCTGTTTCGATTTAATTGAATAGCTGATAATTCGCAAATCATAGCGCCATCTATTGGAAATATGTACACTAAAACTTGCGGGTCTTAGAATTTGCTAGATGCACGCAGCACAATGTGTATGTGTGCACATGTATAATAAAACAATTTGCTTTGCGTTGCTGGTCACGTGTTTGGCCGATTGGCCAAATGTTTTGTTTAATAACTTCTGCGCAAATTAATGAATTTGAATGAAATTTTCAGCTTATATTCAACATATTTTATTACATTGTTCCATTTTTAAAAAATGTAAACCCATTCATTTACTGGCTTTGAGTGCAACTAACTTCAATTTAAATATTTGGGGAAATTAGGAGCCGGTATCCAAAATTTAACAAAAATCAAAATTACATAAAATAAATATAAAACTTACAAACAAATTTGGGGACTCTAGCTATAAAGACGTGGGAGATATAATTTTATAACTAACGTTCAATAACGTTTTTAATCGATAACATTAAAAGTATGAGAGCTATCGATTATATAAAACAAACTCGACCTCTTCGTGCTATACAGGAACCGCCAAAAAATATGAAGTCTCCAGCTCTTATAGGCCGATGCTTTCATACATACGGACAGGGCTGAATCGACTCGGCTCGTCTCCCAGATCAAGAATATGGGGTCTGCCATGCCTTCTTCTGCCCGTTACATACATTTTAACAAAACCATTATACCCTGATTTCCCATTTTCAATGGTTTCGGGGTATGAATATGTGCTGCTGCGCCCAAATCACATAACGTTTGCACAATATCATCATGTTTTCAGTAAATCTTAGTTTTATTTAGATTTATTTCATATACACATTAAATAATCCAATAGTTATTTTTTCCACTTTTGGCAACATATATTTATATATGTTTTTAAAATCGAATTTTTAATAGTGACATTGATCAAAATATCTCTAATGACTGTTATGTCTTTGAATTAATGGTTTGAACATTATTTTTTTTTTAAGGCGTTAGGTGATGACTTTATAATGCAACGAATGTAAATATTCGTACTTGTCGAAATTAATGCATAAAATCTAGGGAAAAATTTAATTGCAAAATAAGCACTAGATAGATAAGCAGATATGGCAAAAGTTAGAAGTAGATCAAATATAGCGGGCTTAACTCGATAGATATTGAGCTTTGGGTTGTTACTAATATAAAACATAAAATCGGGTTCCCGCTCGTCGGGTTTGTCAAAAAATATTTTTACGTTTTTCAGATACTTTTCAAATCCGTCTCTAATGTCGTTATTCTGTAAAATCCCTTTTATTCCGAGGTATGGACGAATATTATCTTCACTTATTGCCTGTAATCAAGATAGCAAAAAAATTAGAATAATGGTCATAATGGTATATTCAGGTAAACTTACTGCATGACCCTTCAAAATGTCAGAAATTGGATCTATTTTGTACATATAACAAGCAAGTGATTCTGCAATGTTCTTTACGGAACTAGTAAGTTGCTCTACTATATGCGATTCTTTGTCCTTAAATATTGTAATTCGCAATGGATTCGTAGGGGTTTTCACGGAAGATAATGTAAATGCAGGGAACCGTTTCATGCAGAACCTCTCATGCTCCCAGGACAATTTTGAATCGGCTAGATTGATTTTTTTATGAATACCTTCCACTGTTAGGTTTTCTGAATGATGCCCAGCGACTGCTTTTAGAAGCTTAAAGTAATTACTTATTGAAGTTTTTTCCTTTGGTGGCTTTGAAACATGCATGTACAATACATTCGGTTGATTGGAAGCTAAGCTTTGGATTATCGTATCAAGGCATAAGACAAACTCAACATTCTGAAATTAAAATAAGAAAACATATATTAAAATTTATTAAATGGTTAAAGATTTTTAGAGCAAAACGGACATATATTGAGAATATATGTATATGTACACCGCTCTGAGTATCCATCAATCATGGACTATAGGCGACATGTCCTTTTTTAACATAAAATTTTAGTTGTGGATTTAAGTCCTG
The DNA here is from genome assembly GCA_018903745.1 of Drosophila repleta. Classification (NCBI taxonomy): domain Eukaryota; kingdom Metazoa; phylum Arthropoda; class Insecta; order Diptera; family Drosophilidae; genus Drosophila; species Drosophila repleta. The sequence goes on from JAEIGN010000419.1 coordinate 210,281, forward strand.
GTGAAGTCCTTTTTTATAGCCCGAACCCATCGTAAATTGGAAAAAAGTTATGTTTTTGTGAATATGTATGTAACAGGCAGGAGGCATGGCAGACCCCATAAAGTATATATATTCTTGATCAGGGAGACAAGCCGAGTTGATTTAGCCCTGTCCGTCTGTCTGTCTGCATGAAACCTACAATAGCTAGACTTCCATTTTTTTTTTGCAGGTCCCTGTATAGGGCGCGCATATCGAGTTTCTTTCAAATAATCAATAACTGTCAGTTTTAATTTTATCGATTAAAAACCGATATTAACGATATCGTTAGTTTAAAATTTTAGTTGGTTATAAAATTCTATTTAGTTCATCATAGCTAGAGTCTTCAAATTTTGCATTCAGTGTTATTTGAGCCTTACACAATTTTGTTTTTTTTTGTTATATTTTGGATGCCACGCCCCCTTCGCCACAAATTTGTAATACACATATTTCAAGTGCTTTGGCACATACAAACATATGAATGACATGATGATGCCCAACACGTTTCATCACAATCGTTCGACTAGAAAAACTTATTAAACATTTAATTTCTCATAACATTGGCACACAAATAGCAGTCAAAGAACAGCTGACGCACCGATTGGCGATTGTGTGTGCGTTCGCCTGGATATGAGTGTGTGTATGTGTTGCTTGTAATGAACAGACACATACATATGTATATAAAAGAAACGGAGAAAGCACGGAATAGCGGTTCTTTGCAGTGTTCAGGGGTAGGGTATAACCTAGTCGAGCGGTCTCGACTATAGTTTTCTTACTTGTTTTATACACAATGGTTAAAAAAAAAGTTTATAAATAGTTTATAAATTAAATTATAAAAAGGCCGCACATTAATTGATATAACTTTTGCCTTCTCTAGTTCGGGGTTTGCCCAAATGCTATTCTATTCGGCTAAGTTTAATTTTTGGGAGTCCCTGCGATTGTTTTCTTCACTTTGTGTACAATTTTTGGACTGTCAGTTTCTAAAATTTTATTTTGCGGAGGTTCAACTAGGTGAACATTATAATCATGGTTAACGGAAAACAGATGACCCTTGTTGAAAAAGCAAAACTGATCGCATTGGCTGAACAAAATGCGTTCACTCGTGAAATAGCGCTTAAATTTAATTTCAACGAAAGTTCCATTCGACGCTTTTTGAAAAAATATCGCGAGACCTAAAAATTGGAAATTAAAGGATCTGGGAGGAAAAATTGCACAAATGAACGGGAGAACCGTGTTATTATGCGAACTAACCTCTAGGATCGTTTCAAAAATGCTGTACAAATTTCTTCTGAAGTGCAGCAACAATTTGCTAAAGAAATTTCGGGTCGAACTATTCAACGTCGGTTCAAGGAGATGGGTTTAATGGCAAGGACACCAGCTAAAAACCTCTGGGTGAGAGCCCAGAGATTGAAGGCAACTCGCTGAAATTGGGCTTTGGTTAGTTTTACTAAGCAAAATTGGGGTCGACTCAGAAAGGGACAACGATATTCCGAAAACTTCTGCGTTGTAATGATATAGGGATGCATTTCAAAATACAAGACAGAATCGCTAATTATTATTCAAGGGATGGTTAATTCAGGAAAGAACAAAGATATTATTCTCAGTAGACTTGTGCCCAGCTTGGAGTCAGTAACAGAGTGAGAAAGGGAACCCATATTCCAGGACGTTTCTGCACCGTGTCATCGGGCGCGTTCTGTTAGTGGTTTTTAAAGATTTAGTCGTTCTGTTCATTTTATTCATCAATTTTAACTTTTCAGAAACCATAGGTATCTATTTTAAGGGAAAAATTAGGTATAGAGTCCATGGATTGGCAGAAAACAGTCCTGATCTGAATCCTATTGAAAATGTGTGGTCCCTCATGAGTGCCAAAATAGGAAAGAAGAAGTAAGAGCGTTGCAGTCGGACGCAACCGGCAGCGAAATACTTTTTCACGTCCCAGCAGCCCACAGGGGCATCTATTACATTATATTTTTTTTAATCAACCTTAAATCCCCACTGTCGATGCTCAAATTAGCTGCCGATTAAAAATTTTCATTGGAGGTGGCCAGACAGTTTCAATTTGGTTAGCTTAGAACCCTTACCTTAGAAAAACACCCCTGTGGGGTGGGGTGCTGGGACGCGAAAAAATATCACTCATGCATTAATATTTCTAGATCATCCCCCTTTTGTTAACCTGTGGATATTCATCACCCCACTTTGGAGATATCTTTATTCATAAGTATTATTCCAATTTGCGAACCTATACCATGAAAACAATGTCGTTGTTATAAGTGCAATTTTGTTTTGGTCAACCAACTTATTAGTGCAACGGATTGGTCTACGTTAAATGATTCCCGGTTGCCTTATTAAAGAATGTGGTGATTCCCTTCAGTTACCATTTCTAAAGCTGTTTAACTTGCCCCTTGAAACCTCTATGTTCCCTTCAATTTGGTTCTTTCATTCATTATCCCTCTTTATAAAAAAGGTTGGAGGTCTGACATTTCCAATTACAGGAGTATTGCGAAACTATCCGCCATTCCAAAGTTATTTGAAAAAATAATATCAACTTTGCAACATTTTGTAAATCAGTTATTTCGCCTTCCCAACGCAGCTTTACTTTAAATCGATCAGCCTCTACTAATTTGATAGAATTTACTTCTCTTGTAAATAAAAGTTTTATAACAAAATGCAAACTGATGTTATACATACATATTTTAGTGAAGCATTTGATTCAGTTCATAATGATGTATTATTTCATAAACTTGATTTTATCGGGTTTTCTCCTAAACTTTTATCCTAGATTTCATAATACTTTAAGTGTAGAGCCCAAATAGTTGAATTCAGAACAGCTTTTTTGAAACAAGTCTTCGTCTGGTCAGGTGTACCTCAGGATAGTCATCTTGGACCATTACTTTTTTCTCTTTTTTAAACGACCTTCCCAGTTGTTTTTCTTTTTCTAGGATCTTTATGTATGCAGATGACGTACAACTTTGTCTTCCGTATTCGAATTCGATCGATTATCTATGTTTACAAGATGATCTTAATTTATTTAAAATTTTTGTCTTAGCCAATCGGTTGCATTTAAACTGTTCGAAGTGTGTGTTAATGAACTTCTACTTCATATACTGCTTATTATTCAATTAATTATAATTCCATGCAACGCATTTTTTTAGTCAAAGATCTTGGTGTACTCTTTGACCCAAAACTCTGTTTCAATATTCATATCACTACCATAATAAATGATGTTCATTATACGCTATACAAGAGTTCAGTGATCCCTTAGTAGCCTAGCTCCTTTATATTTTGTTGATTCGACCTATTTTAGAATATTGTTGAATTATATGGTCTCCACAGTGTAAATGTATCAGGATTGTATTGAATCGGTCCAAAAACAGTTCCTTCTCTTTGCTCTAAGAAATCAAAACTGGGACCCTAATCTCCGTCTACCGTCTTATCATAGTCGTCTCCTTCTTATTGATCTTCCTTCATTAATAAATGGTAGAAAATCCTTGTTTTTCTTCAGAATTTGTTTTTCTTCAGAATTTGATTGTTGGTAATATTTATTCGTCCTGCCTATTGATGCAACTTAATTTCTCTGTCCCTTCTAGAACAACTAGGCACTTTTGTCCGCTTCATTTACCATTGTGCAAATTGGAATTTTTCGTTGCCCAGAGCATTTCACATTTTATGCACGAAGTACAATCAATTTTATCACGTTTTTTCCTTTTGAACAGTCTCTTCCACTAATAAAATCCTTGCTTTGAGATTTTCTTCGTGGAAGCACCCAACCATGATTTGGGATAAATTTAACGATCTGGCAAATCGTTTACTTTTAAATTACAGTTAAGCTTCTTTTATAATTTTGTTTTTAAGTTTCCTATAACGCAACTATCTTCTATAGTTCAATAAAATCACTGACCATTCAGGGCTGTGAATTGGGGTATAGCTTTTATCTCATCTTTTAGGCTATTATTAATTTAGTTTAGTTTCTTTATGTTAACTCTAGTTATGCCAATTATCTTTTTTTTAAATAAAAAAATACAATCTTAATAAAAAATTTGAAGACTCTAGCTTCAACGATATAGGAGTTTAGTTTAATAACTGAATTTCGATAATTTAATCGAACATATTAATACGGAAATATGCGGAACTCGATCTGAGCGTTCTATACAAGAACCTAGAAACAAAATCTGCCACTGTACATAACAGGGTTTCTAAAATACCAGAAAAAATATAAGTAATATATTTGGATTTACCACGTCTGTTCAAGCCTGAGCATAAAAATACAAAACAATTGAAAGAAGACCCCGACGCACTAAGAATACAAAACAGTTGCAAGATGACACTAAAAATAAGTACATGCACGCAGAGCATTACAAGCTCAGCTATGGGCTAAGGTTACACTAGATCAACTTCCGAGTTTAAATATTTGTAAGTCAGGGTACAAAATCCCTACCTCAGAAAAATAAAAACTCAGTACAAAACTAACCACCATTCGTACTGGGTATTTCGGGTAAAAGTACAAGAAATATCTGGAGACTCTAGCTCTAAAAACGCATGATAGAATTTTATAACTGAAGTTTAGAGGTTTTAAAAATACAATTAAGGCCTGAATTTCCATTTTCAATAAGTTTGGGGGTTTCAACGCTTCATATTGGTAATTGTGGTATTTGTATTAATATTTTTTATATTTACCTGTAAGGCTAAATTATCATCCATTTCAAGCCATTTTTTTGATCCTTGGAAGTTAAGTAATAGCCCGGAGTCAGATAGCAAAAATCCTAAGCGATATTTGGGCGTAGTGCTGATTGATGTATGTAATTTACTAAATATTTCTATTAGTGCCATTAGAACAGCCGAATCAGCATTTAAGGGATAATCCTGAAAAATAATATTGGTAAAATATTCGATTTTGATTTCTAATAATCTGCCTTATAGTGGAAGTCCCAAAACCAAACTAGAAACCAGAAACCAAACTAATTTCGAACGCAACAGTACATCAGTCGGGACACATCGACCAGGGGATACCCTGGCATAGAATATCTAGAATAATGGCTCTTTGCAGGGTTATATATATATATATATATATATATATATATATATATATATATATATATATATATATATATATATATATATATTTATTGCAAGCAAACGCGCTGCAAACTTGGAAGTTTACTGAACCATGCTTATATTATGGGAAATAAAAAGAGAAATTTTCTTAATCGGTCAGAAAAATAGTAGTGCGACTGAGCACCAAATGTTGGACAGCAAAACTAAATGATAAACCCAATTTTTTTAAAGCAAGTTGATATTAATATTAAGTTTAGCCTCTATTCTTACTAATTAAAAGGTTTTTTTTGCTACAAACTTGGGACATTTGGACTTTAGGGCTTCAAAACCAAAAAATTTCCAAAATTGGCTGTTCATTAAAATAGTAGTGGCGACTAAAAAAAATTAAAACTGCTGTTTAAGATAAGTTTAATTTAATATATAATGGTTTACACATATTTTATGATCGAAGAGTTTGTTATAAATTCCCAACTTTTTAAATCGGGTTGTCACCTGCGTGCTATGGAGTCGATGAGGTCCTGGCATCGTTTCAGAGGAATTTCGTGCCACGCCCCCTGAACAACTTGTCAAAGTCGATTTATTTTTAGTTTCCATAAGTCTCTTAACATCGCCATATAGTTTTTCGATCGGAAATGGATCTGGTGGCTAATTTGCCCAAGGAATGACGTCGATTTTTTCTTGAGCAAAGCACTCGCATATTTTGGGCCCTAATCGGGCTGAAACGTCCATTCAAAAAATATTTTCCTACTATTATATAGTAGCACTATATTTTAAATTATTTGGATGTACACATTTTTGTCAAATATTTGATTTATAATATGGTTTTCACAAAATACCAGCCTATGAAAAGCAGTCCCATGTCATAGTGCTCAGACCCCCCTATGTGGCCGTCCACAAGAAGTCTCACAGTTAACTTGGAATGATGTTCCATGGTTTTTTAGACTCCATACGTACTCTTTAGTGTCTTTCTCTTTGGTGGCAACCAAAAAGAACAATTTTGCTTTCATTCCTGCACTGCACGGTGCCCCACCTATTAATGTGCCCGATTCTGTGAACTTTGCACATTGAAATTTTTGGCGGTATAGCACTTTTTTTTAAATGGGTCCTTTTTAAGGATTTCTGATGGATGAATTATATTTCTTAGGACGATAACGAACTATAAGATCCCAAATTGTTTTAATTTTATTCGTTTTTAGTTTCTTTTTCTGCAGCTAACGGACTAATCCTACCGTAATACAAAATTGGTGGATCCACTACCAAGTTAGTTTCAAATGTGCCACCTGGTTTTTCAGGCTTCTTATTATAGTGAATGGAGCTAAATACCATTGAAGCAGTGTATTCAACAATATTTTCAATTTTTTGTATAAGTTTTTCCCTGATTTTTAGGTCTGACACGTGAAATTCCCTATTCAGTCGAGAAATGCTTTCCCCTCCCACTAAAATATAAAAAATATTGCAATTCCAAATAATTTCAGTTGCTCAAATATAAGATAATTACTCACACTTCATGTAAATACATTTCTTTTTTAATTTGGTATTGTTATAAATTTTTTAAAATTTTTTACATCCGGCACTACCATTTTTATGAACAGCCGATTTCGATACATCTCGATACAATCTTCAAAAACTAAACTAATTTTGACAGAAAGTAACTGGATTTTTTATACCCTGAACCCATTGAAAATGGGAATTCAGGGTATAATGTTTTTGTTGAAAGGTGTATGTATGTAACAGGCAGAAGGAGGCGTGGCAGACCGGGCAGCCGGGTTTGCCCTGTCCGTCTGTCTGTCTGTCTGTCCCGTCTGTCCGTATGTATGAACGCGTCGATCTCAGAACTTACAAGAGCTAGAGACTTCAAATTTTTTTATGTAGGTCCCTGTATAGGGATCGAACAGATCGAGTTTGTTACAGAAATTCGATAACTGTTATCGTTTTATTGTTATCGATTAAAAACGAAAATCTAAAATAAGCTACAAAATTTTATCTAATTCATCTTTCTAGTTAGAGTCTTCAAATTTTGCATTTAGTGTTAGGTAAGCCTTACGCAATTTCGGTTTTTGTTAAATTTTGGGTGCCACGCCCCCTTCGCCTCAAATTTCTAACTCCCGTATATCAAATACTAGAGACTTGTGCTTTGGCACACACATATATATGGATGACATGATCACGCCCAACAAGTTTGATCAAAATCGTTCGTCTAGAAAGAAGTTATTAAACATTTAATTTCCCATAGCATTGCCATGCAAAGCAGCCAAACAACAGCTGACGCACCGACTTGCGCTTGTGTGTGCGTGCGCCTGTGTATGTGTGTGTATATGTTTTGCTTGTAATGAACGTACATATGCATGTGTATATAAAAGAAATTAAGAATGCTTGGAATAGCGGTTCTTCGCAGGGTTCAGGGTATACCCTAGTCGAGCGGTCTCGACTAGAGTTTTCTTACTTGTTTCTAATTCTTTTCGTTACACTCTACTCTAAAAAATAAGTGCTCATCCTTTAATTTTGCTTCAGAAAAAGTACCGTTTTCATCGATTTATGCTTTGCGTAGTGCAGCACTACTATTTTTCTGACCGCAACTGTATATAACATAAATTTTTGGTAATTTCAAATAAATTTAATATGAATTGCAAAATTGGGGGACTCTATTTTTTAATCTTTAATAACAACAAGTAAGAGTGCTCTAGTGCTCGACTAAGAGATCCCTTGAACCCTGCGAAGAACTGCGATTCCTAAGAACCGCTACCATTCTCCGTTACTTTTATATGCACATATGTAGCAAGCAATACATACACACACTGACGCATGCACAAGCACACAATCTGCTAACTGTGCATTATGACTCAGCAGCTTCGCTGCTGCTGCAAGACACCGATAATATGAGATATTATATGTTTAGTAACTTTTTTTCTAGACGAACGATTTTGATCAAAGTTGTACGTGATCATGTCATTCATATGTGTGCCAAAGGACAAGTCTCTAGTACTTGAAATACGTGATTTAGAAATTTGAGGCGAAGGGGGCGTGGCATCTAAAATTTAACAAAACCTGAAATAACACCAAATAACACTAAATGCAAAATTTGAAGACTAACTATAAAGATGAATTAAATATAATTTTATAATTAAATGAAGAGATCGGTTTTTAATCGATAACATTAAAACGATGATAGTTATCGATTATTTGAAACAAACTCGATCGGTTCAGGGTATAAAAATAAAAACAGATAGATAGCGTATAAAGGTAACAATAATATATACACTTTATGGGGTCTGCCACGCCTCTTTCTGCCCGTTACATACATACATTTTAACAATACCGCTTTACCCTGATATCCTATTTTCATTGGGTTCATCAGGGTAAAAAGAATAGAAATATTTCAAGAAAGTTTTACTTACATTAATTATACCAAACGTCTTTAAATTTGCAGTGATCAGAATTAGAGGTAAATTATTGGTATCACTAGAGCTTTCCAGTTGTTGCATAGCAAATTGATTTGGGAATAGTTCTCCTTGAATAGCTGACACTTTACTATTTTTATTTGCCGCACTATTTTGGCCATCTACAGTGATGTGGTAACCATTGGCATTCACTGATAATAAAAGTTGGCCAAGGGCTGTCTTGTTTTTAATATTGTTATCATTAGCTGTTGATGTGATATCAATTATAATATTCTCCAAGTTGTTTGTAAAAGGAGCAATATAAACTGGAATGGGTATAGATTCAGTAAGCATTTGCTGTTCCAAGATTAAGATCTTATCCTTAACTTCGTTGCTTAAAGCTTGGACATCTTCTGGTAGCATAATGACAAGCCCACCAGCTTTTTGACGGATTCTATTAAAATCACTAATAGAAATGTCCGTTAACCTAAAAAAAAAAAATATTATGTACTAACATTAAGACAATGATATTTATATAATCATCATATACATCTTAAATGATTAACATTAGACGACAAATTGTCATAGATTTCGATTTTTAAATAAAGACCATAGCAGATTTGTCATATATTTAGATCTTAAAGTCAATGAGATAAGTCGAAAATATAACCAAATAAAACCAGTTTGAATGCTTTAGCCAAGACAGCTCGACTACGAGATGCCCTGAATCTTGCAAAGAGCCGATATTCCATACATACTATGATTATTATACGTTTATATTACAAGCAACATATAAACACATCAAAATAATAAAAGATCTCTGTACTCATTAAACGGAACCGATCAATAAATTAAAAAGAAAACAAGTAAAAAAACTCTAGTCGAGACCGCTCGACTAGGGTATACCCTGAACCTTGCGAAGAACCGCTATTCCAAGCAATCTCCGTTTCTTTTATATACACATGTATATGTATGTTCATTACAAGCAACGCATAGGCAACACACAGGCGCTCGCACACACAAACGCAAGTCCGTGCGTCAGCTGTTCTTTCGCTGCTATTTGTGTGCCAGTGTTATGGAAAATTAAATGTTTACATAACATTAAATGCAAAATGAAAGCGTCGATCTCAGAACCTACAATAGATAGGCTTCCATTTTTTGTAGGTCCCCGTATAGGGCGCGCATATCGAGTTTGTTTCAGAAATTCGATAACTTTTATCGTTTTATTGGTATCGATTAAAACCGATATCTTCTACTTATAAAATTCTATTTAATTCATCTTTATAGTTAGTCTTCAAATTTTGCATATAGTGTTATTTGGGCCTTACGCAATTTCGGTCTTTGTTAAATTTTGGATGCCACGCCCCCTTCGCCTCAAATTTTTAAGTCCCGTATTTCAAATACTAAAGACTTGGCACGTACATACATATGCATGACATGATCACGATCAACAAGTTGGATTAAAACCGTTCGGCTAGAAAAAAAGTTATTTAACATTTAATTTAAAAGTTACATTTCCCATAACATTGACATATAAATAGCAGCCCAAGGACAGTTGACGCAGCGACTTGCGCTTGTATGTGTATGTATTGCTTGAACATACATATACATACAATTGTATATAAAAGAAACGGATATTGCTCAGAATAGCGGTTATACGCAGGGTTATAAAACATATAGATATCTTTTCATTATATGCAAACACACCCCATTGAGTTTCTTTCGTGAAAGTTCCTGCGCTCGTTTTTTTTTGGGTCTCACATAGCGATAATAGTACCCGTAACCATCAGAAACATTGAGGCTTTTCTCATTGCTAAAAATTAAAATTGCCACTCAATGTTCAAAAATTTGTGTCTGGCATTTTGTAATTTTGCAACTTTGTGTCTAGGCAGTAGCTCCTGTTTAAGGAGTCTTTTTCATGTGAGGAGGATGCCAGACGGAAATTAATCCATACTTGAGATTCAGTGATAGTTTTTTTACCTGTAGATTTTTTGTCGGTTGTCAACTAATGATGAGCGACTTTCTGGGTCTTTTTATATATTTTCTACAGTATTTATATTTACCAACAATTTCTATAATTTAGTAATTTACATCCTAATATCATGCAGCTTTACAATTGTGGCACGCCATTTAAATCGGTAAACAGGTGAAAATCGAAATTTCTTTGTACATAAAAATTAATTCATAACATATTAGTTTTATATAAAACTCATTTATTTAAAGTTAATTTAATAGTTTAAAAAAATTCCGTACTTAAAGTTCAAATAGCACAATGTTTTCCAGCCGCAAATGATAAAAAAAAATAGTTGTCCCAGCAACTTATTTAGTTCGCAGAACTCAAGCTTAAGGTTGTAAAAATAAACATAGCGGGAAAACCTTTCGTTTTTCCCGCAAATTTGTGCATAGTTCTCAAGCACTCTTGACTCTAAATATAAACATGTAAGAAAACTCTAGTCGTCCCGACTAGGAGATACCCTGAACCCTGTGCTATCCGCGGTTTTTCGAAATACCGCAGAGTTAGTATAAACGCACACAATATTAAATTCAATTAATTTTTAAATTTTTAGGCAATAGCGTCATCCATGTTTCGATTCGGTAGAGCAGCTGATAATTCGCAAACCATAGCGTCATCTAGTGGAAATATGTACACTAAAACTTACGGTTCTTAGAATTTGCTAGATGAACGCAGTTCAATGTGCATGTGTGTGTGTACACATATGGGAAAACTGTCAGCTTAGCGCTGCTGGTCACAGGTGTTTGCCGATTGGCCAAACGTTTTGTTTAATAACTGCTGTGCGACTTTTTTGTGCGAAGGATTTTAATGAAATCTTCAGCAAATACTCAACATATTTTATGAAATTTTTTCCAAATTCTAAAATTGCAAACTTATTCATATATTGGCTTTATTTGCAACAACCTTAAATTTTAATATTTGGGGAAACTTGGAACCGATATCCAAAATTTAAGAAAAACCAAAATTGGCTAAAATAGATATAAAACTAACTAATAACTGTATTTTGATAACGTTTTTAATCGATACCATTAAAACGGGAACAGTTATCAATTTTTAAAACAAACTCATTCTTCTGGTGCTATACATGAACCTACATAAACAATTTTAAATGGGAAATCAGGGTATAATGTTTTTGTTGAAATGTATGTACAAGGCAAAAGGAGGCGTGGCAGACCCCATAAAGTATACAAATTCTGTATCAGGGAGACAATCCGAGTTGATATAGCCATGTCCGTCTGTCCTTATGTCTGAACGCGTCGATCTCAGAACCTATAAGACCTATGTATGTAGGTTTGTGTAGAGCACGAAAAGATCGAGTTTGTTGAAAAAAAAAAACGATAACCACTTCCGTTTTAATGTTGTCGATTAAAAACGAAATCGATACTCAGTTATAAATTTCTTTACAATTCACCTTTATAGCTAGGGTCTTCAAATTTGGTTTTAGTTTTATGTGAGCCTTATACAATTTCGGTTTTTGTTAAATTTTGTATGCCAAGCTCCTTTCGCCGCAAATTTGTTTTTCAAGTACTAGAGACTTTTGCTTTGGCACATACACACATATAAATGACTTGATGACGCCCTGTAAGTTTAAAAAAGTTATTAAACATAAAATTTTCATATTGTAGGCGCCTTGCAGCCTGAGCGCAAATGCTTAGTCAAAATGCAGTTAGCAGACTATGTGCTTGTACGTGCATCTGTGTGTGTGTGTATGTGTTACACAGATGCACGTACAAGCACAGACATATATATGTTAGCGATTCTTAGGAGGGTTCAGGGGATCCCCTAGTTGAGCAGTCTCGACTGGAGCACTCTTACTTGTTTATTTTTTGTTTGTTTATAAAATATTCTTTTCAATACATATATAAAATTTGGCAAATCAAAAGACAAGGTCACAAAGTCATTATGTGGCGAGTTATTGGCTCAGAAGCTGTAGATTTTTTTTGATTTGCCACGGCCCCAGTGGCCGTAGACACATAATTTTTGGCGTGTTCATAGGGTGGGTGTTCAGCAATACAACTGTTAAGTTTGAATGCTTACGATTAAAAAACACAAAAGTTACGATTTATCGATTTTTTTTTAACAAACTCGATCTTTTCGTGCTATTCACGGACCTTCATAAAAAAAATTTCAAGACTCTAGCTCTTATAGGTTCTGAGATCGACGCGTTCATACATACGGACAGCCAGATAAACGGATAGGGCTACATCGACTCGGCTTGTCTCCGTGATCAAGAATATATATACTTTATGGGGTCTGCAACGCCACCTTCTGCCTGTTACATACATTTCGACAAAAACATTATACCCTGATTTCCCATTTTCAATGGGTTCAGGGTACAAAAACAAAGAAAGCACAAAAAAATTATGTTAGCTGACCTAAAAAATTTATCGATAATCCAAAATCGTACAGCTAACGTTTTTAGCTAAAAATTTTGTTTCATTGCTCATTGAGAGCCCTTTTGAGGTCATACAGTAAATGCTGTTCTGAATTCCCAATTTTTCGCCACTTGGTATTAATTTATGTTTTAATGTTATCGACATAACATACATATGTACATATGAATGGTTAGTGGTCTACATACATCTTCTAGTTAGAATCTTCAAATTTTTCTATTAGCTTTGTGTGTTTTATAAAATTTTTTAGTTATTAAACATTTAATTTTCCACAACATTGACATTTTGTAGTTCAGCGCAGTCGTTGCGTCATCTGCGTAGTTTCAGAGCGCGTGTTTTGCGTAAGTGTATGCGTCTGTGAATATATGTATGCTTGTATGTGTTGCCAATAATGTACATATGTACAAACATACATATATTTAAAAGAAACGGTATTTTCCGAAGAACGGTTCTTCGCAGTGTTCGGGGGATATCGTAGCCGAGCAGGCTTTTACTTTTACTTGTTTTTATTGTATCCTCGTAAGTTTTATTTACATAGCTCAAACACCAATTTGGTTTCTTGATTGATCGGTTAAGTTTTTTTATATTAGTGTATCATAATCATTACATATCCAATTTAGTAAAAAAAAATTTTTTGTACTTGATTGGACTTTTTATGTGCTCACCTGGCTAAAACACAATGCCGACCTGTTTTCCAAGTATATAACGATTTAGCTTCTAATGATATTAGAGACGACCGTGAACCTACGAAATATAAAATAAACGGGCTTAACATACATATCTGCTGGACATTTTAAGTGTTATATACCAAAATGTTCGCCATTGACATCAAATTTTGCCATTGACATGACCGGAAATTCACTAGCAACACATGGCGTGTAAATTATTAATATAGGCAACGTTATGATAAGGCAATAAGGCAGTCCACCACGAAAGAAGTCTGCTAAATTTTCTGATGCATTGTTTAACATTTTCCAAAATTTTGCCAGTCAAATATAAGTTTAATAATACGGCTTTAATAAAATAAAATCGATAAATGAGTTAACACATAATATTAAAATATGATCAACCAATGTCAAAGCGTCATTAAATTTGGAATAGCGAAAAGAAACATAATTAAGAATTTAGTATATACTATACATATTCTACTATTACTCTCTCTCTCTCTCTCTCTCTCTCAGTGCAACACAATGCAAAGCTAGCGGCGTTAAATTATATATAATGATGATGGATTGTTCGCTCTGCTAATTTTTTTGGATAAAAATTTAATAATTATAAATAAAGTATGCCATAAAAAAATATATATATACATATCTTAGTACAAAAGGTATGTATACACATAGGACCTCACTTTGCGACGTTTCGTTCGCTGAAATTGAAGAGATTTGTGAATCAGCTCACTGTCGTGTTTGCGGAGGCTCCTCAGGCTACCTCAACGGCTGTCCTAGTAATTCCCAACCCGGATGTGAACCACGTAAGTAGCGCTTCTGACCAAGTTCTCTTGGTAACGACTGTAGTGAGGGGAAAAGATCAATCAGGATCGTTAGCTAGAGCCCTCTTAGGTAAACCTCCGACTCTCAGGTAATCTTTATCACTTTGGAGTTCGCCAAGATATTAAAATTGAAGGCGCATTTCTAACCACCAATCATCTTAGTGTTCGTTAGTCACAGTGTTCAAACAACGGTAGCCTCAACGGACGACATAGAAATCATGACTTATTCTGTCATCCTACGGTCCACAACGTCATACCATACTGAGAAGATCACTGTGCCATAAGCGTTCAGTTAGCTTGTCCTCAGTTTCGCAAGCCACAACGTATTGATATGCTTCTCGATGCCGTTATCTTTTTCGTTCACAGAATACCGTATAAAGGGAACTAGCAACAGTCTAACAGTCCAACTTACAGCCTTTGATTGGATAGTGTCTAGTCGTTGAGGAGCGAGTGAATTCGTCAACTTTAATGAGAGGTGTGATAGACGAGATCTGTGTAGACTCGATCGTTCGAAAGTTTTGGTAGTTAGAAGAAAGTCCAACTACAATTAATTCGAATTTGTATAGACTATAGTCTATTATCACAGCACCTTGCGGCGCCTCAGAGGGTCTTCGCCATTCAAATCTAGTCTGCACTGTCTAGGCATGTCATATGACATAGCCAGACGACGGTTTATGGCTTTATAGAGAAGAATGTGCAAAGAAGATGGCATTCAGCCCATGGATATCGACTTCATCAAAGAGTACTTGGCCTTGGGTCACATGAGCCCCGAAGATAATTATGTTCCTAGAGAATCGCATTACTTTATTCCGTACCAATGCGTGCTAAGAGCACACAGCTTGTTAACTAAACTACGGGTAGTGTTCGATGCATCTAGAAAGTCGTTTTCTCAGTTGCCGCTGAATGATTTACTTATGGTGGGTCCGACCGTTCAAGCTCAGTTGTGGGAAACTTGGGCTGCTAGAATTATAATAGAATTAGACGAGTTTCAGTGCAACTTTCAACTCGTGGTATGGAGGGAAAAGCCCTCTGATGCGTTACAAATTTTTCGTTTAAATACAGTAACATATGGGACAACTACTGCGCAATTTTTAGCAGTTCGATACCTAAAGTATCTAAGCGAATTACACACCTCCACTCATCCAGCTGCTCCTAGCTCACGACTTTTATGTCGATGATCTGTTGACAGGATCAGACAGCACGGAGGAGTTATGCTTGTTGGGCCGCGATTTAATCTCAATTCTTTAAGGTTTTGGCTTTAATCTTACAAAATTTTCGTGCAACTGTACGCAACTTGCAGCTCAATCAGCAGAAGACAACATTAGGCTGACATGTTCAGATACGCAATGGAATCTCCAAGACACTTGAACTCTACCTAGCGGTCAGTCTTATCGTTTGTGGCACGACTATACTATACGAAGCAAACCCTTAGTTTTGTTAAGTCCGATCGAAACTCGTGCAAAAGTTTTGATACAGGAAATAAAATGAAACAAGAATTTGAAGCAGGGACCATCTTTTTTGCAGAACTTAATGCTTTGCGCACACCTTGCTGATGCATCAACGGAAGCTTACGGTATGACTACCAGAGTTGCTGACTCTCAAGTCTAAAGTAGCCCCACTGAAAACGAAGTCAGTGCCGCGTGTGCAAGTGTACTCAACGAATTTGAACACATTTGTTGCCAATCGAGTAGCAACCAGCATTTTTACGACTCTCAGAAGAACTTCAGCTAGCAAAACCACATATTAAACTGTCGAAGGAATTGGAGTACTGATCCGTATAATCTCGTACATGTTCCGCTTCATCAATGGAAGGAGCGAGAAATATTCCTCTTTGATTCCTTCAGCTTCTGAATTAAGTTTCGCCTTTCTTGCAGTAATATCTATGATTCAGCATACAGAGTTAGCTCAAGAAATAGAAAAATTAAAACAAAATTCTGCACTCTTATCAGCATGGCAAGGGCATTATGGTTGGTGCGGATAGGAGGTCGCTTGATGAAGGCGCCATCAACACATAATTCTAAGTTCCCCTTGCTGTTGTCTAAAAAGTGTCGATTTATCACACTTTATTTAGAACTTCGCTCTTACTGTCATGCCAATCCAATGGTCAAGATTTGGGTGATCAATGCTCGAGAGGTGGGCAGTGCAGTGGTGAGAAAATGCGTGCATTGATTTTGATATAACCCGAAGCTTTTGTCGCAAATAATGGGTAATCTTTTCGCTGATCGTTTATACGGAAACAGATCTTTTAAGATCAGCGTAGTGGACTTGTGGTTCATTAAAATGTATATTGCCATATTTGTTTGTTTTACATCAAAGGGAGTACATATAGAATTAGTAAAGGATTTAACCTCTGCCATTTTTTTTTACATGTTTATCCAGGTTTATTGGTCGACGTGTTCTTGTCAGGAAGCTGAATTGCGACAATGCCAAAAATTACATGGGTGCTGCACGCATGTTGACAGACCTTACGGACATGTTCAGCTCCAACATAGTTGTCATGGTACGGGAAATGGAAATTGGGTTCAAGGTAATTGGCAGCGCCGTGCTGCGTCAGGATGGGCCCAGGATGAACTCGAATCCATTCAAAATGTGAAATCTGGCTCACGCTCTCTCCTAGTCGGCCACCTCCAACTAGAGTTTTCTGTCTTGTTAAATATCCATTATAAATAAATAATAGATCCTGAATTAACAAGTAAGAAAACTCTAGTCGAGACCCT
The DNA here is from genome assembly GCA_018903745.1 of Drosophila repleta. NCBI lineage: Eukaryota > Metazoa > Arthropoda > Insecta > Diptera > Drosophilidae > Drosophila > Drosophila repleta. Next base: position 227,341 of record JAEIGN010000419.1, read on the forward strand.
GAAACCTGCGGAGAACCGCTATTCTGAACATTCTCCGTATAAAAAATACCCTGAACCCATTGAAAATGGGAATTCAGGGAATAATGTTTTTGTTGAAATGTGTATGTATGTAACAGGCAGAAGGAGGCGTGGCAGACCCCATAAAGTATATATATTCTTAATCAGGATGGCAAGCCGAGTCGATGTAGCTATGTTAGTCTGTCCGTCTGTCGGTCCGTCTGTCCGTATGTATGAACGCGTCGATCTCAGAACGTATAAGAGCTAGAGACTTGACATTTATGTAGGTTCCTGTTTAGCAGGAAAAGATCCAGTTTGTTTCAGAAATTCGATAACTGTTATCGTTTTAGTGTTATCGATTAAAACCGAAAATCTAAATTAAGCTATAAAATTCTATCTAATTCATCTATTTAGCTAGAGTCTTTAAATTTTGTATTTAGTGTTATGTAAGCCTTACGCAATTTCGTTTTTTGTTAAATTTTGGATGCCACGCCCCCTTTGCCTCAAATTTCTAACTCCCGTATATCAAATACTAGAGACTTGTGCTTTGGCACATACATACATATGGACAAGATCACGCCCAACAAGTTTGATCAAAATCGTTGCTCTAGAAATAAGTTATTTAACATTTAATTTCCATTGCATTGCCATGCAAATAGCAGCCAAACAACAGCTGACCCACCGACTTGCGCTTGTGTGTGCTTGCGCCTGTGTATGTGTGTATGTTTTGCTTGTAATGAACGTACATATGCATGTGTATAGAAAAGAAACGAAGAATGCTCGGAATAGCGGTTCTTCGCAGGGTTTAGGGTATACCCTAGTCGAGCGGTGTCAACTAGAGTTTTCTTACTTGTTTTTATATACATAGGTATATGTATGTACACTACAAGGAGCACATACACATACACAGGCAGCATCAACTGCGCTTGGGCTAGTATATGTGTTTTGCCAATTCGAGGGGAAAGGGGCGTTGCATTCCACATTAAACAAATATCGAAACTGTATAAGGCTCACTAGAAACTAAAAGCAAAATTTGAAGCTATAACTATAAGATACAGCTATAAAGATGAATTAGATATAATTTTATAACTGAATTTCCTTTTTTTTTTTTTACAAAACTATTACACCCTGATTTCCCATTTTCAATGGGTTCAGGGTATACAAATCAGACACGTAACCAATGTTATGGTCATACATATATTATCAGCAAACGGATAAATATAAAACATGTTTTCAAATCGTTATTCACTATAATATATTATATTTTTATTTCTATCATTATTACAGTTTGATATTTATATGTTTCTTTCATAAATTCATAAATGTTTTTCCTTTGACATGAGATTTTGTTATTACATTTAAAATAAATAATTAACTTACGACTTTTTAATCTTTAACACACTCAACTCTATTTTGTATCTTAAAATTATTGAAATTTTTTTCACACAACACATTCGTATATCCATTATAAAAAATAGATTCAGTTTGTTCATAAAAATGCATATAATTCGAATTATGATTGATTTGAAGAATTGTTTATATTCAGTTGCGAGTTTATCACTTTACTTTCATATATTTTGTCATTATGGTAGTAATCCATAAAGCTCCCATTAGACGGTTCAAGGGTTGATTCGCGGTGCTCTGACTCAGTCTTTGAAATTATTTTTCGTACAAGTTCATCTGTTTCAAGCTCGTTTTGAGAGTAAAAATGAGTCCAGTTGTCTAAGTTAATAACATTTAGATTTTGGTTTGGGTTTTCAATCATATCAATTCCATGCTTTTTACAAAAATCTAATACCCATGCAACTACAAAGAAGCATGCAGCATTCATGGGAAACGCTCGTACTAATGTTGAATTTAGTCCGCGGAAAAAAAACGGGATACCTTCTTTTTTATAATTTTTTATTGCACAGTCCACGAACCCAATATATTTAGCTTGATTTCCAAGGGCATCTGATTGCATATGTGTTTTGACGATATCAATGGGATAGCATGCCAACCACGACGCCATTCCTGCACAGCCTCCAGCTACTAGTATATACGGCACACTTGGCTTCTCTTTGAGTTGCATTAAAAATTCGTATGAAACAAAGTAACTGGCGAAACCTAAAAAGTATCATTGATGCTAATATTTGATTTATAAGTTATGTTTTCATTTCACCTGGAATATCCCTTAGTACAGTCGCCCAAAGGCCTTTAAACGTTCCTCGGATACCTTCAGTTTTTTGAATGTATAGCAAACAGTCAATAGGTCCTTTAAATTTGTGTTGGTTATCAATGTGCTTAGACAGCTGTAGTCGTGTTTTCGCTAACTCCATCGGTGCACATACGAAACTCTGTGCTATACCAGCCATTACCCCAGCGTTGAAATGAGTCATCAAGGAATTTGGATTTTCAGACAATTTCTGTACATTGCCATAAACTCCAAATACTATCGCATTAACTAGCCCGATACCCATCATTGGGCTGGAAATTCCCCGGTATAAGCCACGAACATTATCCACTAGTAAAATTGTTTTCATACAATGAAATGTTCCTTTATATTTCGGATTCTTTGGGTCATCAGTTTGCAAGTGAACTTTTACTGTATCAAATGGATGTCCAACAAGTACACCCGCGGCACCTAAAATGTTATTTAAAATGTTATTTACTTTAATAAAACTTAGAATAATCTGGTTAGATAAATCATACATACATAAGTAAAAACAAGACAACTCTAATCGAGACCGCTCAACTAGGTAATACCCTGAACCCTGCGAAGAACCTCAACTGTATGTATGTATGTATGTATATTACAAGCAACGCACAGGCGCACGTACCGCACAAGCGCTCTGCGTCAGCTGCGCTTGGGCTGCTATATGTATGTCAACATTATGGTAAATTAAATGTTTAAAAACTTTTTTTGAAGACAAACGTTTTTGATCAAAATTGCGGGGCGTGAGCATGCATCGCATGTGTGTTTTTGCTAGAGCTCAAGTCTTTAGTATTAGAAATAAGTGTTTTGCAAATTTGAGACGAAAGGAGCGTGGCATCCAAAATTTAATAAACACTGGTTTTTGGAATGTAAGCATCCAAATTTTACAGTTATATTCCTACAGACCTACTTTACAGTCCAAAAATTATATGTCTATGCCCACTGGGTGTGGCAAATTGGACAATTCGCAGTGTTTCGCAGTCGACAGTGCTCGACTTCAACGTTCCAAATCGGAAATATTTATGGTTTCTAAAATTCAAATCAAACAAGTAAGAAAACTCTAGTCGAGACCGCTCGACTAGGGTATACCCTGAACCCTGCGAAGAACCGCTATTCCGTACATTCTCCGTGTCTTTTATATACATATGTATATGTATGTTCATTACAAGCAACACATACACACACTCATACCCAGGCGAACGCACACACAAACGCCAGTCGTGCGTCAGCTGCTCTTTGGGTGCTATTTGTGTACCAATGTTATGGGAAATTAAATGTTTAATAACTTTTTTTCTAGACGAACAAGCCTCTAGTATTTGATATACGGGACTTACAAATTTGAGGCGAAGGGGCGTGGCACCCAAAATTTAATAAAAACCGAAATTGCATAGATAGAATTTTATTACTGAATTTAAGTTTTCGTTTTTAATCGATAACATTAAAATGAAAATTGGTATCGATTTTCTGAAACAAAGTCGATATGCGCGCCCTATACAGGGACATACAACTCTCTAACTATTGTAGGTTCTGAGATCGACGCGTTCATACATACGGACAGACGGACAGCCAGACAGACGGACAGGGCTACATCGACTCGGCTTGTTTCCGTGATCAAGAATATATATACTTTATGGGGTCTGCCACTCCTCCTTCTGCCTGTTACATACATTTCAACAAAAACATTATACCCTGATTTCCCATTTTCAATGGGTTCAGGGTATAAAAAAGAACATATAAAAGCCCGTAAGAACAAGCTGAAAAAACACTGTACTAGACTTATACTTACGTATACTATATTTTAAGTATTAACAACTTAAGTTTTTGTAATAAATGATTACCTCCAAGTAAGCCAGCAATAAAATCCGCAATCATTTTTTTCTGTCAGCAGTTGAAAACGTTTTCTTAATGCTATGCATTTGTGAGAGGTAAGAGAATATATTGTGATTAATATGTAATGAATAATAATATGTAATGAATAAAATTGTAAATTTTCAACAGCAGCAAATAAAACAAGTAAGAACGTTGCTGTCGGACGCAACCGACAGCGAAATACTATTTCACGTCCCATCAGCCCACAGGGGCCTCTATCACATTATATTTTTTTTAATTTAACCTTAAATCCCCTCTGTCGCCGCTCAAATTAGCTGCAGATTAAAACTTTTCATTAGAGGTGGCCAGACAGTTTCAATTAAGATCGAACCCTTACCTTAGCAAACACACGCTCCTAAATCGAGAGAGATGGCATCTCTCAAAATGAGAGAGGTGGCAACTCTGAAAATGTGATTTAAGTTCATTGGCGAGCGTAGAGGTGTGGGCTCGAACCCCGGTGCGGTCATGTTGATATTTTTGTTATATTTTCTTTAATTAGTTATTTTGTATTAATAAAATATTCTTTTCAAACATATATATATAATTTAACAAATCAAAAGACAAGGTCAAAGGACACAAAGTCATTATGTGGCGCGTTATTGGCTCAGAAGCTGCAGATGTTTCAGTTTTGATTTGCCACGCCCCCAGTGGCCGTAAACAAATAATTTTTGGCATGTGCATAGAGTGGGCGTTCAGGAATATAACTGTAAAGTTTGGATGCTTACATTCGAAAAATGCGAAAATTACAGGGTATTTTTCTGTATGTCACGCCCCTTTTGGGGCGTAACAATAATTTTTGGGGAATCGATAGAGGAGGCCCCCAGTAACTTAACATCCAATTTTGAAGCTTCTAGCACTAAAACTGTGGGAGATATAAGCTGATATTAGTTGCCACGCCCCCTGAAGGCGTAGATATATCCGCCATAGCTTTTCGATTGTGGGATGTTAACCCGAGTATATATACCAAGTCTCAAGTCTCTAGCATCAATAGTGCTCAAAATATAACGAAACTAGTAAAATCACTATATCTTCAGATCCGATTTGCCACGCCCCTAGTAGGCGTATCGGGAAAATCTTGACACTTGATCTGACGAGGGTATACACGAGTATATATTTCAAATTTCAAGTCTCTAGCTTCAATAGCGTGGAAATGGTTTGCGTTCATACGGACAGACGGACAGACTGACAGACGGACGGACAGCATGACGGACATTGCACAAACCCAATATAATATATCACTACGTGAAATAGTATAAAAATTTTTAAAAAGTTTTTAAACTGAAGCCATGAAAAAATAAGAGTATAACGGTTTCTTTTAAATGTATGTCATATCCATCTATTCGTATTCTTAACGCGTCGATCTAGAGATTTCAATTTTTTTAGGTTCCTGTAGAGCATACGTAGATCGAGTTTGTTTAAAAAATTCGATACTTATTTCTCTTTTAATGTTATCAATTAAAAAAAAAACGAAATATCATTGTAGCTAGAGTCCTCAAATTTTGGGGATCAAGTACGCGAGCAGTCTCGACTAGAGCACTCTTACTTGTTTCTCAGCAAGTTGGATATGTTCATAATATATTCTATAAAATATCTATCTGCAGAAGACGAAAAAAAAAACAAAATAATTGTAAAAAAAAATTACAACATACCTGTTGAGTACAGCAAATATTAGTCACTTTGTGGTCTTTTCTAATTGTACTTCACCAGCTCACGAAAAAATCGTCTAATGTACGTCGACTTTGTAGATTTTCTAGATAAATACTTAAAATCAAATAACATTGTTGTACTGGCTTACTTATACACCAAAATTTTAATTTAGATACACTTTGGATTGAATGTTTTATGGTTTACTAAATATAGCAGGGGAATTATCCTAGTACTCAGCTCTAAATTATCATATGCTCTTGAATCAAACTTAGTTGGGTTATGCCTAGATTATCGTAACTCTGAAATTTTAGTGCCGAGACTTCAAACGTTGGAAATTACAAGATATTTTCTGAATTATCACATTCGTTGAATTGTTTACGGTTAAATGTTTTTGAAAACAAAATACATATCTGTGATCAGGCAGCTTTATTAAAATATCGGTAGGTATCTAGAGTGTCGCATATTGCAAGGGACTGTAAATGTCTATGCACGATTTACGTACATATGTGTGTATGTATGTATATCCAGAAGTAACAACGAAATTATTCAACTGCATGACTACTGCAAAATGTTTTAAGAATTTCTTTTCTCAGACGGAAAAAATTTAATCAATTATATATGTATGTATGCATAAATATATCGGACGCTGAAAGAAAAATAATAAGAGTGAAATTTTAACAGTATTTTATTAATGAATATTTAAAGAATATTTTAGTTTTAATATATTTTGAGCATTTTTATACCATTCACGAAATTATGTATATATGTATATACTCAGGTTGACAACACAAGATCAAAAGGAGTATCCGCCCGCAAAAGTATATCCTTTACAGTTTTAGTGCTGGAAGCTTTAAAATTAAATAACTATTTTATAATACTCAACTGAGTATTAACACCTGTAGGAAACCTTATCTATGTATCTATGACCCAAAAATAATTTGTACACATCTTTGGGGGCATGAAATATTTGATCATTTTTGAGAATAAACATACAAATTTTACTGTGACATGATGACACGTTCTAAGGACTGGAGAAAAATTATGTGTCTACGCTTGATAAATCGGGAAATGCTATGTTTTAAACAGCTTAGCAGCTATGAGATAAAAACTTTATGACTATGTTACTGTTGAGCTCCTCTTTCTGGGCCGTAAATGAGTATTTTGCAGTTTATAGGGCCCGTGCAACGTTCTTAATTTTTTTTTTTTTTTTTTAATCTAAACACAATTTAAATATATAACACTGATTAAATTTTTAAATTTTTGTTTAGCCATATGTAATTCTGTTCATAACTTTATAGACTTTAATATATAATTGAATATATAAAAGTTATACGGGGATTAATTTGTATAAGTTTGTAAGTCAGTTATGTGTACATAAATTAATTATTTTATAAAACACGACAAATAACATTCCGTACGGCAATGAATTTTTGTGAAATTGACCAGCTGTTATCAGTAGTATCAGTCCATCTTTGTGTATGTGTGGCAGAGAGAGGGCATAAAGTTTAGCTTAATTTTCGATTGAGAAATCTACATGCCCTAAGGTCAGTTGCTCATTTGGACGTATGTATTAACCCGTGGCAGCCCACAGTTTATTTTTTCAATTGAAAACCAGCATTGTCCGGCATACATTCTATATATTAAATTTAAGTTAAGCGGAATTTTATTTCAGTCGTTAATCCATATTAACACTATCATTTAAACGATACTCAAAGCTTTTATTTTTCATTATTCGGGGGATGCATTGAGTCGATAATAGAAAAAACATTTTGGAGCATCGTAGACTGGTGCTGCAGAGGCACAGTGCGGTCTTTGCTCATTTAGCGTTACAAAAATAATTTACTTTTGAACCAAGCAAGGAATTAACAAAATTTCAAAGGCATTTGACTTAGAATTCTTAAGCTTTAAGCCTATGTTCAACAGATTGCTTTACATTCTACGGTCAAATATGTAAAATGAATGAACGCAAAAATGTTCTTTACCTCATGCCACAAACGCGTGTCAAATCGAAAAATACATTTTCTGTATTGAGATTTGGAATGTACATTCGTGTTGACATCCCAAGATCAAAAAGCTATGGCGCATATATCTACGCCCAATGAGGGCGTGGAAAATCAGGTCAAACAGTATCTTCCTTCTACAGTTTGGCCCGTGAGCTACTGTTATGGTCCTGTAAATATCGACCAAAAAATTAAATGGCCACGTCCACAGATCTACAGACTACATAGATATTTTACAAATTTTATATATTTTTAACACTATTGATGCTAGAGAGTATAAACTTGGTATGTATATGTACTTGAGGTAACACCCCAAGATCGAAAATACATATATGGCGGATGATTTCCCAAATATTATATATGTATATAAAAAAGGATTTTAGTAAAAATAAAAAATAAAGAAAAGAATAATCGACAATACGTATAGCACGAAAAATATATAACTGTTCCCGTTTTAATGGTATCGATTCAAAACGAATACGATACTATACTATCTAGAGCCTTAAAATGTTGCTTTTAGTTTCATGTGAGCCTTATACAAATTGGGAATTTGTTACATTTTTACCTCGAATTTGCAAAACACGTATTTCAAATACAAGATACTTGTGCTTTAGCAAATACACACATATGAATGACATGCTCCCGCCCTGCAAGTTTGATCAAAAACGTTTGTCTACAAAAAAAAGCTATTAAACATTTAATTTCCCATATCATTGCCATACAGCTAGCAGCCCAAACGCAGCGACATGCGCTTGCGCGTGAGTGTGCCTGTATGTGTTGCTTGTAGTTTACATACATATACATATGTATATTAAAGAAATGGTGGATTTTCGGAATCTTGGTTCTTTGCAGGGTTTATATTCTTTTTTAAGAAACGTTTTACTTTCAGCTGCCTACGATTGCGCTCGATTTTGATGATTTTTATCGTTTTTTCGCCGGTGTTGCTTTGGTTAATTACCTGTAAGTGTTATTGAAGATGGCACAGCAAATTATTATTATATCCTGAACCCATTGAAAATGGGAAATCATCTTGATCAGGGAGACAAGCCGAGTTGATTTAGCCCTGTCCGTCTGTCTGCCTATCCGTTCGTCCGTCTGTTCGTATGTATGAACGCTTCGATCTCAGAACATACATATGTATAAGAGCAAGAGTCTTGAAATTTTGTAGGTCCCTGTATGGGGCGCGCATATCGAGTTTGCTTTAGAAAATCGATAACAATTTTCATTTTAATGTTATTGATTAAATACGAAAACCAAAATTCAGCTATAAAATTCTATCTAATTCATCTTTGTGGCTAGAGTCTTCAAATTTTGCTTTTAATGTTATTTGAGCCTAACACAATTTTGGTTTTTCTTAAATTTTGGATGCCAGCCCCCCTTAGCCTCAAATTTGTAAATCACGTATTTCAAATACTAGAGAATTGTGCTTTGGAAATTACTCTCATATGAATGACATGATCACGCTGAACAAGTTTGATCAAAATCGGTAGTCTAGAAAAAAGTTATTAAAAATTACATTTCCCATAACATTGGCATATAAATAGCAGCCCAAGGATAGTTGACGCAGCGACTTGCGCTTGTGTGTGTGTGTGTGTGTATGTATTGCTTGAACATACATAAACATTCATTTGTATATAAAAGAAACGGAGATTGCTTGGAATAGCGGTTATTCGCAGGGTTCAGGGAATCAGATGTCTCGACTAGAGTTTTTTTTTACTTGTATTAAGAATATTTATTTAAATTATTTAATTATTAGTAAACTTATACTACTTATTGTTAAGTTTAATGACTAATAATTCATTTAAATTGTCTGCGCTTATCATCATCAGTCGCTCAAAGACCTTTTTCTTCATTTCACTCAAGCGTTTGCTCGCGGTCTGACCGTTTTTTTCTGTAGCTGGCGAGCATTTTCGTCAAATACTCATTAATGACTCTTATTTAAAGACTACGCAAAATGCTTAACTGTTATTATGCTCGCGAGCGACGTAAAAGAACAGGTCTTCGCTCAGCTCGCTCGCGCTCGAACTACAACCTTTTTTTCGTTTCTGATTCGTTTCGATTAGAACTGTTATTTGCGAGCTCTGCGTTTCTTAATTTGCATGTAAATGGGAACAGGAGACACGCTGACAAGCTTCGTGCCAATACGAGGAAAACCGCTGTTATACGCGCAGGACTGCCACGCCTTCTAAAATTTTTACAGAATTAGACCTTCATTTGACTGTGCATAATGTGCAGTAATAAATATAGTTGAAAGTGCATGAAATTAATAATGAATTCAATGTATAATGAGTTGTAAGCGTAAATGAATTAACGCCTGGCACTTTAAAGAGCAGCACAAGAGCGACGAGAGTGGGCTCTCTGCCTGTGCTGGCTCTCTGCCGCTAGCTTAAGTTTTAGCTTTGTAATAAATCAGTACACAAAACACTTGGTTGTCGGCAAGCTGCGGGTTGAAGACCACATAATTTGCTTTATTTGAAACGGTATTATACCGAGCCTTTTTGTCCGGACATTTTTGGCGCCCCCGGGTCTTATACATACATATATACCAACTATTTTCAATTTAATAAAGTGCACTCGAGACCTGCAGATTGAAACTGCATGTAAATCTATGTACATATGTATATGCCTGTCTATTAATAAATGCTTAACTTGGTTGTTTATACATACATATATTGTCAAAATAATTAGACATTGACCTCTGTCTGTTCTCGAATTTGACGAACATAGAGTCAAAACTGAGCCAGAGAGTTCAACCTCTGTGTAAAGAAAGAAAAGAATTGAAAAACCCGTTTCACACAGCTTTGCCGCCTTTTGTGCTACACTGGATATGTGTTAAAATCTTCGTCATCATTGCGCTCTCGCTTTGCGCTCTTGTCGATCGGCAAAATGAATAAGTGTGCGAATGTAGCTGTCGTGAAGTTCGGCTGTGAATTTGCGCTTCCACTTGCGCTGATCGTTGTGCGCATTAAATGTGTAAGAGTGTAGGTTTGGCACTCACGATCAAACAGTGGGTGGTTGTCTTAGCTAAATAATTTACAGGTGTCTGTTACAATCGTTGGAATAGCTCACTTACAACTAGCTAATATATAAAATATAGATTATCGACCGAACGCAGTGGATAGTATTCTGCAATTCCTTTACTTATATTATAATTCGGGTTTAGTTGAAATTGGTTTCAATTGAAAAAAAATTTTGAGAATCATGAGTGACAAGCGAGGAAAGAATCGGTCTATGGGCGAATCATAATCAGCGCGGATTGAATGCATGCTAAATGCTTATAAAAACGTTACAAACATAACGCGTATCAACAAATCGTCGAAAAACTACACAATATCGGTAGAGCCTTTTGAAATTGAATGTCGTTTGGAAATATTAAGCCGATACATAGAAAACGCGCTTAAAATACAGCAAGAGCTGGACGAAATTAATTCAGACTTAGTGCCTCCAAGGCACTACTAATGAAGCTGGGCAGTGACAGTCAACCAAAACCAGAAAGTCATGCCAATTCGACCATGATTAGCTCCGTGTCACATACAAGAAACCTACTTAACATTAAATTACCTAGGTTTAGTGGAGAGTATTCCGAATATAAGAACTGGTCTGTTCGAGAATTTAGTTGACAATAATCCAGGTCTTTCAAACAGAAAAGTTCAATGATTTGTTGCCGTGCCTAGATCGAGAGGCACTGGGTACTGTTAAGGCTTATCAAGTAACAGAAGATAATTACCCAAAAGCTTTGAATGCTTTAAAAACAGTATATGACAACCAAGAAGCCTCTTCTGCATGCGGTATAAGTCGTAAGACACTTCATGACAGTGGGAAAAGAGGTGGAAAAACGTCATTAGCCGTTGCTCTTCCAAATCAGCTCCAAGTCAATAAATGTGTTTTTTGCAAATCTAATGATCATTATATTCAGCCTTGTTCATAATTCGCAGCACTACATTGCGAACAGAATCGATTTTAATACGCGAAGGGCTATCCGCCTTGTATAAACTCTTTGCGAACAGGACATTCGGTATCCGCTTGTAAATCAGCTCACTGTCGTGTTTGCTCTAAGCCCCATCATTCCATACTACATAGATACACTTCGGAGGCTCCTCAGGCTGCCTCAATGACTATCCCAGTAGTTCCAAGGCCCATTGCGTCGCAGTCTTCGGCTGTGAACCACGCGAGTAGCGCCTCTGACCAAGTTCTCCTGGCAACGGCTGTCGTCAGAGTAAAAGATCAATCAGGATCGTAACAGTTAGCTAGAGCCCTCTTAGACTCCGGCTCTCAGGTAAACTTTATCACTGAGGAATTAGCTAAGCAATTAAAATTGAAGAGGCAAAAAAGGGGGTATTAAATTATTGGGCATTGTAAACTGTCAGTCAGTTGTTAGTCACAGTGTTCAAACATCAAAAGCCTCACGAACGGATGACACACAAATCATCACTGATGTTGGCATCCTCCGGTCTATATCGTCATACCAACCTGAGAAACTTACTGAGAAGATATCTGTGCCTGATAGTGTGCAGTTAGCTGATCTTAAGTTCCACAAGCCACAACGCATTGATATACTTCTTATGTATTAAGAGAAGGCAGAATAAAGGGAGCTAGCAACTTACAGCCTTTGGTTGGATAATGTCTGCTCGTTGCCGAACGAATGAAATATCCATCCGTTCCTCAACTTTAATTAGCGTTGTGAATGACGAGATCTATGTAGACTCGATCATTCAAAAGTTTTGGGAGTTAGAAGATAAATCTAATACAAATTATTCAAACTTGTATACCCCAGAACAACAGCTGTGCGAGAAGTTCTTTGTAGAGACTATTCGCCAATCCACCTCGGGTCGGCTCCGAGTGCCGTTGCCATTCAAATCTAGTCCGCACAGTCTAGGCATGTCATATGACATAGCCAAACGACGGTTTATGGCTCTAGAGAGAAGAATGTGAAAAAAGACAACATTCGGCCCATGGATATCGACTTCATGAAAGAGTACTTGGCTTTGGGTTATATGAGCCCGACAGATAATCACATTCCAAAAGAGCCGCATTATTTTATTGCGTAAAAATGCGTGCTAAGGCCGCACAGCTCGTCAACGAAACTCCGGGTAGTATTCTATCCCTCCAGCAAACCGTCTTCTCAGTTGTCGCTGAATGATCTACTCATGGTGGGTCCGACCATTCAGCCTCAGTTATGGGAAGCGTTGCTACGCTTTCGACTTCGCCCTTGGGCTGCAACCGCAGAAATAACTAAAATATAACGTCAAATGGAATTAGACTAGTCCCAGGGCAACTTTCAACTTGTTGTGTGGAGAGAAATGCTTACTGATCCGTTACAAATTTTTCGTTTAAATACAGTATCGTGTGCGACAGCTGCTGCCCCATTCTTAGCAGTTCAATGACTAAAGTATCTGAGCGAATTACACGCTTCTACTCACCCAGCTGCTGCTAGGTCCTTAGCTCACGACTTTTATGTCAATGGTTTGTTGACAGGATCAGACAGCACTGAGGAGTTATGCTTGTTGCACCGCGATTTAATCGCAATTCTTCAAGGCTTTGGCTTCCATCTTACAAAATGGTCGTCCAACTTTAAGCAACTTGCAGCTCAATCAGCAGAGGACAACATTGTCATTGGTCATCAAGAACACACAAAGACATTTGTTGCCAATCGAGTAGCAACCCTTCAGGAGTTGACAGCCAATGTCTCTTGGCGTCATGGACCAACAAAAGACAACCCGGCAGACATAGTATTTCGGGGATGTTCAGTTGTGGAATTTCGATCTTCAATGTTTTACAGCGTTCAGAAGAATTGTGGTCAGCAAACCCACATATTAAACTGTCGAATTAATTGGAGTCGTTAGAGATGCGTAGGGCTGGCTGTCTTTACTACGGTTGCGGTTGAGGAGATCGTCAACTCAATCACACCACTCATAGAAGCTACATCTTCGATTACAACACTGATATATATATATATAATCTCTTACATGTTCCGCTTCATCGATGGAAAGAGCGAGAAACATGTCTCTTTGATTCCTTCAGCTTCTAAATTAAGTTTCACCTTTCTTGCAGTAATATCTATGATTCAGCATACAGAGTTAGCTCAAGAAATAGAAAAATTAAAACAGTCCACAGTTTTGCAACCGGCTCTTCAAAAACTAACACCATTTCTGCACTCTCATCAGCATGGCAAGCGTATTATGGTTGGTGCGGATAGGAGGTCGCTTGATGAAGGCGCCATTAGCACATAATTCCACATTCCCCTTGCTGTTGTCTAAAAAGTGTCGATTTGTCTGTCATGCCAATCCAATGGTCCTGATGGGATTACTTCGGCAACAAATTAGGGTGATCAATTCTCGAGAGGTGTGCAGTGGTAGTGAGAAAATGCGTGCATTGATTTCGATATAAATAATGGGCTCCCAGCAGCAACCCAAACGACCGAAGCGATACCCAGGGGAGATGGTAGGGTGAGAGTGGTGGTCATAAAGACTAAATCGGGCCCATACAAACCTCCCATTCATTGCATTGCACCCTTACCTAGAAATTAAGGTAGTAATATAAACTTGAATTGAAGCCCTGCGGCCTTTCAACGCGGTCGATGATCAGTCATTTGACTGTGCATAATGTGAAGTAATAAATATAGTTGTAATTGCATGAAATTAATTATGAATTTAATATACAAAGAGTTGTAAGCGTAAATGAATTAACGCCTGGCACTGTAAAGAGCAACACAAGACAGCGGTAGCGAGTACTCTCGCTGCCTTTCTTCCGCTACCTTAAGTTTTAGCTTTGTAATAAATCAGTACACAAAAGACCTGGTGGTCGGCAAGCTGATGGTTGAAGACCACATAAGTTGCTTTATTTGAAACGGTATTATACCAAGCCCTTTAGTCAGGACAGACGTGTTAAACTCATTTTGGCAACTAGCGACCAGTTAGTTTTTCGATGAAGATTCGCCTAGTGATTCAATTTACCCAAAGGATAATCCGGCCATACGCGTTTCACGGGCTAGTCGAATCTGATTTCAGGAGAAGGACTTAAATCTTATCGAAAACATGTGTGGAACCTTGCTTGGCGGGTTTATGCAGGCGGAAAAAATTTCAATCGGTGGAAGAGCTTGGAAAAACGGTTTCTCAGGTATGGGCTCAACTACCACAAGCCGAGTATTAAACAAGTTAGAACGGTGGAGTTGGACGCAACCGACTGCGAAATACTTTTTCACGTCCCAGCAGCCCACAGGGGCATCTATCACATTCGAATTTTAATCTTAAACCCGCATTGAAACGTTTTACTTTCAGCTGCCTCCGATTGCGCGCCATTTTGATGATTTTTATCCTTTTTTGCCGGTGTTGCTTTGGTTAATTACCTGCGAATGTTGTTGAAGATGGCACAGGAAAATATTATTAAATTTGTACATGTGATTTGAGAAGATTATTAATTATGAAGGATTATACAGATGTTTAAATAACCATACTGTTATAATTTTTTTTATAATTAAAAAATACAATAGACATACACAAAAGACCATCATATTATTTTATTTAATTAACCATATATAAGAAAAATTAATTGTTTTTTTTTTTTTTTTGTTTTAAATCAATAAAGAAGTTGGATTTTTGCGTCTAAGTCGTTCGTGCTATGAGGGGCTTACTACCGTAACGATCACCAAGTTTTTTCATAGATATACTTTGATTTACACATGTTGATTGTGTTGTGTATGTCGCATTTGGATTTCTTCGTCGATCGTTAGTTGACCATAAACCTAGAACAAAATAGAATACAGTATTTGGAGTATAAATAAATATATTAAAATACATTGTCATACACATTCTCTTGAGGTGTGTTGGTTATGTAGAATATCCGTCTTGCTGCCCAAAAAATTATATAAATGTACTCCGACTTTATACTGACAGTTTGGCATGACCAGCCTATACTACTGTTAATTTTAATCATTTTATTTATTATTTCTACATTTTATGTATACTTGCTCCCTGTTCTGCTATAGTACACCAATAATTTCTTCAGGCAGCAAAAACTTTTATTTTTGGGAACAAAAAAAATATAACGAGCCTTCGGCTTAACCCCGGATTAAGTCGAACTCAACCGACAGTATGTTCATGGTAACCAATTTATATTTAGGACCACCGATAAATTATAAGCCACTTGTGTATGGTTTTTTTTTTGCACCGATGTATGTATATGTTTTAAGTGTTTATATGTTTACACATCGCACTTATGCTAACGAAAGCTAAACTTACTATGTACACACCTAGGTTCGGAGGTAAGCGTGTGTAAGATCTGCCATAAAACCGGCTAGGTTCTTTGCTGTCTAGGATCTGCAGAGCACTCCAGGTGACGCTGTATTCTCCGGCGGTTCGATCGGATCAATTGCTACTACTGGATTCGCTCGTTAGCGGACCTAAAACGTGTCTCAGAGGCGCACAATCTTTTCGGAAGGCTACTCCCATTTAAACATAATTCTTGTCGGAGGATTTGCCACCACTATCGCTATTCTCAGCCGCGTCACATCGATGTCCATGTTGGGTTGCCTATGTCCTTATAGACATAGACCTATGTATGTTAGATATCCTTGTAGGTTCCCACGATTTCCTTGCCCTGCCATCAATGTCCTCTTTCCTTTCTCTCTGTCCTTTCTGCTTCTCACTCGCGTTGAGACTAAACACTTCTACATTTACTTGCACTTCTATTTTCACTGACTCAGTGCCAAACTGCGGGCGTCTTTTTATAGCAAAGACACAGGTCCTGCTTCGGCTCATAAGAGGGGCCTGTCTGCTGCTCGTGTCCAAGTTAACCGTAATATCGCCTGACTTTTTGGGATGAAAACTGCCCAGATCGCCTGGCAGCCTCTCATAATCGGGATACAACAAAAAGTTTGTATTAATGTTTCCAAATGATTAAATTTGGCACCGCTCCGTTCCTTTTTCTCCCTGCGTTGCTTTTAATGTTAACGTTTTGCATGAGCAAGGAAAACCCTTTCAACAGCTCGATATACTCGGTCTCTCGCCATTGCATCTCCACCTGTTTCATGTGCTCCAGGAAGCCTTCTTCGGTGTCCGGAACTGACATGAATGGCGTTGGGCCGTGAGGCGATCTCCCCAGGAAGGAGCACAGAGGCGAGTATCACTCATCGACCACGTCATTGGAGTTGAGTTGAGTTTTTTGCGAGTTAGCCGCCGTATCCGGTCCAGCCTGGGGCCAACCACCCTCCTACATCCCTCATCGCATTAGATGGCGGTGGGCACCCATGGTCCATCGCTCGGGCTGCTCCTGCATAGTCGCTGACCAGCCTGCTAGGATCGACAGGGTGTTCCCGTTTGACGCCCAAGCCCGGGCCGAAGGTCCATATAATTATACGCTGAACCCATTGAAAATGGGAAATCAGGGTATAATGGTTTTGTGAAAATGAATGTAACAGGCAAAAGGAGGCGTGGCAGACCCCATAAAGTATATATATTCTTGATCAGGGAGAGAAGCCGAGTCGATTTAGCCCTGTCCGTCTGTCTGTCTGTCCGTCTGTCCGTCCGTCCGTCTGTCCGTATGTTTGAACGCGTCGATCTCAGAAGATATAAGAGCTAGAGACTTCAAATTTTTTTGGAAGTTCGTGTATATCACGATTCGATCGAGTTTGTTTCAAATATTCGATAACTATCATCGTTTTAATGTTATCGATTAAAAACCGATATCTTCATGTAGTTATAAAATTCTATTTAATTCATATTTATAGTCAGAGTCTTTAAATTTTGCATTTAGTGTTATTTGAGCCTTCTGCAATTTTGGTTTTTGTTAAATTTTGGATGCCACGCCCTCAAATTTCCCCTTCGCCTCAAATTGCATTGGCACATACACACATATGAATGTCATGATCACACCCAACAAATTTGATCAAAATCGTTAGTCTAGAAAAAAAGTTATTAAACATTTAATATCTCATATTATCGGCGTCTTGCAGCAGCAGCAAAGCTGATGAGTCATAATGCACAGTTAGCAGATTGTGTGCTTGTGCGTGCGTCTGTGTGTGTGTATGTATTGCTTGCTACATATGTACATATAAAAGTAACGGAGAATGTTAGCGGCTCTGAGGAATCGCAGTTCTTTGCTGGGTTCAGGGGATCTCTTAGTCGAGTAGTCTCGACTAGAGCACTCTTACTTGTTTTTTCTTAAAATAGGCAAACTACACGCCCACATTTAACGGGTCCTGTCTCATCTGGCCTGTCTTTGACACTAAAACTGATCTTTCCACCGCCCGAAATTATCGCTGAATTCCAGACTACTATTATAGTCACCGCCCTACTATACTTCCCCTACACACTTTCAATTAACACCTTTGTTGTTGGCTGTTTTGCATATTTTCCCTCTTTAGTTATTGGCTGTTTTGATTATTGCTATCGCCGGCGATCGCTGCTTAGCCGTCAAGGTTCACCCGCCTCTGCATGGGCCCCTTATGGAGTCAGTGGCTGGTTAGCTTTCACCTTGGGTATCTGCCAATACCCACCATTCAGACTTGTGACGTATTGCGCCTCGCGCAACTGGTCCAAAAATAATGGACCCGAGGAAGTGGAAATGCATTTTTAATGCATAATGGCAACATGCCAGTACAGCTTTAGCATTTCTTGGCCACACATCCGGCATGCCTTGGCTGGATTCTGGAAATGTGTCCTCGGCCCTGCCCTGTATGTTTTAGACCTCGGCCATACTACGGTGATAGATCTGCTCAGCTTGCCTCAGCTTCTCCCTATCCTTCTCCAAGTTTTCAAACTAGCCCGCTAGCAGCACAGCGGCTTTAATGTGCTATCGAAACGAAAGCCCCACTCACGCACTTGTTTGGTAACTTTCGGGTGCTCTGGCCCAGTGAATCTCGGCCCTTCTATGATACTCAGCAGGGGCCCCGGCAATGGTTGATGGCAGCGAAAATCGTACCACATACGTCGGCGATCATCGCTTCGTCCTTGTGTGGCGAACGGCGCCCATGAACACATACCTCAGGGAATAAGGGATCCTTTTCTCATTCTCGGTAACCTAATCGCCGAACTGCAGTATGTCTGACAATTTTACTCTGAACTCACGGCCATAAAACAGCCTTTTTTTAAGGTTTTATACCCGTGCTCGCAACACTGCAGGTGACGCTGTATTCTCCGGCGGTTTGTTCGGATCCATTATAGTGCTCTTCTACGTATGGACTCGCTCGTTAGCGCACCTAGAACGTTTCTCAGAGACGCACACTCTTTCCGCACGTCTACGCTCACGTGCCTTTACTCCTGTGGCAGGATGTGCCAATATTAGCACTATTTTCAGTCACGCCGCATAATATCATTGTTGGTGGGATCTGAGGATCCTGCATCCTTGCTGAGTCGCCTATGTCCTTATAGGCGTCCAGGATATTTCTCTTAGATATCCTTGTGTATAATGATGTCATTCGATACTCGCGATCGATGGGCTCTTGAAATCAATGTCGTGCGCCGCCCTTTCTACTGTTTCTCACTCGCGTTAACTCTCGGCATTTTTACTGACACTTTACTGCCGAACTGCGCGCACCTTTTTAAAGCACAGACGCAGGCCGTCGGCTTTGAAGTGGGGCCGATCTGTCCTTAACACTACACATAAAACTATTCGAAAAATTAACTAAACAAGTGTTAATAAGCGCCTAATAAAATTAAGTATTTAAACAATTAAGAATGCTCTAGTCGAGACTGCTCGACTAGGAGATCTTCCTCCGTTACTTTTAAATGTATGTAGCAAGCGACGCATACACCCACAGACGAACTCACCATCACACAGTCAATATAATATGATAATACGAGATATTAAATGTTTAATAACTTTTTTTCCTAGACGAACGATATATGTGTTATGTGCCCCAAGTCTCTAGTACTTGAAATACGTGTTTTACCAAATTGAGGCGAAATTGTGTAAGGCTCAAATAACACTAAATGCTAAATATTGAGACTCTAGCTATAAAGATGAATTAGATATAATTTTATAACTAAGTAATGATATCGGTTTTTAATCCATAACATTAAAACTATGACAGTTATCGATTATTTGAAACAAAATTTGAAGTCTGTAGCTCTCATATGTTTTGAGATCGACGTGTTCAAACATACGGACAGACAGACGAAGACGGCTAAAACGATTCGGCTTGTCTCCCTGATCAAGAATATATATACTTTATGGGGTCTGCCACACCTCCTTCTGCTTGTTACGTACATTTTCACTAAAACATTATACCATTTTTTCCCACTTTAAATGGGGAAGTCGCTTCATAGTTCAATCTGTGATTGGGCGTTATACATAATAAGCTCGAAAGGAAATACACTGAACTTTGCGAAGAACCGTTATCCCAAGTATTCTCCATTTTTTTTATAAGGTGCCCGAAATAAGTCTCTGAGACACTCTGTTAAGTATATTTTAAAAAAACTAAATTGCTGTTTAAACTTAATAAAAATACCAATCTACTTCAAGTTAAGTCAACCCAAAAAAGCTTCGTAAATATAATCAAAAATAATTATACAAAATAACGAAATAAGTCTCTGGGACAGTTTCATAATTTCTAACTGAAAATTTAAAAAAATCGACAAAACTTATAAGAATTTTTTTTAAACGTTAATTTATTGTAAATACCACTAATAATTGTTCAATACTTTCATTGCTCGTGCTGGTATTGAAATAATCCGATTTTGGACCGATTGTATGCCAAATTTGTCCAATTTCCCGTAGGCATAAACCGGTTGAGTCAAGATTCTAAATAGATTCCCTATTGGATTTAAGTCCGGGTTGCGTACTGACCACTCCAAAACAAGAATGTGTAAATTTTTAAGATAAACCTAAGCTAACTTTTCTACTCCAAATCGAATCCTCACAGTTATGCTCCACTTCAAAAGGCACTAAAACAGGCTCCAACAGCTCAACATCAATTTGAGCATTCATTCTATGCGTTACAAAACATATTGATATTTTTTCATTATATGCGAATATACCCCATATCATTATGCCACTCAGTGTCTCAAAATTGGTGTCTTTGGCATACTGTAATTTTGCAACTTTATGTCGGGGAAAATGCTCGCGAGCGAGCGAAAAAAAACGGGTCTTCATTCGTTTCGGTCAGACAGCGAGCGAATGCTTGAGTAAAATTAAGAAAGAGGTCTTTGGGCGACTGATGCATATTCATGTGCGATGCAAACGTACTATGTATATGGTATTACTCAAATAAAGCAAAAAATTCTTGCGTCGCATGTGTGTATCTTAAGTTTACTAAATATTTTAATTTTTTAATGATATCAAGCTTCAACTGCCACATTTAAATGCGCTCGCACAAGTAGTTCTAACTACACCAGCAACTCATTTTTAGCCCTACTGTGTTATCTCTAACATAACAATATGTATATACCCGTCACATAGCAGTGTATACTGCATGTGCATAAAGTGAAACTTTGTTACATATACAAGACGCGATCAACGTAATCATTTGATATATGATCGGCCACTTATGTGGGGACTGCTCATGTAAGAATAGCGGCGTCAGCAATTGACCGCCTTGCATGCTAACGGCTGCCTCTTGTATACATATGAAACATATGTATATGTATGCGCGTTGCTGCTTTCTGCGGCCGAAGCTCGAAATACATAATATATATATACTACGATTCCCAGCTCTGCTGCCTTCTGCGGCAGAGATATATAATAAGAAATACATATATGTACTTTAGGTTATAACTACATTTGACTTTGCTAATAAATTCATTCTGATAAAACCATTCTAACGAAGTACAACATGGCGACCGTGACAAGTGTCTCGATTATGGCATGGGCCGAAATGGATTAACAACAACAACGGCAAAAACAACAACCACAACAAAAATAATTATACACTCAGCAAATGGAAAGCAGCGAAATGTTCTAATTGCTAAATAAATTGCAATAATAGCAGCAGCAACATCAACTACAAGAACAACACTGCAACAGCAGCACAAATATCTAAGTGGAAATAATATCTCCATTACCTATGGAGGCAACAATACCTTTACAAGCCGAGCTGGACAATATTGAGCAAATTCAGAAAGAGAAACAAAAGACTCAACCCCTACCACTCAAGTTATCCAAGTAATAAACAATAATAATAATAATGCTGCTCAACATCCCAGAATAGAACAACAAAAGATAGAAGCATTGTCCACTTTCATGCCAAGCAGTTCGGCTCCTATTGACCAAAGGGACGCACCAACGCTACAAGAAGCGTTAGAAGTGTTTCCCAACGA
Source organism: Drosophila repleta (assembly GCA_018903745.1). Classification (NCBI taxonomy): domain Eukaryota; kingdom Metazoa; phylum Arthropoda; class Insecta; order Diptera; family Drosophilidae; genus Drosophila; species Drosophila repleta. The sequence goes on from JAEIGN010000419.1 coordinate 249,300, forward strand.
TGGACCACGCCCACTCACACTTGTTGAGTACAGGGCTAGACAACAACGAGGGACCGCTAAGAGAAAACCCCAGTGAGGAGGACAGGAAAGAATAGATGACATCAACAACAAACTTCGCAATAGAGCGAAGTAACGCAAGCGGGTAGCAGAAATGCTTTAGCCTTGCTTGCCCTTAAAATAAGCTCTCTACACAAGCTGAAGCACTTTATCGTGCAGCTTGAAACTACTAATCTCTGTTAGGCTCTTACTAACAACACATGGTTGGACAATTAATTGTATCAATAAACAAGTAAGAAAATTCTAGTCGGGGGTCCCGACTAGGAGATACCCTGAACCCAGTGCTATATGCGGTTTTTAAAATACTGCATAATTAGCATTTTGTATAAACGCACAGACACTAAATTCAATTCATTTTCAATTGTTTAGCCAACAGCGCCATCTATGGTTCGATAGAACCAATTGAACAGCTGATAATTCGCAAATCATAGCGCCATCTATTGGAAATATGTACACTAAAACTAGCGGTTCTTAGAATTTGCTAGATGCGAGCAGTTCAATGTGTACGTGTGTATGTGTGCACACGTATAGGAAAACAATTTGTTTTGCGTTGCTGGTCACGTGTTTGGCCGATTGTCCAAATGTTTTGTTTAATAACTTCTGCGCCAATTAATGAATTTGAATGAAATTTTCAGCTTATGTTCAACATATTTTATTACATTTTTTCCAATTTAAAAAAATGCAAACCAATTCATTTATTGGCTTTGAGTGCAACTAATCTCAATTTAAATATTTGGGGAAATTTGGAGCCGGTATCCAAAATTTAACAAAAATTATGATTACATAAAATAAATATAAAACTAACACAAAAATTAGCGACTTTAACTATAAAGACGTGGGAGATATAATTTAATAACTTTATTCTGATAACGTTTTTAATCGATAAAATTAAAACGATAGTAGTTATCGCTTTTTTGAAACAGACTTGATCTGCGCACTCTATACAGGGATCTACATAAAATTTTCAAGTCTATAGCTCTTATAGGTTCTGAGACCGACGCGTTCACACATACGGACGGACAGACGGACAGGGCTAAATCGACTCGGCTTGTCACCCTGATTAAAAATATATATACTTTATGGGGTCTGGCACGCCTCCTTCTGCCTGTTACATACATTTCAACAAAAACATTATACCCTGATTTCCCACTTTCAATGGGTTCAGGGTATAACAAGTAAGAGTGCTCTAGTCGAGACTGCTCGACTAAGAGATCCCCTGAACCCTGCGAAGAACTGCGATTCCTAAGAACTGTTAACATTCTCCGTTACTTTTATATGTACATATATAGCAAGCAATACATACACACATACACACACACACACACACGCATGTACAATAGCACACAATCTTCTAACTGTGCATTATAACTCAGCAGCTTTGCTGCTGCTGCAAGACGCCGATAATATGAGATATTAAATGTTTAATAACTTTTTTTCTAGACCAACGATTTTGTGTATGTGACAAAGCACAAGTCTCTAGTACTTGAAATACGTGATTTAGCAATATGTCATATGTGTATGTGACAAATCACAAGTCTCTAGTACTTGAAATACATGATTTAGCAATTTGAGGCGAATGGGGCGTGGCATACTAAATTTAATAAAAACCGAAATTGCGTAAGGCTCAAATAACACTAAATGCAAAACTTGAAGACTATAAAGATGAATTAAATAGAATTTTATAACTTAGTGAAGACATCGGTTTTTAATCGATAACATTAAAACGATGATACCTATCATTAATTATTTAAAACTAACTCGATCGAATCGTGATATACATGAAGCTCCAAAAATAATTTGAAGTCTGTAGCTCTTATATCTTCTGAGATCAACGCGTTCAAACATACGGATAGACGGACAGACGGACAGGGTTAAATCGACTCGGCTTCTATCCCTGTTCAAGAATATATATACTTTATGGGGTCTGCCACGCCTCCTTCTGCCTGTTAAATACATTTTTACAAAAATATTATACCCTGATTTCGGTTTTTATTAAATTTTGGATGCCACGCCCTCAAATTGCCCCTTCGCCTCAAATTGCTAAATCAAGTATTTCAAGTACTAGAGACTTGTGCTTTGGCACACATATTAATGACATGATCACGTATAACAAATTTGATCAAAATCGTTGATCTAGAAAAAAAATTATTAAACATTTAATATCTCATATTATCGGCGTCTTGCAGCAGCAGCAAAGCTGATGAGTCATAATGCACAGTTAGCAGATTGTGTGCTTGTGCGTGCGTCTGTGTGTGTGTATTTATTGCTTGCTACATATGTACATATAAAAGTAACGGAGAATGGTAGCGGCTCTTAGCAATCGCAGTTCTTCGCAGGGTTCAAGGGATCTCTTTGTCGAGCGGTCTCGACTAGAGCACTCTTACTTGTTTTGTTAGTTTTTCATTTATTTTATGTAATTTTGATTTTTGTTAAATTTTGGATACCGGCAACAAATATTCCCAAATATGAGGTTAGTTGCACTCAAAGCCAATAAATGAATGGGTTTGCATTTTTTAAAAATTGGAAAAGATCTAATAAAATATATTGAACATAAGCTGAAAATTTCATTCAAATCCATTAATTCGCGCAGAAGTTATTAAAGAAAACATTTGGCCAATCGGCCAAACACGTGACAAGCAGTGCAAAGCAAACAGTATTCCTATACATGTGCACACATATACATTGAGCTGCGTGCATCTAGCAAATTCTAAGAAACACAAGTTTTAGTGTACATATTTACAGTAGAAGGCGCCATGATTTGCGAATTATCAGCTGCTCAATTGAATCGAAACATGGATGGCGCTATTCTATCGAAACATGGATGGCGCTTTTGGCTAAACAGTTGAAAATGAATTGAATTTAATTTTCTGGGCGTTTATACATACTAAATGCTAATTATGCAGTATTTTAAAAAATGCAGATAGCACGGGGTTCAGGGTATCTCCTAGTCGGGACGCCCGACTAGAGTTTTCTTACTTGTTCCCTGTTATTTTTGTCTGCCCTGCTCAGAACCTACGCAGTAGTTCTTTTCCTTTCGTTTTTTTTCTCGTGCTTCACCCACTTGTTCACTTTCATAACCTTCTACTCGCGGCCAGCTCTTGCGCTTTTTTTGTTTTTTGTCTCGCGAACGAAGCTCAGAACCGACTGCCCGCGCTAGCTCTTTCGCCGGTAGCGCGCCGGCATCGGTAACGCAACTCCACCACGGCCGTCGCTTTTCACCACGAAGCCCACTCTTCGCCAAGGTGCGCAGAGTTGCATTGCCGATCGACGACGTGGGACTAAGTCGTTACTGTTCAATTTCGAATTCAAATATTAACTTATTGGAGACGGTCCCTTCATGGGACATTTTGCATCAGCTTGTCCAAAAGGTCGATCAGGTGGAAACGGCAACGTGTACGAGAATCGTGTTGAAATTTGTACAATATCTCCTCCATTAGGAGGGATAAATCTGTCCGATGGATCCGTTCCATTCTGTTTTGACTCAGTGGCAAAATGTTCCATGGTCAAGGAGAGCATCGCTAATAAATTTAAAGGAAAACAAATCAATAATATTTTAAAACTTTACATATGTAATACACAGCAAGTATTATCTGATACAAATATTGAACAATAACTCCTAATTTGTAGACTTATATCTATTTATATCTCTCGTGAGGCGGTTGTTTTATTGCCGCTTTACAAAATTTTCAAAATGAAAAAATTCTATGAGTTTACTATTCTCCTATGCCAATAGCTCAGGGAAAAAAATTAACTGTTTTACATTTGAGCGCGCGCACAAACTATCAAAACAACAATATCAGCTGTAACAACAACAATGAAAGCTGTAACATTGAGAGCGCACCCGCGCAAAACAAGTGTCAGCTGGACATTGCGAGCCGCGAAGCTGAGCTAAAGCGAAACAAAAACAATACCACCACACCCAAACCTTCACATGTTCACGTATGAGTGAAAACAGCCAACAAAAATGATGTGTCTCGCGAGCATAGAGCAAACATGCAAAACAACTTACACCAAACAGCTGTGCATTGTGAGAATAGCGGGCGCGTATTTAAAACAACAAGAAAACTATGCATCTCCCGAGGTTATAGGGCAAATGCACGAAATGGCAACAACAAAAATCGGTACAATAGAAGCACAGAAGGGCGTCTACCGAGATAGGGGACTGGAATCCAGCGATAAGGCTGGGTATTGGGAAGAGTACGCCTTAAGTTAGAAAGGGAGAAAAGGATGGCATAGGACCCGTTAGGTGCTGCCACCAGAGTTACCCAACACTGCACAGCCCTTTCTTCTACTACGTCTTCGCAGATCCAAAACAAGAGACTGCGTACTTAAAATAATAAAAATAAGTCTAAGCAAAGAACATGAAAAAATAAAGTTCAGTAGTCAGTATCACTTCAACCTAACTGGAGATAATCAGCAAACGCGCGACAAAAAAAACCATCAAAACCAAAAGATACCAAAGAAAACAAGTAAGAAAACTCTAGTCGAGACCGCTCGACTAGGGTATACCCTGAACCCTGCGAAGATCCGCTATTCCAAGCATTCTTCATTTCTTTTATATTCACATGCATATGTACGTTCATTACAAGCAAAACATACACACACACATACACAGGCGCAAGCACACACAAGCGCAAGTCGGTGCGTCAGCTGTTGTTTGGCTGCTTTGCATGGCAATGCTATGGGAAATTAAATGTTTAATAACTTTTTTTTCTAGACCAACAATTTTGATCAAACTTGTTGGGCGTGATCATGTCATCCATATGTATGTGTGTGCCAAAGCACAAGTCTCTAGTATTTGATTTACGGGAGTTACAAATTTAAGGCGAAGGGGGCGCCCAAAATTTAACAAAAACCGAAATTGCATAAGGCTTACATAACACTAAATGCAAAATTTGAAGACTCTAGCTAGAAAGATGAATTAGATAGAATTTTGTAGCTGAATTTAGATTTTCGTTTTTAATCGATAACAATAAAACGATAACAGTTATCGAATTTCTGTAACAAACTCGATATGCGCGCCCTATACAGGGACCTACAAAAAAATTTGAAGTCTCTAGCTATTGTAAGTTCTGAGATCGACGCGTTCATACATAAGGACAGACGGACAGGCAGACAGACAGACGAACAGGGCTAAATCGACTCGGCTTGTCATCCTGATCAAGAATATATATACTTTATGGGGTCTGCCACGCCTCCTTCTGCCTGTTACATACATATGCCTTTCAACAAAAACATTATACCCTGAATTCCCATTTTCAATGGGTTCAGGGTATAACAAGTAAGAAAGCTCTAGTCGGGGGTCCCGACTAGGAGATACCCTACACCCCGCTATATCAACTCGGCTTGTCACCCTGATCAAGAATATATATACTTTATGGGGTCTGCCACGCCTCCTTCTGCCTGTTACATACATACGCCTTTCAACAAAAACATTATACCCTGAATTCCCATTTTCAATGGGTTCAGGGTATAAAAATATTTGAGCCGAGCACAGGAGTTAGATAAGATTTAAAGAATATAACCAATTTTTAGGTATAACAACTATATGGTTGGTTCGTTTACAATAATAAAATTCCATTAAAGATTGGAATGGAATGAAGTTGCTAAAAAAAAAATAAACGCATTTCGTAATAAATTTAAAAAATCATATAAATGCATCAACAAAGATGCAGTCATAAAAGTTGAAACATTAACAAACCATATAGATGTTACAATAAGAGAATATTATAATATCGTAACATTAGTTAATAGATATGAAATAAGATTAACAGCGGTGCACAGGGAAAAATTTTTAAGGGTCATAAAATCCTTGAACACAAGATTAATTTCTGTCGCTAAAAGCCGACACATCGTAATTAATGCACCCAAAAGTCTAAATCAATTGGTTGAATTTAATTCCAGACAATTAAAAGATTTAGACGAATCCATACAATCAACCGATTCAGAATCTGACAGTGATATACAAACACTGGAAGAGAATACATACGACTTGATTGACATCAAACCAGAAAAACACGCAAATATGGCTCAAACTGAAGTAGAATTTATCAGACTAGCCAGATCTCTGATAACAGAGTTTGATGGAAAGCCTGAAAATCTACAGTGTTTTAATTAGTGTTTTAATTAAGTGTTTTAGATTCTTTGAATCTACTACAAAATTTTAAAGGCACACACGAGCGAATTGCCGTAATCCTTATAAAAAACAAACTTAAAGGCCATACGAGAAACCTAATCAGTAATGAGCAAACAGTTTCTGAAATAATTACTCAACTGGCGAAAGAAGTCAAAGGAGATCCGGTAGAAGTAATATCTGCTAAGCTCTTTAATCTTCAACAAAAGAACAAGACAGCTAACCAGTACACCCAAGAGGTGGAAAAATTGGCAAAGGCCCTTGAAGGAGGACAGTCCAATACTGTACTGCACTTCCAACAGCGCCAAAATGGCTATAACAGAGGTAACCAAGGTAATTACCGTGACAGAGGTAATATCCAAAACTACGGTTACCGAAATAACAGCAACAGATATAAGAGAGGATAAGGAAATTACAGAGGAAACTCTAGAGGCCGTGGAAATTCCAATACAGGGAATTTCAACAATGTCAGAGTAACCCAAACAACTTCGGGAAACTCCCAGACACCTCCAGATACTCAGGTTTAAAAGGTAAAATATCCACTGTCAATTTAAGTCTTAATAATTTCGTATCATTCAAAAATGTATAAACAAATAAAAAATAACATTTTTGATTGATACAGGTGCTGATATTTCAATAATAAAAGAAAATTCTGATGTCTTTCATGACATCCAAACTAATAGAATAGTAATAGAATTATAGGCATTCGAGATAGACAGATAAATACATTATTCCATATGAATTTCATATACTTCACACAGATTTCGCAATCCCTTGCGATGGAATAATAGGACAAGACTTCATAAAAAAATGTAATTGCCAAATAGATTACAATAGTTCCGAGGATTGGTTTGTAATCAGACCACAAAACCTAACGTATCCTATCTATGTTCCAATAACATTCAGTTCTGGTAATAATTCAACAAGTGATACGCAAAATAGAGTTGTCTTCAGCAGAAGATAACTTTTTAATTCCCAATCAGGAAATTAAACCGGGTGTTTATGTTGCAAACACTATTGCAACAGACCAAAATGCTTTTGTCCGATTTCCAAATACAATAGATACATGCCAAATGCTAGGCATAAATAACTTAAAATTTGAATCACTTTCGAGCTACGAAGTAGTTCAAAATCCTAAAGATGAAAGAGAGGGGACTGTAATTAATAAATTAAAGAAAAATGTACCAGCATTATTTAAAAAACAATTAGAACAAGTAAGAAAACTCTAGTCGAGACCGCTCGACTAGGGTATACCCTGAAACCCGCGAAGAACCGCTATTCCAAGCCTTCTTAGTTTCTTTTATATACACATGCATACATACGTTCATTACAAGCAAAACACATACACACACGCACAGGCGCACGCACACACAATCGCAAGTCGTTGCGTCAGCTGTTCTTGGGCTTCTTTTTGTATGGCAATGCTATGGGATATTAAATATTCAGTAATTTTTTCTAGACGAACGATTTTGATAAAACTTGTTGGGCGTGATCATGTAATCTATATGTATGTATGTGCCAAAGCACAAGTCTCTAGTATTTGATATACGGGAGTTACAAATTTAAGGCGAAGGGGGCGTGGCACCCAAAATTTAACAAAAACCGAAATTGCGTAAAGCCCAAATAACACCAAATGCAAAATTTGAAGACTAGATATAAAGATGAATTAAATATAATTTGATAACTAAATGAAGATATCGGATTTTAATCGATAACATTAAAACGATAATAGTTATCGATTATACAGGAACCTACATAAAAAATTTCAAGTCTCCAGCTCTTGTAGGTTCTGAGAACGACGGAATCATACATACGGACAGACGGACGCACGGACGGACAGACGGACATGGCTATATCAACTAGGCTTGTCTTCCTGATCAAGAATATATATACTTCTGCCTGTTACATACATTTTAACGAAAACATTATACCCTGATTTCCCATTTTCAATAGGTTCAGGGTATAAAAACTATGCACCCAGTATAGTGACGTGTTCGGACTTGAAACCGAACCAATCACTACAAACAATTTTTATAAGCAAAAATTGAGACTTAAAGATGATGAACCAGTATATGTAAAAAATTATCGACGTCCGCATAGCCAAACAGAAGAAGTCCAGAATAAAGTTGGAAAGTTAATTGAACAAAATATTGTCCAATCGTCTATATCACCATATAACAGCCCACTTTTACTAGTTCTAAAGAAATCCCTTCGGGGCAATAAAGAGAAAAAATGACGATTAGTAATTGACTATCGTCAAATAAAGAAAAAATTGATGTCCGATAAATTCCCGCTCCCCAGAATTGACGATATTCTTCATCAATTGGGTCGAGCCAAATATTTTTCATGCCTTGATTTAATGTCAGGTTTCCACCAAATTGAACTTGAGGAAAACTCAACAAATATAAAGTCTTTTTCAAAAGGTTAACAAAAATATAGAGAAAATATTATTGGAAAACATGACTAAACATGTAAAAGAGTACATTAAGGAATGTCCAAAATGCCTGATGTCGAAAACGACGAAACATAATAGATCGCCTATGGTTATGACAGAAACACAAATATATGCTTTTGACAGAGTAATAGTTGACACAATAGGTTCACTACCACGCTCAGAAAACGGAAATTAATACGCAATCACCTTAATTTGTCATTTGACGAAGTATTTAGTAGCCATTCCGGTTGCAAACAAAAACGCAACAACTGTCGCAAAAGCTATATTTGAATCTTTTATTCTGAAATACGGTCCAATGAAGACGTTCATTACGGGGACATGGGAGCAGAATACAGAAACTCCATTATTACTGACCTGTGCAAATATTTAAAAAAAGACAACATAACGTCTAAAGCACATCACCACCAGACATTAGGCAGTGTTGAAAGAAGTCATAGGACATTCAACGAGTACATTCGTTCATATATATCAGAAGATAAAACTGACTGGGACATATGGTTACAGTATTTCGTGTATTGTTTTAACACAACTCCATCAGTAACTCATAATTATTGTCCATATGAACTAGTATTTGGAAGGCAGAATAACCTACCAATACAATTTAATAGTGTAACTAATATAGAACCTATATATAATATACAGGATTATTCTAAAGAGGTTAAGTTTAGACTAGAAAACGCGTACAAAAGAGCGCGAATACTTTTAGAAAAGAATAAAGTTAAGCAAAAAGAAATAAATGATAAGAAAGCACTAGATTTTAAAATAAGTAAGAGTGCTCTAGTCGAGACTGCTCGACTAAGATATCCCCTGAACCCTGCGAAGAACTGCGATTCCTAAGAGCCGCTTACATTCTCCGTTACTTTTATATGTACATAAGTAGCAAGCAATACATACACACACACACGCACGCACAATAGCACGCAATATGCTAACTGTGCATTATGACTCAGCAGCTTCGCAGCTGCTGCAAGACGCCGATAATATTAGATATTAAATGTTTATTATCTTTTTTTCTAGACCAACGATTTTGATCAAATTTGTTGGGCGGGATCATGACATTCATATTTGTGTATGTTCCAAAGCAGAAGTCTCTAGTACTTGAAATAGGTGATTTAGTAATTTGAGGCGAAGGGGGCGTGGTAAACGTAACAAAAGCCGAAATTGCGTAAGGCCCAAATAACACTAAATACAAAATCTGAAGATTTAGCTATAAAGATGAATTAAATAGAATTTTATGAATTTTTAATGAAAATATCGGGTTTTAATCGATAACATTAAAACGATGATATTTATCGATTATTTGAAACAAATTCGATCGAATCGTGATATACACGAACTTCCAAAAAAAATTTGAAGTCTCTAGCTCTTATATCTTCTGAGATCAACGCGTTCAAATATACGGATAGACGGACAGACGGACAGGGCTAAATCGACTCGGCTTCTCTCCCTGATCAAGAATATATATACTTTATGGGTCTGCCACGCCTCCTTCTGCCTGTTACATACATTTTCACAAAACCATTATACCCTGATTTCCCATTTTCAATGAGTTCAGGGTATAACAAGTAAGAAAACTCTAGTCGAGACCGCTCGACTAGAGTATACCCTGAACCCTGCGAAGAACCGCTATTCCAAGCATTCTTCGTTTCTTTTATATACACATGCATATGTACGTTCATTACAAGCAAAACATACACACACACGCACAGGCGCACGCACACACAAGCGCAAGTCGGTGCGTCAGCTGTTGTTTGGCAGCTTTGCATGGCAATGTTATGGGAAATTAAATGTTTAATAACTTTTTTTTCCAGACGAACGATTTTGATAAAACTTGTTGGGCGTGATCATGTTATCCATATGTGCGCATGTGCCAAAGTACAAGTCTGTAGTATTTGAAATACGGGACTTACAAATTTGAGGCGAAGGGGGCGTGGCATCCAAAATTTAACAAAAACCGAAATTGTATAAGGCTCACATAAAACTAAATGCTAAATTTTGATTCTAGCTATAAAGATGAATTATATAGAATTATATAACTGATCATCGATTTCGTTTTTAGTCGATAACATTAAAATTAAAACAGTTATCGATTTTTTTTAACAAACTCAATCTTTTCGTGCTATACAGGAACCTACATAAAAAATTACAAGTCTCTAGCTCTTATAGGTTCTGAGAACGACGCGTTCATACATACGGACAGACGGACGGACAGACGGACAGACGGACATGACTATATCAACTCGGCTTGTCATCCTGATCAAGAATATATATACTTTATTGGGTCTGCCTCTCCTCCTTCTGCCTGTTACATACATTTCAACAAAAACATTATACCTTGATTTCCCATTTTCAATGGGTTCAGGTTATAAACAAGTAAGAAAACTCTAGTCAGGGGTCCCGACTAGGAGATACACTAAACCCCGCGCTATCTGCGTTTTTTAAAATACTGCATAATTAGCATTTCGTATAAACGCACAGAAAACTAAATTCAATTCATTTTCAATTGTTTAGCTAATAGCGCCATCTATGGTCCGATAGAATAGCGCCATCCCTGTTTCGATTTATTGAACATCTGATAATTAGCAAATCATAGCGCCATCTATTTGAAATATGTACACTAAAACTTGTGGGTTTTAGAATTTGCTAGATGCACGCAGTTCAATGTTTGTGTGTGTATGTGTGCACATGTATAGGAAAACAATTTGTTTTGCGTTGCTGGTCACGTGTTTGGCCGATTGGCCAAATGTTTTGTTTAATAACTTCTGCGCGAATTAATGGATTTGAATGAAATTTTCAGCTTATGTTCATCATATTTTATTACATTTTTTCCAATTTTTAAAAATGTAAACCCATTTATTTACTGGCTTTAAGTGCAACTAACCTCAATTTAAATATTTGGGGAAAGTTGGAGTCGGTATCCAAAATTAAATTTTTTTTAACAAACTCGATCTTTTCGTGGTATTCACGGACCTACATAAAAAATTTCAAGGCTCTAGCTCTTATAGGTTCTGAGAACGACGTGTTCATACATACGGACAGACAGACGGACAGGGCTAAATCGACTCGGCTTGTCTCCCTGATCAAGAATATATATACTTTATGGGGTCTGCCACGCCTCCTTCTCCCTGTTACATACATTTCAACAAAAACATTATACCCTGATTTCCCATTTTCAATGGGTTCAGGGTATAAAAAAAGAATCGAACGAAAATTTTAATTTTTGTGAAAAACACAATGTGATTAGTGTTTTTCCCAGAGACTTATGTCGCACACCTTACATATACATATGCAAAGACACAGTAGCACGCACTAGCACACGCTCTGCTAACAAAGCTTTAAATGCAAGACGCTTATGTTGTAGGAACTTAAATGCTTATTAACTTTTTTCGATGTTGGAGTTTCTTATTCATAGTTTAAGTATATCCTATACTGCATATTCCTGTAGACACTCATTCGCCAGATACGTACATATATATGTATCTCGTTGGCGCAACCCACGTGGTAATAAGTGTATGCATTTTTGCTATAAATGTACATGTTTATCGCAAATATTCAGTATTTTCGACAGTCTAGAGCATTAGCTTAAAATTTGACTTATCTTAATTGCACACAAGTAGCGCACTGATTTTGAGGTCAAATATTTTTGTGGTTTTATTTTATGTACTTAATATTATTATTATTTATTAATATATTGATTAACTTATATACGAAATTGTCTTACCTAATTTAAGAGTGATTTCTTTCCATACCCGTCTCTTAAAAACGAATATTATAAAAACAAAAACACCCAGCAAAACGTTGAATGAATCACTAATTGACCAAAAAAAGTTTTTTTTGTGATCATAAAACAAAATGCTTGCGATTTCCAAAAGCCATGTTATTCCCATTACAAAGCAAAGCTTTGTATTCATAATAAATCTGGTTTTATCCATGGAAAAACGGCTTCTTAATGTATGTTTTTCGGTATTTGAACTCAGCATTTTGAATATTTCTCTTTTAACTTTGTTGCAGTATTTCAACGTTAAAATAAAGAATACAAGATTTATAATAAAAAGTAATCCAAGAGGTCCAGAAAAAAATACTAAGCTAGCATATCCAATTGTATCATCTGAAATTGAAAATATGTAGAGAGTAATCGAAACTTTATTTTTATTAAAATGGAAATATGTGAACCTACATGTAAACCAACATCTGCCGTGTCCAAAAATTGGTCGGATATTGTCTTTCAAGACATCCGATTTACTTAGAGATGCTGTAATTGATGTCAAAACTGTGGGCATCCCCCAACCATATAGAGAGTACCACAAAAATCGACTTCGCTGTTCTCCTCTTTGTAAATTTGACGACTCGGTAGATCTGTAACACAAAAATACGCTGCTCTGAAGATTAAACAAGTAAGAGTGCTCTAGTCGAGACTGCTCGACTAAGAGATCCCCTGAACCCTGCGAAGAATTGCGATTCCTAAGAGCCGCTAACATTCTCCGTTACTTTTATATGTATGTACACATGTAGCAAGCAATACATACACACACACACACACACACACAGACGCATGCACAGTAGCACACAATCTGCTAACTGTGCATTATGACTCAGCAGCTTTGCAGCTGCTGCAAGACGCCGATAATATGAGATATTAAATCTTTATTTACTTTTTTTCTAGACCAACGATTTTGATCAAATTTGTTAGGCGTGATCATGTCATTCATATGTGTGTACGTGCCAAAGAACAAGTCTTTAGTACTTGAAATACGTAATTTAGCAGTTTGAGCGAAAATCGATAACTCTTATCGTTTTAATGTTATCGATTAAAAACCGAAATCTTCATTTAGTTATAAAATTCTAGCTAATTCATCTTCATAGCTAAAGTCTTCAAATTTTGCATGTAGTGTTATTTGAGTCTTACACAATTTCGGTTTTGTTAAATTTTGGTAAATCACTTATTTCATTACTAGAGACTTGTGCTTTGGCACATACACATATATAAATGACACATGTATGAACATTTGTGTTAAATTGTAGAAACCAACATTTGAAGTAGTTCGACCCGTGGACTGCACACACACACATTTGAACATGTGTGCGTCTGATTAGAAGTGTCGAATATCTTGCGATTCAATAGCTGGTTAATTTCGGGTGGTTTGAATTGTAGAGTGACTGTGAAATGAGCATTTATGACCTACATGAATAATTTTGACAAAGGGTACAGTTCGGACACTTAGTATTTAAGCTCTCTCTTTAATTGATATATTACTTAGCCACAAAAAAAGCAAGTAAGAGTGCTCTAGTCAAGGCACACAGTCTGCTAACTGTGCATTATGACTCAGCAACTGAGCTTAGTTTGCAATAATACGAGATATTAAATGGTTAATAACTTTTTTTCTGGAGCGTGATCATGTCATTAATATGTGTGTATGTGCCAAAGCACAAGTCGCTAGTACTTGAAATACGTGCTCTGAAAATTTAAGGCGAAGTGGGCGTGGCATCCAAACCCGAAATTGTGTAACACTCAAAAAACACTAAATGCTAAATTTGCAGACTCTAGCTATAAAGATGAATTAGATAAAATCTTATAACTAAATAACGATATCGGTTTTTATTCGATAACAATAAAACTATGACAGTTATCGATTATTTGATACAAACTCAATCTTTTCGTGCTATACACGAACCTCCAAAAAAAATTTGAAGTCTGTAGCTGTTATATTCTGAGATCGACGCGTAATCATACGGACAGACGGACATACGGACGGACAGACAGACAGACGGACACGGCTATATAGACTCGTCTTGTCTCCCTGATCAAGAATATCTATACTTTCTGGTGTCTGCAACGCCTCCTTCTGCCAGTTACATACATACATTTCAACAAAACCATTATACCCTGATTTCTCATTTTCAATGGGTTCAGGGTATAGAGTAAGAAGCCGCTAGTCGAGACCGCTCGACTGCGAAGAACCGCTATTCCGTGAATTCTCCGATTCTTTTAGATACATATGTATATATATATGTGCATTACAAATTACAAGCAACACACACAGGCGCATGAACGCACAAGCGCAAGTCGCTGCGTCAGCTGTGCTTGGGCTGCTAAATGTATGCCAATGTTATGGGAAATTAAATGTTTAATAACTTTTCTTCGAGGCAAACCTTTTTGATCAAACTTGCGGTGCATAATCATGTCGTTCATGTGTATGTATGTGCCAAAGCAGTAGTCTTGTACTTGAAATACGTGTTTTGCAACTTTGAGGTAAAGGGGTGTGGCATCCAAAATTGAACAAAAACCGAAATTGTACAAGGCTCAAATAACACTAAAATTAGGAAACAGGAAAATTTGAAGACTCTCGCTATATAGATTAATTATATAGATTTATAAAACTGAGTATCGATTTCGTTTTTAATTGATAACATTAAAATAAAAAAATATCGATTTTTTTAACAAAGTAAATCTTTTCGTGATATACGAGAACCTTCATGGAGGTAATCTGCCACTGATGACCAAGCGGTAACAATAATTTGGAATAAAATCCAAGGACCAGCTAAAGCGTTGTTAGTCTCACACAACACTGTGTTGAGCTTTGACACTATCATAGCTAGATTAGAGTCTACTAATTCCGACAAAGCGTCATTAAGCCTTTTACGGCAAGGACTAGAGTTAGTGAGACAGGGTGACTTAAGCCGTATGAGCTATTACGACGAAGTCGAACGACGTTGGTGACAAATAAAATTGCCATGTCCCATGAACTCCAACAGACCGCATTACTTAATAGTGAGATCAGGGCAGATGCCCTGCATGCTTTCATTTCGGCTCTGAAAGAGAACCTGCAAGCAGTAGTATTCCAGCGCAGCCAAAAGACTTGCCGATTTCTCTGCATCATACGCTAGAGCGCTAGAGGAAAAGAATCTGGGGAGCGAAAGTAGCTAGTACCGATCGCACAACAAACAAGGTAAAGGCAATAGGGATAATAAAGGTCAGGAAAAGAGCCACAATTTCGTTAAAAAAAACAGCAGACTCAACATGAGAATAAAAAAGAAAGCCGGGAAAAACATCAGGTGCTGATGGAAGTTTGGCAACATTCAGAACTTAGGCACACTGACTCAGAAAAGACCAAATTCGTCAGAGTGTTTTACAGGCGCCAGACGAAAACGTGTCAACATCATAGCCCAAGGCGGTCATGTTGATGAAAATGAACAATACAAGGAGACAGCAGAAGGAGCTCTAGCCTGTATCCCGGCCAGTCATTACACGAAATATGGCTAGGAGAAATTTAAAAATTCTGATAGACACCGCGGCGGCTAAAAACTACATTAGGCCCGTAAAGGAGCTAAAAGTAGTGACACCAGCCGAAGGGCCCTTCACTGTGAGCTCTATTCACGGCTCCAGTGTAATAAAAAAGAAATGTTTAGTAAAAATGTGTGGACAGACAACCCCTTTCCTTCCCCTCCACCTCGTTCGACGCAATTATAGGCTTCGACCTGCTAACGCAGGTGGGAGTTCGTTGAACCTTCGGGATAGCAAGCTTAAATACTTAGGCAAACAGGAAAATATTGAGTTCCATGAGTGCTCTAACGTCAATTTCACCAATGTAAATGATATAGTTGTACCAGACTCAATAAAAATGGAGTTCAAAGACATTATACTAAAGAGGAAAAAGGTATTCTAGACTTTTAACGAGGCGTTACCCTTTAATACCTCCGTTGTAGCCACAGTGAGAACTGTGGACATCGAGCCAGTCTACTCCAAATGGTACCCCTGCCAATGGGCGTATCGGACTTTGTAAACAAAGAAATTGAATGTTTACTCAAAGATGGTTTAATTAGACCATCAAGGTCACCATACAATAGCCCAGCTTGGGTTGCTGACAAAAAAGAGACCGATACCAACTGGGACTTAAAGTCAGGTTACCTCCAAATCTTCCTCGCGGAACAATACAACGAAAAAACGTCGTTCTCAGTAAATGGCGGCGAGTACGAATTTTGCCGTTTGCCTTTCGACATAAAAAACGCGTTAAGCAGTTTTCAAAGGGCCATATACGTCTGGGAACAAATAGGGAGTCACACTACGCGACAAACGAGAGAGAATTCTCAGATCATTCCTGAAAAACAACTGCAATATAGACATTGTGAATGCACCACCGCATCACAACACTTCCAACGGACTGGTAGAACGATTCCACAGTACTCTGGCTGACATAGCCAAAAGTCTAAGGTAGATGGAAAAGGCAGTGAAACTATTGAACTGTTAAGACCGATTGACGTCATACATGCCACATCAATAGAAGTCAGACTATGTTAAGAAAAAAATTGAAAAAGCACAACAAGCAGTGCTTTACTGGTGCAACCCGGACAAACAAACCAGAGTATTTGAGGTAGGCGAGACAGTGTTCTTTAAAAACAACAAAAGATTTGGAAACAAACTAACGCCGTTATATTCGGAAGAAAAGGTAGAAGCAGATTTGGGAACCACAGTTCTCATTAAAGTGAGGATGTTCCACAAAGACAACCTAAGATAGTAATTAAGGTTAGGCATTAAAACTCAATGGATTATAAGTTCATTGTTTATTCATTACAGGCGTACGCTTTTGCTTTTAAACATGCTAGTGGTAGGGTACTCTCGGTCTCTGTTTACTCAAAATCAGACTACATTCCCATATTGGATGGGAATGTACTAATTTGGGAACAACACGGGTTTATTAGACATTCCAGTAATTTGAGAGAGGTTACCAATATTAAAGACGAAACAGATAAGTTGTAAAGGCCAAGAAAGCTAACTTAATAGACACCCCCCACTTATATGAGCCACTTCTGGTAAGAAACAGAATGTTAAGAGAAGAACAAAATTTAGTTCTCACAATCACTCTCGCTAAATCAGGCATAGTAAATCCCATCATTTTGATACCCTGAACCCATTGAAAATGGGAATTCAGAGTATAATGTATTTGTTGAAATATATGTAACAGGCAGAAGGAGGCGTGGCAGACCCCATAAAGTATATATATTCTTGATCAGGGAGACAAGCCGAGTTGATATAGCCATGTCCGTCTGTCCGTCTGTACGTATGTATGAACGCGTCGATCTCAGAACCTACAAGAGCTAGAGACTTGAAATTTTTTATGTAGGTCCGTGAATAGCACGAAAAGATCGAGTTTGTTAAAAAAAGTCGATAACTATTTTAGTTTTAATGTTATCGATTAAAAACATTATCGAATGTTAGTTATAAAATTATATCTCCCACGTCTTTATAGCTAGAGTCCCCAATTTTTTTTGTAAGTTTTATATTTATTTTATCTAATTTTAATTTTTGTTAAATTTTGAATACCGGCTCCAAATTTCCCCAAATATTTAAATTGAGGTTAGTTGCACTTAAAGCCAGTAAATGAATGGGTTGACATTTTTAAAAATTGGAAAAAATGTAATAAAATATGATGAACATAAGCTGAAAATTTCATTCAAATCCATTAATTCGCGCAGAAGTTATTAAATAAAACATTTGGCCAATCGGCCAAACACGTGACCAGCAACGCAAAGCAAATTGTTTTCCTATACATGTGCACACATACATACATACACATTGAGCTGCGTGCATCTAGAAAATTCTAAAACCCGCAAGTTTTAGTGTACATATTTCCAATAGATGGCGCTATGAATCGAAAACGCAGATAGCGCGGGGTTTAGGGTATCTCCTAGTCGGGACCCCCGACTAGAGTTTTTTTACTTGTTATACCCTGAACCCATTGAAAATGGAAAATCAGGGTATAATGGTTTTGTGAAAATGTATGTAACAGGCAGAAGAAGGCGTGGCATTTGGCACATACATACATATGGAGGACATGATCACGCCCAACAAGTTTAATCAAAATCGTTGGTCTAGAAAAAAAATTATTTAACATTTAATTTCCGTAACATTCGCATGCAAATAGCAGCCAAAAAAAAGCTGGCACAACGAATTGCGATTGTGTGTGCTTGCGCCTGTATGTGTATGGGTGTGTGTTGCTTGTAATGAACATACATATACATATGTATATAAAAGAAACGAGGAATGCTTGGAATAGCGGTTCTTCGCAGGGTTCAGTTTATACCCTAGTCGAGCGGTCTCGACTAGATTTTTCTTACTTGTTGATCATAATGACTTGAAATCAATACTTAATGAACTACGTCAGAAGTCCCTATAGTAAGCCTGATGGAAGCCTCTTCCATATAAGTACTCCAGTCCGAGAATATTGACCATGTGTTAATCACATGAATTTACATAAAAAATTTTAAGTCTCTAGCGTTTCTGAATGGAAATAAATAAAAACAAGTAAGAACGTTGCAGTCGGACGCAACCGACAGCGAAATACTATTTCACGTCCCAGCAGCCCACAGGGGCATCTATCACATTATATTTTTTTAAATTTAACCTTAAATCCCCTCTGTCGCCGGTCAAATTAGCTGCAGATTAAAACTTTTCATTGGAGGTGGCCAGACAGTTTCAATTAGGATCGAAGCTTAGAACCCTTACCTTAGCAAAAATACGCACCTAAATCGAGAGAGATGGCATATCTCAAAATGAGAGAGGTGGCAACTCTGAAAATGTGATTTAAGTTCATTGGCTAGCGTAACTGTGTGGGCTCGAACCCCGTTGCGGTCATGTTGATATTTTTGTTATACCCTGAACCCATTGAAAATGGGAATTCAGGGTATAATGTTTTTGTTGAAATGTGAATGTATGTAACAGGCAGAAGGAGGCGTGGCAGACCCCATAAAGTATATATATTCTTGATCAGGGAGACAAGCCGAGTCGATTTAGCCCTGTCCGTCTGTCCGTCCGTCCGTCCGTATGTGTGAACGCGTCGATCTCAGAACCTATAAGAGCTAGAGACTTGAAATTTTTTATGTAGATCCCTGTATAGAGTGCGCAGATCAAGTTTGTTTCAAAAACACGATAACAACTATCGTTTTAATGTTATCGATTACAAACATTATCGAATGTTAGTTATAAAAATATATCTCCCACGTCTTTATAGTTAGAGTCCTCAAAGTTTGTTAGTTTTATATTTATTTTATATAATTTTGATTTTTGTTAAATTTTGAATATCGGCTCCAAATTTCCCCAAATATTTAAATTGAGGTTAGTTGCACTCAAAGCCAGTAAATGAATGGGTTTACATTTTTAAAAATTGGAAAAAATGTAATAAAATATGATGAACATAAGCTGAAAATTTCATTCAAATCATTAATTCGCGCAGAAGTTATTAAACAAAACATTTGGCCAATCGGCCAAACACAACACAGCAACGCAAATCAAATTGTTTTCCTATACATGTGCACACATACATACATACACATTGAGCTGCGTGCATCTAGCAAATTCTAAAACCCGCAAGTTTTAGTGTACATATTTCCAATAGATGGCGCTCTGATTTGGTAATTATCAGCTGTTCAATAAATCGAAACATGGATGGCGCTTTCTATCGAACCATAGATGGCGCTATTGGCTAAACAATTGAAAATGCATTAAATTTAGTTTTCTGTGCGTTTATACAAAATGCTAATAATGCAGCATTTTTAAAAAACGCAGATAGCGCGGGGTTTAGGGTATCTCCTAGTCGGGACCCCCGACTAGAGTTTTCTTACTTGTTTTATTTTCTTTATTTAGTTATTTTGTATTAATAAAATATTCTTTTCAAACATATATATATAATTTGACGAATCAAAAGACAAGGTCAAAGGTCACAAAGTAATTATTTGGCGCGTTATTGGCTCAGAAGCTGCAGATGTTTCACTTTTGATTTGCCACGCCCCCAGTGGCCGTAGACAAATAATTATTGGCATGTGCATAGAGTGGGCGTTCAGGAATATAACTGTAAAGCTTGGATGCTTACACTCGAAAAATGCCCCCTTTTGGGGCATAACAATAATTTTTGGGGAATCGATAGAGGTGACCCCCAGTAACTAAACATCCAATTTTGAAGCTTCTAGCACTAAAACTGTGGAAGATATAAGCTGATAAAAGTGTCCACAGGCGATAAAAATTGGCCCGATTGCCACGCCCCAATGAACGTATACACATATTTTTTGGCATGCTCATAGAGTGGGCGTTCAGGAATATAACTGTAAAGTTTGGATGCTTACACTCGAAAAATGCGAAAATTACAGGGTATTTTTTGTACGGCATGCCCCTTTTGGGGCGTAACAAGAATTTTTGGGGAATCGATAGAGGAGGCCCCCAGTAACTTAACATTCAATTTTGAAGCTTCTAGCACTAAAACTGTAGGAGATATAAGCTAATATTAGTTGCCACGCCCCCTGAGGGCGTAGATATATCCGCCATAGCTTTTCGATTGTGTGATGTTAACCCGAGTATATATAACCAGTCTCATGTCTCTAGCATCAATAGTGTTCAAAATATAACAGAATTAGTAAAATCACTATATTTTCAGAACCGATTTGCCACGCCCCTAGTGGGCGTGGCCATAAATTTTTTAGGTGATCTTTGTAGGATCATAACAGTAATCAACGTGTCAAATTTGACCGTTATAGCTTTCAGACTTTAGAAGATACAGGTTGACCCGATTTGCCACGCCCCCAATGGGCGTAGATATATCCGCCATAACTTTTTTATTTTGGGATGTCGACGTGACTGTTCAGTTAAAATCTCAACTCTCTAGCTCTTCTAGAAGTAGTGTTTCTGGGATACAGGAATTTTTTTTTCCAATTTGCCACGCCCCTAGTGGGCGTATCGGGAAAATCTTGACACTTTATCTGACGAGGGTATACACGAGTATATATTTCAAATTTCAAGTCTCTAGCTACAATAGTGTGGAAATGGTTTGCGTTCATACGGACAGACGGACAAACGGATTTTGCACAAAACCAATATACTATGTCACTACGTTAAATAGTATAAAAAAAAACCTCATTTAAATAAAATAAAATTTAATTTAATAAAATGAAATTGACTTTAGCTAAATTAAATAAAAGAAATTTAATTAAATGAAATAAAAGAAATTTAATTAATTAAAATTGAATTTAAGTTGAAAATTAAATCGAATTTAATCTCATTGTCATGGACCCGAGTTTGGATAGCTTTATCCAGCGCGGAGGGCATTCCGCAGAGGTGTGGGCTCGACTGACGGAGCTAGAGGCTCAAGATGCCAGAAAGCCCCGAGGGCCCCGATGGTTGGTGAAGTGTCCGAGATCCGGGCCAGCGATATGCGAGGGGAGTCCAAGGTCGCGACCAACGACCAGGGACAACGCGCAGACTCTGATGTGGGACTACAAGTGTCGATGACCTCTGTGGAGCACGAAGGCCAGGCGCACATATATATAGCCGAACAGGTCCGAAGGTAGGGTATGTGCTATGACGGCCAGTCGGACCCGTTGGGTTTCTTAGAGATCCTGAAGGAGAGAGCTATCAGCTACGACATCGAGCTCGATCATGTGGTATTGATCGATAAGGCAGCTAGATAGTTCCTGTCCAGTGAACTAAGGAATGCCTCCTGGACCAGATTCCGGTTTAAGTTTTTGGAATTCTTCATGCCGCCGCAGTATTTCGAGCGAATCAAAGATCAAATCAGGTGGCGTACGCAGCGTTAAAGCGAAGCCTTTAAGGATTATCTTGTGGAGATCAAGCTGAGTCACGCCAACTACAGCGCGGCTCAGGAGATATACAGGGTGTACGAGAACACAGCCCCTGAGAACCGGATGTAAGTGCCACGATTTCACATCTCTCTCTCAGCTGACGCAGAGAAGCCTAGTTCGGCTCGAGTGAGTGGGTAGTGAGTCAAGCCGACAGAGGAGTGGCCGATCAACCCGTTCCGGTCTCAGCCGGCAGACCAGCGGTCGAGTGACCCGAGGGTCGACAACCCATCGCATGATGGCCCCGGATAATCGATCTGTTTGCGATTCGCACGGTGCGCACAGCCAGGTCCTTTTGCCCGAGAATGCCCCAATGAGCGGGTGGCTTTCTGCAGTCTATTTGGAACGGCTGGGAGCGACACTCGAGACTGCTGTAATCGGATGGACTCGGGAAACGGGCAAGGGTGTCGTCAAGTGATCGGGGAGGAGATACGCGACTATCCGTTAGTCGTGAGAGAAGGTCGGATCGTCGCACGAGTCAGGATCGCTGATCGCGAGATGGACGCTACGATTGACACGGGAGCTAGTCGTAGCTTCATGAGCGAAGACTGCGTGCTGAAGAAGGTGATCAAAGTAAAAGTCGAGGATGTGCAGTAGCGGATCATGCTGGCGGACGGGTCGTCATTGGAGATGAGGAAGCTGATGACGGTGCAGGTTGATCTTACCGGCAGGGCCGTGCAGATAGCACTGCTCATCATGCCTACCATGCTGGATCAGTTCATCCTAGGGATGGATTTCCTGTGCGCCATAGGGACGACCATGTTCTGTGGATGCGCTGAGCTACATATGAGGACTAAGGCCGCGCCACCAGGGAAGGAGTTGATATCAGTCCTTAAGGAAACGATGTTAGAGGGTGCCCCGAAGGAAGGATGGGAGACGCCTGCACGACGGACGAAGAGGAGGCAGCCAAGCCCTAGGATGTCGCCGCCTAAGAGCAAAAGCAGGAGTATGGAAACGACAAACGGAGAGGAGAGCGTAGCGGGTCAGGCGATGGAAGAGCGCTTGCCAGAGGCAGAAAGGATCGGATGTGAGGACGAGGACGAGATGGAGACTAATGTAGGGGATGCGGAATGGCCAGCGGATCTGGAGAGTGGAATAAAGCGATTCCTAGAGGATAAGCTGGCGCTTTTTGAAAATCTCGAAGGGGTGTCTCATGTCGCCGAGCATAACATACGGATGAAGGATGCTAGACCTCTGAAATTCAGAGTTATTATGATAAGAATCATGCTATGCAGAAAGTACAGAGCTGCTTCGAATTGGAGCCAGTAGTCTTGGTAAAGAAAAAGACAGGGGAATGGCGCATGTGCATCGACTATCGGCAGCTGAACGCTCATTCGATGCGAGACGCTTATCCAGTCCTTCGGATCAATTACATCGTCGAGACGTTGCGTCACGCGCGTGTCATCTTTACACTAGACCTGAAGAGTGGTTACTGACAGATCCCGATGGTGGCGGACAGTAGAGAATGCACGGCGTTGATTGTGCCAGGGTAGGGTTCGTTCCAATGGCGGGTGATGCCATTTGGTTTGCATTCGGCTGGGGCAGCATTTCAAAGGGCGCTCGACAGGGTTATAGGGCCAGAGATGGAGCCTTACGCGTTTACATATATATATGATATTGCGGTGATAGGCGCCAACGAGGAGCAGCATATATGGCTCATGGACAAGTTGACGACCGCGCCCCTTTTGGCGTGCCCGAACTTCTCCTTTAAGTTTGTGTTACCGATGGACGCCAGCGATTATGGTCTGGGCGCCGTGCTAACACAAACAGTAGAGAGAGAGATGAGCGTACAAGAGTCGAAAGTTATTACGGGCAGAAGTTAACTATTCGGCAAACGAGAAGGAGTGCCTGGACATCGTGTGGGCGATCATGATGCGTTGCTACTTGGAGGGGTACAGGTTCGAGTGGCTGAACTCTATTGAAAGCCCTACGGAAAGGATTGCTCGGTGGGCACTGGAATTGCAGCAATTCCAGTTCGATGGCCAGTATCGACGCGGAAAGTTGAATTTGGTGGCCGACGCCCTCTCGGGGCAGCCAAAAGGCAGTGGCAGACGAAACTACGTGCAGGTAGATCGCGAGGATGCGGGAGAGGATCGCTCGAGAGCCGCAGAAGTTTGCCGACTATGTCGAAGAGAATGGACAACTATACTGAAACTTGGGACATCGGACGGACGAAGAGGACTATATCCCGTGGAAGCTTTGCGTCCCCGCGAAGCAGCGAGAGCGAGTCATGCGAGAATGCCAAGACGCTCCCACGGCCGGTCATCAAGGCGTGCGGAAGACTGCGTGCCGGCTCGCCCAGCGCTACTATTGGCCAGGTGCTGCGAGCCGTGTCAAAAATTTAAGAGCGAACAGCGACGACCGGCGGGCCAAATGTTAACGAGGCAAGTGGCTGAGCCGATGGCGGTCCTATGCGCAGACTTTGTAGGCTCTCTACCTCGCTCAAAGCATGGCAACACGATGCTGCTCGTGTTCCATGACGCATGCGCCAAATGGGTGGAGCTTGTGCCCTTGAGGAGGGCGACCGCCGCGACTTTGCAGGCGGCATTTAGCGAACGGATACTCAGCAGGTTCGGTGTGCCGAGGACCTTCATATGCGACAATGGAGTGCAGTTCGCGAATAAGAGCTTCCAGACGTTCATTGAGTCACTCGGCATAAGTATGCAGTACACGGCCCCGTATTCCCCTAGGGAAATCCAACGGAGAGGACAAACCGCACTGTGAAGACTATTATAGCGCTATTCATCGAGGGCCATCAAAGCTCGTGGGACGAGCTGCTGCCCGAGACAGCGCTAGCAGTTAACTCCAGTGTGGCGGACTCGCCTAGTTTCAGCCCGTCGTTTCTGATGTTGGGCGGGAACCGCGCTTGCCGGCCGCTTTGTACGACCAGGTGACCTCCGGGTCGGCGACTGAGGAACTCAACGCCAGGGAGAGGCAGGACTGACTACGAAAGATCTTGATCGCAGTCCCTCATCCAATAAAAAGTGAGTGAAGGAAATAAAGAAAACTAAGTGATAAGTTCATAAATGAACAACTTTGGGTTTTGATATTTAAATCGTGATTACTAATGAAATCTAAACCCACCCCCCCCCCCTTGCCTTTTCCGCTGTGTGCGTGACACTAGCGGGCGAGGTTAAGCCCGCTGCCACGGCCAAAGTTGACCGGCGCGGTCCAGCGACCGCCGGATCGTACCTCCAAGGCAAAAGTGGCTCTGCCTGCGGCTTCCCGACACGCGGAGGAGTTGTTATATTTTCTCTTTCCTCGCCCCAGTGCGTCCCAGGACTCCATAAATTTCTTGTAGATGACCCTGGCCAGGCCAGGCCGAGTCTGCCCCAGCTGAGAAACACTACCCTACAGCCAGGGATGCCAACTAAAAATTTGAAAATTACGTAGGCTGGCTCTAAAATCGACGTGTTTTTCCGTAGCACAACTTTGCTGGAATACGTAGATCTACGTATTTTTTTTTTGTAATTTAACAATCAAAAAATTTTGAAATGTATGTAGTAGTATTACAAAAATGTATACATATTTTTATTAAAGTATTTTAGGTGGTCGTCAGAAGGCTCTAAGTTTTCCTTTAACCAACTTTTTGTGTGAAGTACACCTTTTATAGTGTCGGTTTCTAAGTTATTTCTGAAAATAGACGCTCAACATTACCGCTGCTATATGGTAAAATAAGCAAATTTTGTGCAAACTCCGTCAAGATCGGAAATATCAGGGTTTAATTTTCCTTTTTATACTTTTTCACGAAGTGTAAAAGTATATTGATTTTGTACAATGTCTGTCATGCTGTCTGTCCGTATGAACGCAAGCCATTTCAACGCTATTGAAGCTAGAGACTTTAAATTTGAAATATATACTCGTGTATACCCTCGTCAGATAAGGTGTCACGAAAATGCATTTTCCTGTATCTCAAAAACACTACTTCTCTAGAAGGGCTAGAGAGTTGAGATCTTAAGTAGTGATGGCAAAAATATTCATTAATCGATTATTGAATCATGTGATTAAATTTAGTTGCGCGATTATAAATCGAGATTAATCGAACATAAGTGAAAATAATCGATTAATCAAATGATTTTTTATTTGTATAAAAAAGTATAAATTATGTTTATTATTTATTTAGTATTTTATAAGCAAAAAATGATATAGTCATTATTATTAGTTATTCAGTGTTGAATGCACGAACAGTAGCTCGGGACAGGTGCTTCTTCCAATTACATTTGTCATATTTATGTCAGTCCAAATACATGAAAGTTGACATGCGTTTGAAATTTTCGAGCTCCTCTTTATACTTTTTAAAATTTCCGCATTGATTGTGTTCCTAGCTGGAACTTTGTATAGGGGATAATGTTCCTTGATCAGTTTTAAAAATCTTTTTCCTAAATTTATATTCAATATTACATTAATATACATTTTGCCTTAATATATATACATATTTTATAAAACATTACCCTCCACGTGTGAAAATGGCTAATTATCCATGACAATCATCTTCACAATTGCTTGTGTCAGTTTGATATGTTTGGAGCCACCCAAAGCAAAGATATGCATATTTAAACAAGTAAGAAAACTCTAGTTGAGACCGCTCGACTAGGGTATACCCTGAACCCTGCGAAGAACCGCAATTCCAAGCAATCTCCGTTTCTTTAATAGATATAAGTATATATATTTTCATTACACGCAACACATACACACACACATACACAGGCGCAAGCACACACACGCGCTTCGGTGCGTCAGCTGTTCTTTGGCTGCTGATTGCATGGCAATGATATGAGAATTTAAATGTTTAATATCTTTTTTCCTAGAGCAACGATTTTGATCAAACTTGTTGGGCGTAATCATGTCATCTATAAGCACAAGTCTCTAGTATTTGATATACGGGAGTTAGAAATTTGAGGCGAAGGGGGCGTGGCATCCAAAATTTAACAAAAACCGAAATTGCGTAAAGCCTACATAACACTAAATGCAAAATTTGAAAACTCTAACTATTAATATGAATTAAATAGAATTTTATAGCTTAATTTAGATTTTCGTTTTTAATCGATAACAATAAAACGATAACAGTTATCGAATTTCTGAAACAAACTCGATCTTTTCGTGCTATACAGGAACCTACTTAAAAAATTTCAAGTCTCTAGCTCTTGTAGGTTCTAAGAACGACTCGTTCATACATACGGACAGACGGACGGACAGACGGACAGACGGACGGACGGACAGACGGACATGGCTAATCGACTCGGCTTGTCTTCCTGATCAAGAATATATATACTTTGTGGGGTCTGCCACGCCTCCTTCTGCCTGTTACATACATTTCAACAAAAACATTATACCCTGATTTCCCATTTTCAATGGGTTCAGGGTATAAAAATGCATCAGCGATGTGTTGCTGTTTTTCAACTGGTTTTGATTCTTTGGGTGTTTAAAGAAACAAATTTAAATAAATACCAGTAAAGCTTTAAACTTACCTTGAGAGACGCGAACTAGTTAATATGCTTTAGCTTTAAATGCAGCAGCATGTTGGTTGTGTTTTTGCACAATTTTAATGGTTTTTGACATAATCGGAACTGCACACCTCCATCACTCGTTTTGGAAAAATATTTCCACACTTTACTAGTTGTTGGTGCCATTATAAACATGAAAGTTTTCTCACAATTTTCGCGCAAATGTTGCTTCTTAGTGATGCGATTATTTGACCCATTAATCGATTAATGTTTCAGATAATTGAACCCCGTTTTGCGATACAATTAAATCGCAGTTCGAAGCGAAATAATCCATTAATGGATATCATATGATTAATCGTGCCATTACTAATCTTAAGTGAACACTCACGTCGCCATCCCAAAATCAAAAAGCTATGGCGGATATATCAACGCCCATTGGGGCGTGGTAAATCGGGTCAAACTGTATCTTCTACAGTTTTAAAGCTAGAACGCCCAAATTTGACAAGTGGGTTACTGTTACGATCCTATAAAGATCGCCAAATTTTATGGACACGCTTACTTGGGGCGTGGCAAATCGAATCTGAATACATAGTGATTTTACTAATTCTGTTATATTTTGAGCACTATTGATTCTAGAGACTTGACACTTGGTATATATACTCAGGTTGATATCCCACTATAAAAAAGCTATGGCGGATATATCTACGCCCACAGGCGGCGTGGCAACTAATATCAGTGTACATCTCCCACAGTTTTAGACCTAGAAGCATCAAAATTGGATGCTAAGTTACTGGGGACCTCGTCTACCGATTCCCCAAAATTATTGTTACGCCCCAAAAGGGGCGTGACTTACAGAAAAATACCCTGTACATTTCGCATTTTTTTAATGTAAGCATCCAAACCTTACAGTTATATTCCTGAACACCCACTCTATGCACGTGCCAAAAATGATATGTCTACGGCCACTGGGGCGTGCCAAATCAAAACTGAAAAGTCTACAGCTTCTGAGCCAATAACTCGCCACATAATGACATTGTGACCTTTGACCTTGTCTTTTGATTTGCCAAATTTTATATATACATTCAGAAAAATATTTTATTAACACAAAATAACTAAGTAAAGCTAAAATAAAATAAATTCCGTTTTCAATGGGTTAGCAGCGCTACATTGCGCTACATCGCAATTTATGAATTTTTGTGATTGAAAGTGGAAAAAACATCAAGGTAAAACAAGTAAGAAAACTCTAGTCGAGGCCGCTCGACTAGGGTATACCCTGAACCCTGCATTCTTCGTTTCTTTTATATACACATGCACTTGTACGTTCATTACAAGCAAAACATACACACACATACACAGGCGCAAGCACACACCAGCGCAAGTCGGAGCGTCAGCTGTTCTTTGCCTGCTGTTTGCATGGCAATGCTATGGGAAATTAAATGTTTAATAACTTTTTTCTAGACGAACGATTTTGATCAAACTTGTTGGGCGTGATCATGTCATCCATATGTATGTGTGTGCCAAAGCACAAGTCTCTAGTATTTGAAATACGGGACTTACAAATTTGAGGCGAAGGGGGCGTGGCATCCAAAATTTAACAAAAACCGAAATTGTATAAGGCTCACATAACACTAAGAGCAAAATTTGAAGACTCTAGCTATAAAGATGAATTATATAGATTTATATAACTGAGCATTGATTTCGTTTTTAATCGATAACATTAAAATTAAGACAGTTATCGATTTTTTTTAACAAACTCGATCTTTTCGTGCTATACAGGAACCTACATAAAAAATTTCAAGTCTCTAGCTCTTATAGGTTCTGAGAACGACGCGTTCATACATACGGACAGACAGACGGACAGACGGACAGACGGACAGACGGACGGACGGACAGACGGACAGACGGACAGACGGACATGGCTATATCAACTCGGCTTGTCATCCTGATCAAGAATATATATACTTTATGGGGTCTGCCACGCCTCCTTCTGCCTGTTACATACATTTCAACAAAAACATTATACCCTGATTTCCCATTTTTAATGGGTTCAGGGTATAAAAAAAATGGACACCAAAAATTTAACAAGTGACTGCGAAGAAGATGTAGAAAACAGGACTCCAATCAAAAAGAAGAAAATACACTACGATGTTAAGTACTCCGCAGCTTGGGAAAAATAGTATTCCTCCTGGCTGACGAAAAGCAGTAAGGGTAATTGTTATTTTTATTGCAAATCTTGTAAAACGGACCTCAAATGCTCTTCAGGCAAGAGAGACTTAGAAAATCATGAAGTTTCTGTTAAGCACAAGAAAAATTTAAGAAGTATGTATGCTATTGCGTTTTATAATTGTCAAGTTTGTGTCGTGTGTCCTTGAGCTTTTATGCTATCTTTTTATATGTTCGTATTTCTATTTCCATTACTAAATTGTTTTGTGAAAAAAGTACTAAAATAAGAACAGTGTTTTACGATGTTTTTTATAAGTTATTTTAATCAGTCTTGTTCTTAATATTCTACTCTTAGGCGTCGATCAACCAACTATACTGTCAATATTGCCTGAGGCGTCAACTTCCCTTAAAAATAAGGTAAAATGTGCTGAAATAAAAATGGCTTTATTTTTGGCAAAAAACAATCTTCCATTTGCTTTGGCGGAAGATTTAAATAGTGTCTTCCAATCTGTTGCTTGCGATTCAAAAGTCGTACCATCAATCAAATTCGGACGGACAAAGGCTCAAGCTATTATAAATTCGGTAACTGGACAAGTGGCAGAGGACCAGTTAATAGAACAGCTGATATCGAATAAGTTCTCGCTTATTGTCGATGAAAGTACAGACAGATCTACAACGAAACATTTCGCTCTTATTGCAAGAACTGCAGTGGCATTCCACGTACAAGATACATTTTTAGGGCTTATTGCAGTCACTGACAGCTCTGCCACGGCATTGCACAATGAATGCAAGAAGTTTTTTTGAAGAAAGGCACATTCCATATAAGCAGAACATGATAGGATTTGCTGCGGATGGATGCAATGCAATCTTTGGCCAAAATCATTCTCTTTCGCAACTGCTGAAGAAAGATATTCCGAATTTGTTTTTGATCAAATGTATATGTCACTCATTTCACCTCTGCGCGTCTTATGCTTGCAAAAAATTGGCAAAAAAAGGAGAGGAATTTGCAAGAGATGTCTATAAATTTATATCAAAAAGCTCAAAACGTATCGGAGACTATAGGGAGTTTCAGTCTTTCGTAAAAGTAAAACCACACAAACTCGGGCAAACAAGGTGGCTGTCTCTGCTCCAAGTTGTTGAAAGGCTGTTAGAACAACTTCCTGCCTTGAAACTTTACTTTCAAGGAGCTGCATTGAATGACCAGTTAAAATCTGCAGAGCCGATTCTCCAAATGTGTTTAAATTCGACGACATAACTGTATTTGGAGTTTCTAAAATTTGTGTTGCCTTACTTTAGCGATTTAAACAAAGAAATGCAATCAGAAAGTCCAAAACTGTATTTGTTTTATGATAAAATTCTTGCAGTTTACAGGACAATAGTTGAGTGCTTTCTAAAATCTGAGTTTTTATCATTGCCTGATGAGCAATTACTGAAAATTGATTTCGTTAACGTTGAGAACCACTTGCCCTTAAAAACTATGTATTTTGGAGGCAACTTTGCGCCTTTCTTGAAAAACAAAGAAAATAATCTGGAACCAGATGAAATCATTCAGCTGCAAAACTCGTGCCTTCAATTTTATATTGAAAGTTTAAGGCAACTTCAAAACAGATTTTCGTTTGACGATGAGGAGCTGCAGAAAATGAAAAGTTAACATTTTTTAAATCCAGCGACTTTGCTAAACAATAGTTTAAAAGCAAAGCTCCCGTCAATTGTACATTTTGGGCAAATGTTTCCAGGTACTTTTTGGATCGTCATCTTAACATAATTTTGAATTAATTTTTATTATTAACAGTATTGTTAATATGTATAAATTTTCGTAAAAATTCTACATAAAAAAATTTTTTTTATTGTTTTTAAATTTTAAAAAAAGTACGTAGATCTACGTATTTCAGCAAAATTGTGCTACGGGAAAATACGTAGATTTTGGAGCCAACCTACGTAATTTTCAAATTTTAAGTTGGCATCCCTGACGCTCGCCAACAAACTTCTCTCATTTCAGAGTTGCCACCTCTCTCATTTTGAGAGATGCCATCTCTCTCAATTTAGGTGCGTGTTTTTGCTAAGGTAAGGGTTCTAGCTTCGAACCAAATTGAAGCTGCCTGGCCACCTCTAATGAAAAATTTTAATCGGCAGCTAATTTGAGCACCATGGGGTGCTGAGACGTGAAAAAGTTTTTCGCTGTCGGTTGCGTCCGACTGCAACGTTCTTACTTGTTAACATTAGAATTATAACGAAAAAAATCTTCTGGTGGTACCCCTTCCTCCTCTTTAAATGGTAAACTCATGTTTCGAAGAATTCGCCATTCGCGGTCTATTTCTATTGAAAACGGAATTTAGTGCTGCTAACCCAATAAGCTTTATCATTTTGTTTATATAATTCATATTATATTGATATTGAATTGTTAGTTTTTAGGGTATTTTACAATTTAAAAAAAAAAAGTTCGTAGTACGTCTCTTTACACGTAGGCACGTAGATCTTCTTTAAAATACGGAGATCTACGTAAAAAGACCGCAACTTCATTTGAGGAAGCGAGTTTATAGAAGTTTTGGACCTTTACAAGCACAAAATGGAATCGAAGAAGGTGCAAGAGGCCATCGACAAGTACAGTGTGACCGAGACCGGTTACGAACTTAGTGAGAGATAGTTAACGAGTAACCCTCGCTTGCTAGACACTTAGTATTTAAGCTACCCTGGCATGCGCATTCTGCTGACACATCAGAGTCAGTGCTGGAAACATGACAATTGACACTGCGCAAGCTGATTTGTTTATCAGTTCTGCTGAGTCGCATTGTCGGCTATGCGCTTTGTGCTGCCGTCTCAGATTTGGTTTTAGTATTAAGTCAATTTTGTAATCAGTTGGAAATATACTTGCTAACGTGAAACTTTGACTCTGACCGACGTCGTAAATCTGTCTTTTTTTTATATATTTCTTAGCCACAAAGCTGTAATTCCGTATTTTAATAGCTACGCGCCCTATTCTATTGTTATAAATGCAGCTTGCAATTGCTTGCAATTGCTTACAATTCTGCGGATAGCTACAACAAATCAACATCTGCAACGCTGGACCGGATAAACTCATCGAAATAACTTATGTACACTTACATTAATTTCTAGATATAAGTTCACAAGATCAAACAAATCCCAGTGTCGTTCACACAATTCACAAGTCATTTGTCATTCCTCCTTCTGTTACATACAAATTTTTAATCTTTGGATTTCAAGGCGAGTATATATTCTATATCTTAACTCTCTGTCACTTCTACAAGTTGTTTTTTTGAGATATCAGAATGTTTATTTTCCGATTGTGGGCGTCACGGAAAAATCTTGTTCAGGGTATACACTGGTATTTCAAATTTCAAGTCTCTAGTTTATATACCATAGAAACCGTTTGTGTTCATACGGAATGACAGACGGACAGTATGCACAAAATGTAATAAGGTACTGGCTGTGCGACTCAACCAGCTTACGGGTGTTGAAAACAAGCTAAAATGGGATGCGAGTATTAATAGAACTGCGCACATTTGAAGGAACCCCTTCCGTGCATGTTGGATAACGCCCGCATATCGTTTTTTTTCGTACAGAGCATACCCGCTAAAATAATTTCTGAGATTGACGACAGAGAGAGTTCTCTGTTTGAAAGAGTTGGACGGGTTTTTTTTTTGCCTCTGTAACTTTTTATTTTATTTTGCGTATTAATTACCTAATTAAATTATCACATTGTTCGTTTTGGTTGATTATAGTCATTTGATATTGTTACATTTGTGCAAAGAGTAAGAGTCATTAATTTTCTTTTACTTGCATTTCTGCTTCATTTCGATTATTCTTGTTAAATTTTGAGACTCTTTTTAGAATGGCTTTCTTCGAAATCAATGTGCCTGCAGAATTTTTTACAACAATATGTGACTCCATATTTTGGCCTGTT
This sequence comes from Drosophila repleta, assembly GCA_018903745.1. Taxonomy (NCBI): domain Eukaryota; kingdom Metazoa; phylum Arthropoda; class Insecta; order Diptera; family Drosophilidae; genus Drosophila; species Drosophila repleta. The sequence goes on from JAEIGN010000419.1 coordinate 283,094, forward strand.
TATGTAGTTGTGCATGAATTGAAGCACAAGAGTCAAAATACGCTGGCTCCTGTTTTGTAAAACCTTTCTTCGGTATAATCTTCATCTGACGTGCCAATAATCTAAATAAGAGCCGGACAGGATTCTTCACAGTTGTTTTTTTTTTAATATCAAAATGTTCGTGGACTGAATTCTAAATTCAAAAGACGTTTTTTGAGTAGTTTCAGTATTCCTTTTGATATAATAGCCCTGACTGAGACGTGGTTATGTCTGAATGTTTATAACAGTGCGATGCTCTAAAATGGTTTCACTCGTTTGAAATTTGAAACCTAATACGACTCTTAGGTTTCAAATCTAATATTAAAACTCTCTTATTTTTTCTTCATCTCATGATATGGACATTGTTGGGGTTAAATTAACTCTTAAATCTTGCCCTCTCTTTATAGGATGTTCATAAATCTCCCCCACTCCTTATATTCAAGTTTATGCTCATTATATAACTTGTATAAAAACAAGTAAGAAAACTCTAGTCGAGACCGCTCGACTAGGGTATACCCTGAACCCTGCGAAGAACCGCTGTTCCCTGCATATATATATATATATATGTATATATATATATATATATATATATATATATATATATATATATATATATATATATATACATAAGCTATATATACATAAGAACCGCTGTTCCCTGCATTCTCCGTTTCTTTAATATATATATATATATATATATATATATATATATATATATACATAAGCTGCGCGAAATAAGTCTCTGGGACACTCTGTTAAGTACTATAAAAACTGAACCGATTAATATATTTAAAAAAACTAAATTGCTGTTAAAACTTAATAAAATACCAATCTACTTCAGTTTAATTCAACCCATAAAAAGCGTCGTAAATATAATAAAAAAATTATATCAAATATTTCCAAACGAAATAAGTCTCTGGGACAGTTTCATAATTTCTAACTTAAAACTTGAAAAAATCGACAAAACGTAATAGAATTTTTAGGTTATAAAAAAACATAACGGGAAAACCTTACGGTACTTTTTCCTAAATTTTTGCATAGCGCTCAAGAACTCTTTAATCGAAATATAAAAAAAAGAATGAAACGAAAATTTTAATTTTTTTGGAAAATACAATGTGATTAGTGTTTGTCCCAGAGACTTATTTCGCACACCTTATATACACACTCACGCACAGGCGCACGCACACACAAACGCTAGTCGGTGCGTCAGCTGTGCTTTGGCTGCTATTGGCATGTCAATATTATGGAAAATTAAATGTTAAATAACTTTGTTTGTAGAGGAACGATTTTGATTAAACTTCCTGTGTTACAAATGAATGTTTTGACTCCCTTCAATTAGTTACCTTTACTAAAGTTTTTATACTATTTCACGTAGTGATATAGTATATTGGTTTTGTGCAATGTCCGTCATGCTGTCCGTCCGTCTGTCCGTATGAACGCAAACCATTTCCACGCTATTGAAATATTGAAATTTGAAATATATACTCGTGTATACCCTCGTCTGATAAAGTGTCAAGATTTTCCCGATACGCCCACTAGGGGCGTGGCAAATCGGAAAATGCATTTTCCTGTATCTCAGAAACACTACTTCTAGAAGAGCTAGAGAGTTGAGATTTTAACTGAACACTCATGTCGACATCCCAAAATCAAAAAGCTATGGCGGATATATCTACGCCCATTGGGGGCGTGGCAAATCGGGTCAAACTGTATCTTCTACAGTTTTAATGCTAGAACGCCCAAATTTGGCAAATTTTACGGCCACGCCTACTAGGGGCGTGGCAAATCGGATCTGAAGATATAGTGATTTTACTAGTTTCGTTATATTTTGAGCACTATTGATGCTAGAGACTTGAGACTTGGTATATATACTCGGGTTAACATCCCACAATCGAAAAGCTATGGCGGATATATCTACGCCTTCAGGGGGCGTGACAACTAATATCAGCTTATATCTCCCACAGTTTTAGTGCTAGAAGCTTCAAAATTGAATGTTAAGTTACTGGAGGCCTCCTCTATCGATTTCCCAAAAATTATTGTTACGCCCCAAAAGGGGCGTGACATACAGAAAAATACCCTGTAATTTTCGCATTTTTCCAATGTAAGCATCCAAACTTTACAGTTATATTCCTGAACGCCCACTCTATGCACATGCCAAAAATTATTTGTCTACGGCCACTGGGGGCGTGGCAAATCAAAACTGAAAAATGTGCAGCTTCTGAGCCAATAACGCGCCAAATAATGACTTTGTGACCTTTGACCTTGTCTTTTGATTTGTTAAATTATATATATATGTTTGAAAAGAATATTTTATTAATACAAAATAACTAAATAAGGAAAATATAACAAAAATATCAACATGACCGCACCGGGGTTCGAGTCCACACCTCTACGCTCGCTACTTAAATCACATGTTCAGAGTTGCCACCTCTCTCATTTTGAGAGATGCCATCTCTCTCGATTTAGGTGCGTGTGTTTGTAAAGTAGGGTTCGTCAATAAAATTTTATATTGGCGATTTAAGGTTAAATTTTAAAAAATATAATGTGATAGATGCCCCTGTGTGCTGCTGGGTCGTGAAATAGTATTTCACTGTCGGTTGCGTCCGACAGCAACGTTCTTACTTGTTTAACTTATCTCTGGAAACTTGTGTTTCAGTCTATTTGGAAAGAGTCTTTTATTATCCCTCTATATAAAAAAGGTTGGAGGTTTGACATTTCTAGTTAAAGGGGTATTGCCAAACTATATCCTATTCCGAAGTTATTTGAAAAAAAAAATAACATCAACTTTACAACATTTTTGTAAATAAATTATTTCAACTTTCCAAAATGGCTTTGTTCTTAATCGATCAACCTCGACTAATCTGCTGGAATTTACTTCCCTAGTAAACGAAAGTTTCTTAAATAAAATGCAAACTGATGTTAAATATACAGATTTCAGCAAAGCATTTGATTCAGTTCACCATGAAGTGTTACTTTATAAGCTTGATATCATAGGGGTTTCTCTTAAACTTTTATCTTGGATGTCATCCTATTTAAAGGGTAATATTCAAAGAGTTGTGTTGAGCACATCTTTTTCGAAACAAATCTTCGTTCTTGCAGGTGTACCTCAGGGTAGTCATCTCGAACCTTTACTTTTTACTCTATTTATCAACGACCTTCCCAGTTATATCTCTTATTCTAAGATCTTCATGTATGCTGATGACGTAAAACTTTGCCTTTCTTATTTGAAGACAATCAATCATCAATGCTTCTTAAAAAGATGGCAGCTGTCATCTTGATATTTTTATACCCTGAACCCATTGAAAATGGGAAATCAGGATATAATGTTTTTGTTGAAATGTATGTAACAGGCAGAAGAGGAGCGGCAGACCCCATAAAGTATATATATTCTTGATCAGGGAGACAAGCCTAGTCGATTTAGCCTTGTCCGTCTGTCGTTCCGTATGTATGAATGCGTCGATTTTAGAACCTACAATAGCTACAGACTTCAATTTTTTTTGTAGGTCCCTGTTATCGTTTTAATGTTATTGATTTACAAGCAAAATCTAAATTCAGCTATAAAATACTATCTAATTCATTCAGCTAGAGTCTTCAAATTTCGCATTTGGTGTTATTTGGGCTTTAGTCGAGACCGCTCGACTAACAGGTACCCTGAACCCTGCGCAGATTCGGTATTCCGAACAGTCTCCGTTTCCTGTATATACTTATGTACATATATACATATACATTATAAGCAACACATAAACTCATACACAGGCGCACGTACGCACAAGCGCAAGTCGCTAAGTCAGCAGTGCTTGGGCTGCTAAATGTGTGCCAATGATATGGAATATTAAATGTTTAATAAATTATATCACGTTTTTCCTCTGAACTTTCTCTTCCACTAATCAAATCCTTGCTTTCAGATTTTCTTAGAGAGAGCTCTCAGTTTGAAAGTTCTAGACGTGATTTTGTGCTCCGTGGCTTTTTTATACCCTGAACACATTGAAAATGGGAATTCAGGGTATAATGTTTTTGTTGAAATGTATGTAACAGGAAGAAGGAGGCGTGGCAGACCCCATAAATTATATATATTCTTGATCAGGATGACAAGCCGAGTTGATATAGCCATGTCCGTCTGTCCGTCCGTCCGTCCGTCTGTCCGTCTGTCCGTATGTATGAACGCGTCGTTCTCAGAACCTACAAGAGCTAGAGACTTGAAATGTTTTATGTAGGTTCCTGTATAGCACGAAAAGATCGAGTTTGTTTCAGAAATTCGATAGCTGTTATCGTTTTATTGTTATCGATTAAAAACGAAAATCTAAATTCAGCTAGAAATTCTATCTAATTCATCTTTCTAGCTAGAGTCTTTAAATTGCATTTAGTGTTATGTAAGCCTTACGCAATTTCGGTTTTTGTTAAATTTTGGGTGCCACGTCCCCTTCGCCCCAAATTTGTAACTCCCGTATATCAAATACTAGAGACTTGTGCTTTGGCACATACATATATATGGATGACTTGATTACGCCCAACAAGTTTGATCAAAATCGTTCGTCTATAAAAAAAGTTATTAAACATTTCCCATGCAAAGCAGCCAAACAATACACCGACTTGCACTTGTGTGTGCTTGCGCCTGTGTATGTGTGTGTGTATGTTTTGCTTGTAATGAACGTACAAGTGCATGTGTATATAAAAGAAACAAAGAATGCTTGGAGTAGCTTCTCAGGGTTCAGCGTATACCCTAGTCGAGCGGTGTCGACTAGAGTTTTCTTATTTGTTTTTACCCTGAACCCATTGAAAATGGGAAATCAGGGTATAATGTTTTTGTTGAAATGTATGTAACAGGCAGAAGAAGGCGTGGCAGACCCCATAAAGTATATATATTATTGTTCAGGGAGAGAAGTCGAGGCGACTTCTGTCTGTATGTCTGTCCGTATGTCCGACTAGAAAAAAAGTTATAAACATTTAATCTAATATTTTCGGCCTCTTACAGCAGCAGCGAAGCTGATAAGTAATGCACAGTTAGCAGATTGTGTGCTTGTGCGTGTGTATGTGTGTGCATGTATTGCTTGCTACATATGTACATATAAAAGTAACGGAGAATGTTAGCGGGTCTTAGGAATCGCAGTTCTTCGCAGGGTTCAGGGGATCTCTTTGTCGAACAGTCTCGACTAGAGCACTCTTACTTGTTTTTTGTTGTGCTATCAGTTGTTTTTGTTGTTGTGAGTTGATTCTCTCAACGCATTAATCCTCTCTTTGCGCTTATTTCTTTTTTTTGTCTAATCTTCCGTTTTGGTTTATTTAATCACAATTGCCAATATGACCTGTTGTAAAAAAAACCTTGCTCTATGCGGCAAATTTCTGATTCTACACAAGTGTACTTTTTTAATTGTTTGTTGTGTGAGAATATGATGAACATTAAATGTGCTGGCATTACAGGGCGCGACTACGATAAGGACATGTCCACTGCCAAAATTGGTTGTGGCGGTTTACGTTGGTCTTGTCCAACTTGTTTGGAAAAACAAAAAAAAAATTCCAAAATGTATAACTCGGTGCGGGTTTAATTTTTAAAACTTAATAATATATTTAAACAGTTGTCTAGTAAACTAGAAGCTGGTGACAAATTATTAAGTCAATATGATTTTGAATCTTCTCATACTGAGACGTCGACTGCTTCTCAGTTGGTACCACCTTCTATACCTGTGTCGCATTCGACACCTTGTTCTGACTCTCTTGCGATTCCACCTTCTTGCAGTGCATCAGGAATGCCAGTAAATCAAAAGCTAAAGTCTTTATATCGAAGTTCAATTTTGCAACTCCTCGTAAAATTGCTTCTTTTTGAATCAAGGTGTCAACTGAATTCTTCCTCATGTAGTTGAGCATGAATTTAAGCATAAGAGTTGAAATATGCTGTCTCCAGTGTTGCTTAACCCTTCCTCGGAACAATCTTCATCCAATATTGTGCTAAAAACTAAGAACAGTTCAACCCATTTCACAGATCTTCCTAATATATCAAAACGTTCGTGGTCTGAATTCTAAACTCAGAAGACTTTTTTTTGAGTAGTTTAAGTGTTCGTTTCGATATTATCACCCTGACTGAAACGTGGTTGAGCTCGAATGTTTATGATAGTGAGTTTCTTTCGAATGATTTCAGTATTTACAGACATGATCGACTGACTCGTAGAGGTGGAGGTGTCTAAATAGGTGTTAAATCTAATATCCTCTCCGAACCAATTATTTTTGTAGCATCTCAAGATGTCACGATAGTTGTAGTTAAACTAATTCTTAAATCTTGGACATGTAAAGGATAATGATTTCTTTCTGATGTTGGGTGACTTTAATATACCGAACACTTCCTTTTTTTTCATAATAAGAATATCATCTTTATTTGACGAAATATACAAATTATCAGCGCTCCATTACCAGTAAGGCAACTTAATCTAATAGGAGTTTGGTTTATTGATTCGTAATGCTATGGAGACGATTGGAGAGATCGTAGATTTATAAAGAGGGAAATTACAAATACATTTTTGTTAGGATTACTACAGCTAAAGATTCTGAACTATTGATTTGATTCAAGTCAGGACCCGTATCAGCAGGTCATGAGAGTGGTGGCGCTTTAATCTTCTTCTAATGCGGGGCCTTGCCGATCTTTGGGCCGCAATGCCAATTCGCCTGGCCAGAACGTTTGGGTGGGATTCGAGTCTGATGAGTTATTTTTTGGCAGCCTCCTGTATCCTGTCTCCTATTTTTGGCACCCTGAGGTCGCGCTCGATGTCACTGGTTCTCATATACCGAGGAGCACCAGTGATCTTCCTTAGGGTGTTCGCCTGGAGAACTCGCAGTCTGTTAAGATGCGTCTTAGCAGTAATGTCAAACACCTGGATAGCATAAAATAGTGTGGGAGCTAGAATGCACTTATAAATTTTCACCTTGTTGTCCAATAAGAGCTTGTATCGTGGTGCAAGCAGCCAACACATTTTTCTCATTTTATCCCGAAAGGCGTGCTGCAGCGACGTGACATGTCTTTGAAATGTCAAGCTTCTGTCCAAGGTGACACCGAGGTACTTGTATGCCGAGGAATGGTGTAGTACTCGGCCATTAAGTGTAACGCCAGGGCAGTTACTTATCCTGTTTGCGAATGTCGTGTTTGCACACCAGCATTGATGCTCACGTTCCACTTTCCAGCCCAAACCTGAAATGCATCTAGGTACTGCTGGAGTGCTCTAGTAGCCTGGAAAATGCAGGAGTTTTTTGTGAGCACTGCAGTATCATCAGCGTAGGTTGCGATTAGCACATCTCTAGCTCCAAGCTGCCTCGGGGAACTCCGGCTTCAATCGTTTTGACTGAAGAGTTGCAACCATCAGCCGTCACGGAAAACGTGCGCCCTGCCAAGAAACTTTTTATAAGCTGGAACAGCTGTGGAGATAGTAGACTCCTGGCTTTGCATAGAAGTCCCGGATGCCACACTCTATCAAAGGCTTGCTGAATATCCAGGAAAGCAGCAACTGCATACTCCTTATTTTCTAGAGCCTCTAACGTAAAGTTCACAACTCTGTGCACATGCTCTGGGGTGCCATGCTGCAGCCGGAAACCAAATTGGAACTTGGGGATCGCACGAGTAACTGCCTCAATATTGAGAAGTCTGTTGAGGATCAGCCTCTCCATCATTTTGTCCAGTGAGGGAAGAAGGCTAATCGGCCTATAAGATTCCACCTCAGTTGGCTGCTTTCCTGGTTTATGTATCATAATGATGATCGCTGACTTCCAGGCTTTCGGAAAGTATCCGACGCTTAGTATACTGTTGAATATTAACACCAGGAACAAGAGAGCTTGTTCTGGCAGTATACGTATTATTCTGTTGTCAAGAAGATCTGCGCCAGGAGCTTTCTTGGGCTTCAACTTAGACACAAGCAGCTTCACTTCTTCAAGTGTGACAGGATCGGCAGGCAAAGTCATTTGAAACGGGGTTTCACGTGTTTGCTCAACAAAACGGCTATGACTCTCAGGTGCAAAATCAAGGGGTCTAAAGCGCTGTTCTAGATTATTGGCGAACACATCTGCTTTCTCCAAAGCTGTGCGGCACCAGCCTCCTCCCGGGTTGCCGGGTTCCTTATGGCCGATTTTGGCGAGGCCTGTGATTTGTACCGTTTAGTCATCCGCCAAAGTGAGAAATTTGTAGAGGTATTTGAACCCATGTTTTCCAAAAAATCATCAATTTGTTGTTGCTTTCTGCGTGTCAGCACTTTATGTAGTCGGTTGGCTAGCCTTCTATAGATCTGTTGAATCGAGCATCGCCTGTTCTCGAATATTCCTTTCTGACTTTGCGTTTGAGACTCACAAGGTTAGTAATTGTGGGAGGAAGCTGAACGCCTCTAGTATCTCCAGTGGGTTGAGCGTTTCTTGGTGCTGCTCTTACTGCTGCTTGCCTTATGTGCTCCATAAAGCTGCTTATGGCGATGTCTATATCGTCAGCTCCTTCAATAACAATGTTTAGGTCGGTAAGTTGCGTCAGATGAGTCTTAAATACCTCTACATCAGCACCACGAGCTAGTAAACTAGATCGTTGTGGCTTTTTAAGTGGCATTGTGTGTAAATCAGCCAGAAGAGGAATATGGTCCGATGAAAGCTCATAAAGCGATTTGATATTAAGCCTTGCCATGCTGAATCCTTTTACAACAAAGAAGTCTAGTGCCGATGGAGCTACCCGAGAGTTGTATGAATAGAACGTCGGTTCTCCAGCTGCGAGAACTTGGTACTGGCCGTTTGCAAAGACTTCCTGCAGTGTTCTGCCTCTTGCGCAGGATCTTGCGTTTCCCCACCATGCATGGCATTGTAATCACCGCCTGCAATGAACTTGTTGCCTAGCATGGCAAAAATGGACTCTAGTCCCGCCTTTATCCATTGCTCTCCAGGTGGAAGATACACAGCTGCTATTGCAACAGATCCCTCAGATGTCTGCATTTGCACGATAGCTATCTGTCTTTTGTAGCTAGTGATGGAGGGCTGTGGACTGTGGCTAATGCTAGAGCGCACAATGACAGTAGCGCCATCTCTGCTGTTGCCACTGGAATGGCAGGCGTGGTAAGAAGAGTATCCAAGTAGGAATAAACGTTGTCCTTCTCGCATGTGGGTCTCGGTAACGAGCATTACATCAATATTATGTGCAGCGAGGAATAACCGGAGCTCCTCAGAGCCCCTAGCTAGTCCTCGTGCGTTCCACAATCCGATTTTTAATATCAGTTGATTCATTTCGGGAAACGTGAGATGAGTACCTGGACTATTTTTCGGAAGACCTTGTTTGCCTCCACAGTCTCCTGCACCAGCTTAAAGAGTTGGTCCATTCTATTGTTGATCTCACGAATGGAGTTTTCCAAACCCAGAAATTTATTGTCGGAGCTTGAGATATCGGCAAAGCGGTTGTTGCTTAGCGGCGTTGCAGTTGAGGAGGATGCCAAAACCTTGTGTGGCACCTTGAGAAGGTCGAACACTTCCTAGATCTCCAATCCTAGTTCAAGTTCCTTTATTTTTACACTTGATCATTTTTTCTTTGATGAATTACTTTCTATTTCTATGTCTCAGATGAATTTAAACTCAAATCATCTGAATCGATTGCTTGATCTGGGTTTTATTAATGATGACTCATGCATTAATGTTTCTAGATCATCCCCTTTTTGATTACCTGGGGATATTCATCATCCTTCATTGGAGGTATCTCTGTCTCTAAGTACTCCTTTAATTTGTGAACCTACTCCACCAAAGCGTCGTTGTTACAATAAGTGTAATTTTGCTCAACCAACTTATTAGTGCAACAGATTGGTCTAAGTTATACGATTCCGTTGATGTTCATGGTGCAACAACTATTTTCTATAGCATTTTAAACTCTCTTATTGATGAGAGTGTTCCTATGTGTCTCCCTGTGTCTTTTACTAATAAACCTCCATGGTTTACTCAGACGCTCTTTAATTTAAGAAACATTAAGTCTGAATGTCTCAAATATTTAAAAAAGTCTGGCTCCAGTATTGACTGATCTATTATTCCATAGCCAAGTCAAATTAAAACATTTTAAATTTTCGTTGCTATGAGAACTACCTAATACGTTGCAAAAGGCAGTTTGCTCGTGACCCTAAAATATTTTATTCTTTTGTGCATTTGAAACGTAAATCTTCTAGTTTACCTTCCACATTTGTCCTTGATTCGATCAATACTTGCAATGATCATGATTCCTCTGATCTTTTTGCCGATTTTTTCCACTTAACTTACTCATCTGTCGATCCCTATAAAACATCATTCTCTTTCTTGATTTCTTCAACAAATATTATATTATAAATATTCAAATATTTCCCTTAACTTTCTGATTTCAGCAATTCGGATATTGAAATCATATTTTTCTCTAGGAGCTGGTAATATTCCCAGCTGCGGAATTAAAAAATGCAGTGATTCCTTTCAGTCAACACTACTAAAGCTGCTTAACGTGTCTATTGAAACCTCTGCATTCCCTTCTATTTGGATAAAGTCTTGCATTATCCATCTATATAAAAAAGGTGTCACGTCACACATTTTCAATTACAGAAACATTGCAAAACTATCTGCCACTCCGAAGTTATCTGAAAACAAGTAAGAAAAGTCTAGTCGAGACCTCTCTACTAGAGGATACCCTGAACCCTGCAAAGAACCACTATTCCGTGTATTTTCAGTTACTTTTATATACATATGTATATGTGTGTACAATGTACATACACACACACAAGCGCAAGTTGCTGCGTCAGCTATGCTTGGGCTGCTATTTGTATGCCAATGTTATGGGAAATTAAATGCTTAATAATTTTTTTGTAGACGAACGATTTTGATCAAACTTGATAGCCGTGATCAGGTCATTCATATGCCTGTATGTGCCAAAGCATAAGTTTCTAGTACTTAAAATACGTGTTTTGAAAATTTGAGGCGAAGGGGGAGTAACAAAAACCGAAATTGTATAAGGCTCTCATAATATTAAAAGCAAAATTTGAAGACTCTAGCTATAAAGGTGAAGTATATAGAATTATATCACTGAGTATCGATTTCATTTTTAGTCGATAACATTAAAAATATGGCAGTTATCGTTTTTTTTTTTTAACAAACTCGATCTTTTCGTGCTATACAGGAACCTACATAAAACATTTCAAGTCTCTAGCTCTCATAAGTTCTGAGATCGACGCGTTCATACATACGGACAGACAGTGGATAGACAGGCGGACATTTCTATATTAACTCAGTTTGTCTCCCTGCTCAAGAATATATATACTCTATGGGGTCTGCCACGCCTCCTTCTGCCTGTTACATACATTTCAATAGTGAAGAAAAGTTATCCCGATTATTGTTCTGCGATTTATTTAATGAAGGAAGGTTAATAAGAAGAAGCCGACTATGATAAGACGGTAGACGATGACTAGGGTCCCAGTTTAGATTCCTTAGGGCAAAGAGAAGAAACTGTTTTTGAACCGATTAGTAAAACAAGTAATAGAGAATTATGCTTTAGCACATTAATGCATATGAATGACATGATAACGCCCAACAAGTTTGATCAAAATCGTTCGTTTAGAAAAAAAGTTATTAAACATTTAATATCTCACATTATCGAAGCCTTGCAGACTGAGCCCAGTTGGTGAGTCAAAATGCACAGTTAGTAGACTGTTTGCTTGTGCGTGCGCAGGGTTCATGGGATTTCTTAATAGAGCAATCTTGACTAGAGCACTCCTTCTTGTTTTTCTGTTGTTTCTATTACAACTAGACACAGCTATAGTGGATTTCTCGATTTATGCGCGAACTGAAATAAATTTTATCATGTTTTTCCTTTAAACTCTCTCTTTCATTAATTAAATCTTTCCTTTTAGATTTTCTTAGAGAAATCACTCCCAGTGGCAAAACATGATGGAGCTAAATTTGATGATCTGAAAAATCTTCCACTTATTAGTAATTTATACATAATTTGTATATCATTATTTATATATAATTACAGTTCAGCTTTTGGTTTTATTTTTTGTTACTATAACGCATCTATCTTCCGTAGCTCAATAATATCACTGAACATACAGGGCTGTGAATTGGGGCATAGCTGGCCGGACTGGCAGATAAAATAAACCCTATGGGTGTATATTTGATATTTTGATATTTTGAAATATTTGTCTGTTCTTTTAGGCTATAAACAAATTTCACAATAATGAAATTGTATCAAGAAAAACTACTTAATAAAGGATACGCCTCTAGTATCTGAAATACTTTTTTTTTCAAATTTAATACGACGCGAGCGCAAAGTAGTTGAAGGACTTTGAGGGACAACGACGGAGATCAATCGTAAGGACATCAAAAACCAAGGACATAGGGGGAAACTCATGATCACTATATTTAAAGACCACCTTAAATTAACATTTAATAATTTTTTTCACCGGTAGAACTTAATAAGATAACTGAATCTATAAACTCCTTTTTGATAAAAAAAATATTTAAATAAAATAATTAAAAAATATTAAATAAAAAAAAATTTAAAACTCCTTTTTTATACCTAAATTTTTTCCATATCTAGAAAAATATAAAATTTATACAAAAAAAAAAGGCAATTAAAAAAAAAAAAAAAAAACAAAAAAAAAAAAAAAATATATTTATTAAATAAAATAAAAATAAATAAAATTTTTTTTTTTTTAAAAAAAAAAAAAAAAAAAATTTAAATAAAAAAAAAAAAAAAAAAAAAAAAAAACAAAAAAAAAAAAAAAAAAAAAAAAATAAAATTTTTTTTTTTTTTTTAATTTTTTTTTTATTTTTATTTATATTTAAAATAAAAATCAAAAAAAAAAAAATAAAAAAAAAAAAAAAACCCTAAAAATAAATAAAAAAAAATAAAAAAAAAAAAAAAAAAAAAAAAAAAAAAAAAAAAAATTTTTTTTAATAATTTTTTTTAAATATTTTTTAAGATTTAAAAAAAAGGAAATAAGTAAATTTTTCTTTTTTAATACATCTCAGTTGCCTCAGTCCCCTCTGAGATGTTCCCAACCAAGCCGCCTCGCCTTGGTGCCGCTTGGATTGTTCTAGATCGTGTGGGCAAGACTTTCTGCGAAGCGACAGCTTCAAACCTCGAACGGGATGTCACGAGTCGCGGCAGATGGACAATAATACCATACATGTTACCACTGAATAAAGAGTCAGTCTGAATTAAGTCAGAGAAGTAAGCGGACGTTTTATTGAAGTTGTATAAATATTCATAAGGAACCCTATTGGGCGGGGAGTTGCGCAGCTGTTGGCTCTCCTAATTGATAACCTGAGTCTGCCCTGATCTTCCCCTGACCTGTAACTGGCGCAGCCGCACACAAAGAACCTACAATGAGGAATCGCATAATTACAATTACCATAAGCTATACAAATCTAAGTAAAAAAAAAAAAATAAAAATAAAATAAAAGAGTATGTACATATAAAATGTAATAGAAGGGATATGTTCTCATGTGTTAATATAAAGTATTATAAAGTATTAAAAGTGCTACGGTGGAATATAAAAAACAAAAAAAAAAAAGAAAGGCCATACACGGCAACAAATTCTATACAATTCAGTGAGTTAGCATGTTGCGTTGTATCATACGTTCAAGGCATATGAGCAGATGAGACCAACATGTCGTGAGAAGTAGTACAGACTTGTTGGAGAAGACTCGTCGGCCGAAACAATATTTTAGTGCGATCTATTGGAACGACTTACGACTTGTCGCCCAGACATGTACGAACATCACACATTGACAAATCGAATAAAAACAAAAAGAACGCATAAAACGGAACTCATACAAACAGTATGAGCAGGTGAGACCAACATGTCGTGAGAAGTAGTACAGACTTGTTGCAGAAGACTCGTCGGCCGAAACAATATTTCAGTCCGATCTATTGGAACGACTTACGACTTGTCGCACGGACATGTACGAACATCACACATATTGGCAAACCGCATTTGATGGCAACATCGAACCTCGTATACACAGCATAACTACAAATTCATCATTGATTTCACAAGAACAGTGCCACAACCACATTTTAATTTTTATTACCGTCTGTCGCGTGATAATCCTAACAGAAAATTATCCGGCGCCGCTGTTCTAATTCTAAAGAATTATTTCGCTTTTCGTCGCTGATGCCGCATGTTTGGCGCCATTAACGACACTCTAGAACACACGATTTCTGGTGCCACTATTCTGCACTTCAGCAGAAACTTGGCGCTCAAGACTGACCTAACGGAATTTGATTTCGGTTGTCACTAGCAAAATATAAAATATACGATGTCTGGCGCCACTAATCCGTCTTCGGCACGATCTCCGTCGCTTAATTCCGCAAAATGTGCATAGCGACACAAATTCGTACCACAAAGCTACAAAATAAGAAGCTTGTAGTAAAAAACACTAACATCAGTCGCCACTGCAAGATCAGTTTCGACACAGAGCTCGAACAAGAAGGACATTGCTTATGTGAACACAGTGATGAAATTGTCTAACGGTTATTGCTAAAAAGTTGAATTGTTAAATATAAATACATAATTGCTAAAAATCAATAAACAACAATAAACACAATAAACATACACAACAAAATACGAAACGCAAAAAGAAGAAGAATGCAACCACCGGAGCACCACATAATAATACACTCCACTCCACACTAAGTGAAAATAAATTAAGATCAATATAAAAAAAAAAAAAAAAAAAAAAAAAAAAAAAACATTATACACATCCACATACATACATATACAATTACCAATTCAATTAATGTCGACTATAAGTAAAGCTAAGAAACTTACCCCAAACACTAGAAGTAGAACTAGAATTAGCAATAACCCATCGGACATTAGTGAAAACCGGACAGTAGCGAGAACCCAAGACATTACACCAATGACATCTAATTCGAGCTCTCCCCCACCCAATCAGGACCCAATAATGAACAATCATTTGGACTACACTAAAAATTCCAGATGCAATCCGCTTCTTGCCAACTTATGACGGAAATTCGAAAACCCTTAGTGAATTTATCAGCAATGTAGAAGAAATTCTTCTCCTCATTAGAGGAACCGACCAGACACCATATGGCCAATTGCTCTTGAGAACTATTAGGAACAAAATTGGAGGAAAAGCTAATGAAGCTATAATTGAGGAAGGAGCTAGCCTTAATTGGGATGAAATTAAGGATGATCTCATCTTACACTGTTCCGATAAGAGAGATGAACCAACTTTAATGTTCGAACTACACGGTTTGGTCCAAAGTGCATTACCACTTCGCGCTTTATACGAAAAAGTATGCGAAATTAAAATCGCATTGTTTAGATTGACAGACACAAAGGAAATCGAACCAACATTAATCAAAATGAAGAAAAACCTCTTTGCCGCCACCTGCCTAAATTCATTCATTCATTTACTTTTCCCAAGAAAAACAGAAAAGACAACAATCATACCGCCAAACTGTAAATTGGCAACAAAATAATAAAGATGGCAGAAACAACGAAAGACTCTTGGACAAACGTGGACACCAACAAAGCTATGACAAAGATAACAAAAAAAGGCGAAACAATAATTTTCCGGCTATCATGCCCAAAGAGGTAGATAGGAAATACGAAAATAGGAGTAAATACTCCCCAAACCCGCAGAACAGAGAACAGACGCATAAGGCACACTCAGAATCACAATTACATAACTACAATGAACAAGCAAATTTTCAGACAGAAGCCTCAAACAACAGTCAGGGTACCTAATCAGTAAAAACATAGGATCACCCCTTCCCTATATCGTGCTACATGTTGAACCGAACGAACCTTTGAAATTCCTTATAGACACAGGAGCAACATTTTCTTTTATAAACCCGAAACGAGTAGCACAGGAAAATCAAATTAATTTACAGAAATCAATCAATATCAAAACAGTGTTAAATACACATCCCTTGCACAAAAAAACCAAATTACTTCTGTTTAAAGAATTCTCCGATTTTACTTCATATTCGTTATTACTGTTCAACTTTCATGACTACTTTGATGGACTCATTGGAATAGACATTCTTAGACAACTTGAAGCTATAGTAGACATTCCTAAACAATCTCTAAGCACGAAAACATTTAATGTACAAATCGAATTAGAAGAAAAAATAGTACCCACTCTACACACTATAGAAGAAGAGTCAAAGAAAATCATTCCGATAGCCGTCAATTTAAAAGACGGCACATTCTACTTTGAACCCACCTTAATCTCTAAAGAAGTATTCATATCAGGCGGACTTTATACCGCAAAAAATAATATCAGTCTAATGGAAATAAACATTTTTTCCAATCAAGAACAGAAATTTTATATCGAAGTCTATAAATTAGAAGTCTATAAATGCGAAGAAAAGGAATATCTTGAAGTAAATACAATCACAGTAACTAAGACTAAGGACCTTGACACAGAACCAATTATCCAGACCGATCACCTAAATAAGGAAGAAACGAATGAACTCAAGAAACTCTGCTCAAAATTCCCAAATATCTTTTATAGAGAAGGAAAGCCCCTAACTTTCACTAATCTGGTTAAACACCAAATTAAAACTACCGACCAAATTCCAATACATACAAAACCATTCCGATACAGTATCACAGAAAAGAAAGAAATTAACGCCCAAATCCAACAACTTCTGGATCAAAATATAATCAAACATAGTTATTCACCCTGGAGCTCTCCAACTTTTCTAGTAGCAAAAAAAAAAAGATAAATCTAATATTGCCAAATGGAGACTAGTTATCGATTACCGCAAATTAAACGAAAAAACAGTCAAGGACAGATATCCGATGCCCAACATTAACGACGTTCTAGACAGGATCGGTAGAGCAAAATACTTTACAGCTCTAGACCTAGCCAGCGGGTATCACAAAATAGAAATGCACCCAAAAGATATAGATAAAACAGCCTTCTCTACCGTTGACGGTCATTTCGAGTTCGTTAGAATGCCTTTCGGTCTTACTAACGCTCCTGCTACGTTCCAAAGAGTGATGGACAACATTTTAACAGATTTAAATGGCAAATACTGCCTAATATATCTAGATGATATAATCGTCTTCTCATCGTCACTTCAAGAACACATGCTACATTTACATACAGTGTTCACCAAAATTAACAACGCAAACCTGAAGCTCCAACCTATTAAATCAAACTTCCTAAGAAAGGAAATTGAATATTTGGGGCATATGGTAACAAATAAGGGAATCAAACCAAATCCTAAAAAGATTGAAACCATAAAATCATTCCCTATTCCTAAGACCAGGAAGCAAATCAAATCTTTCCTAGGACTTTTAGGCTATTATCGCAAATTCATAAGGGACTTTGCAAACATCACAAAACCCTTAACACAACAGCTAAAAGGAAGGAGTGCAGTAAAGATTAGTAACGAGTTCACTAACGCATTCGAAACCTGTAGGACACTACTTTGCAATGACCCGCTTCTACAATACCCCGATTTTGACAAACCATTCATCCTTACAACCGATGCAAGTAATGTGGCAATTGGTGCCGTGTTATCACAAGGTTCAGAAAACAACGAGAGACCGATTGCATTCGCTAGTCGAACCCTTACTGATACGGAGTTAAACTACTCCACGGTTGAGAATGAGATGTTAGCAATTATTTGGGCAACGAAACACTTCCGACCCTATTTATTCGGTCAAAGGTTCAAAATCGTTACAGATCATCGACCATTAACTTGGCTAATGCATTTTAAACAACCAAATTCAAAATTAGTTCGTTGGAAACTCCAACTACTAGAGTACGATTACGAGATTTCCTATAAAAAAGGATCTGAAAACGTTGTGGCAGATGCCCTTAGCCGCATTAAACACTAACAACCAGGACAGTACCGTAAAAGAAAAGATACAAGTAACAAATAAACCCATTAACGAATTTAATTTACAAATTATATTCCAAACAAATAAGAGAACACAGTTAACAACTACAACACTTTTTAAAAACAAACTAAGAAGAACGATTTCCGAGAATAACCTCGACAAAACTAAATTGGCCCAAATTTTTTCAAAGATTCTTAAACCAAATAAAACATACGCTATACTGGCACCAGATGATATTTTCAAAATTATTGAAAAAACCCTACTCGAATATTTCTTGCCTACAAAAATGTACAAAATAATAAGATGTACAAACCTATTAGAAGATATAACAGAAATTGGTAAACTCGAAGTAGAAATTAAAAAATATCACAAAGATAGTAACCATAGAGGGATCGATGAAACTTTAGCTCACCTAAAGAGAAAAATCTACTCACCACAATTGAAAACGATAATTTCTAAAATTATCAATGACTGCGATATATGCCAAACTTTAAAATACGACAGACATCCGCAAAAACTTATATACCAAGAAACCGAAATTCCTTCTCTACCCATGCAAACACTCCATATAGACCTCTATACCATAAACACTAAAACCATTTTGACTATTATTGATAAATTTTCAAAATTTGCCTCAGGCTATACAATCCCAGCTCGTGATAGTCTAAATATAATCAGATCCATAAAAAATTTTATAGGACTCTTCGGAATCCCACAAAAAATAGTTTGCGACCAAGGCCCGGAGTTTGCCGGAAAAATTTTCAAAGATTTCTGTGATCAATATAATATTCAACTGCACATTACCTCTTTCCAACAGTCATCGAGTAATTCCACAATCGAAAGACTTCATTCAACACTGACTGAAATATACCGAATCATAGTAAATAAAAAGAAAGAAGAACTAATAACTTGCGATCATGACGAAACCCTGACCGAAACCTTTATTACTTACAACAACGCCATACACTCCGGGACTAAATATACTCCATATGAGGTGTTCCAAGGCAGAACCCATTTATTTAACAAAGAAACGACGTTCGATAATCAACACAAACTTATATCCTAAAATAGCAGAGGAAATGAAAAACAAAATGGAATTCAGAATCAAGAGAGCAAATCAGGACCGACAGGAACCCTTACCGTTAGACATAGGGGACACGATTTTCAGAAAAGAAAACAGACGAAACAAATTAACCCCAAGATTTACTAAACACATAGTATCTAAAGACACAGGGATAACATTTATTTCTAGAAAAAACCAAAAAATACATAAATCTAAAATAAAGAAAAAGACTAAGAAAAATACATCAACTATACAACCCCTTACTAATTAACGGAATATTAAACGTAACTAAAGTAGTAACTGATAACATGGACGACACGGGCAAAGCAATTATTACAAACAAATTAAACAAGCTAGAAGAAAACAAAAGAAAGATACTTAAGAACATAAATCAACAAAATATGATAAATAAGACATAGCAATAAGATTCAAAACCATGACCAAAGATGTAAATAAAAAAAAAAAAAAACATTTTTAAGACATTAAACGTAGAATATTTATATAATTCTTAGCTTTAAAAAAAAAAAAAAAAAAAATGTAACCTTTAGAATTAACATACCAATACTTGATAAAAACAATTATGAGTTACTGCACATTATTTCTCTACTTATTAATAAGAACAAAATATTTATGTTACCTAAATATGTAATACATAATTAAGCGGGCCTAATCAAACAAATAACAAACAAATGAACCCAAAGTCCATCAAACATATATCGGCGAAGACAACACAACTCCAATAATCAACCAACAATGCCTAAAAAGCATTCTAGATGAAGAAACGACAACATGCGACAACTTAACAACAATATACATATGTCTTGTTAACATCATCTGTTATAACAAGTGGCATCTGCTGGACCTGTAAAACCACAAAATTTTGTTAACGCCGATAGAAACACCTTCAAACGGATGTTCAACTATACCATCGTTATTGCCGTCGCTCCACACTAGGGGGGGAGGAGTTACCATCTCAGTTGCCTCAGTCCCCTCTGAGATGTTCCCAACCAAGCCGCCTCGCCTTGGTGCCGCTTGGATTGTTCTAGATCGTGTGGGCAAGACTTTCTGCGAAGCGACAGCTTCAAACCTCGAACGGGATGTCACGAGTCGCGGCAGATGGACAATAATACCATACATGTTACCACTGAATAAAGAGTCAGTCTGAATTAAGTCAGAAAAGTAAGCGGACGTTTTATTGAAGTTGTATAAATATTCATAAGGAACCCTATTGGGCGGGGAGTTGCGCAGCTGTTGGCTCTCCTAATTGATAACCTGAGTCTGCCCTGATCTTCCTTTATTTTGTTATTATGTGTCAATAAAATATTATTTTCAACACATATATAAAATTTGACAAATCAAAAGACAAGGTCAAAGGTCGCAAAGTCATTATATAACGCGTTATTGGCTCAGAAGCTGTAGTAACTTAGCATTCAATTTTGAAGCTTCTAGCACTAAAACTGTGGGAGATATAGAAGATATACGTAACAGTAACCCACGTGCCAAATTTGGGCGTTCTAGCTTTAAAACTGTACATGATACAGTTTGACCCGATTTGCCAAGCGTAGATATATCCGCCAAATCTTTTTGATTTTGGAATGTCGACGTGAGTGTTCAGTCCAAATCTCAACTCTCTAGCCCTTCTAGAAGTAGTATTTCTGAGATACAGGAAAATGCATTTTCCGATTTGCCACGCCCCTAGTGGGCGTATCGGGAAAATTTTGACACTTTATCTGACGAGATTATACACGAGTATATATTTCAAATTTCAAGTCTCTAGCTTCAATAGCGTGGAAATGGTTTGCGTGCATACTGACAGACGGACGGGCGGACAGCCTGACGGACATTGCACAAAACCAATATACATTTTACACTTCGTTAAGAAGTCTAAAAAGTGTTAAGCTTTTTTTGTACCCTGAACCCATTGAAAGTGGGAAATAAGGGTAAATGGTTTTGTTGAAATGTATGTAACAGGCAAAAGGAGGCGTGCAGACCCCACGTCGTTACGTCGTTCCGGTTTGGGTTTTTTTTTTTTTTAAGTTGCGGCGCTGGTCAAAATAGGACTAATTTTCATTGTGCGACGTTAAATTTCGATGTTGCGTTGCCCAAGAGTCGTTATATTTTTTAATACTTTTTTTAATACAGCGAAAGAAGTCTTAAAGTGTCCCAGGCGGTAGCTGCGAATATGAATTGCTACAAGGGTTTACTCTAAATAAAATAACTTGTGAGACAACACAACCAATTTTTTTTTTTAAAGAAAGCGACTTACGACAACAGCTTACGACAATTGCTTTGTTAAATATTAATATATAAAATGTAAGATTTTCGCAATCCTGGAACCTATCTTCGATCTTCATATGATTTGCTATAGAAAATCTTAATTCACGTCATTGCGATTTGCGTCGTATTTTTTTGAAACGTATCCCCGACGCAAAGCGAGGTCAAATTGATCAAGGAGACAAGTCGAGTTGATGGAGCTATGTCAGAACTTATAAAGAGGTAGAGACTTGAAAAGAGACTTTTTATGTAGGTCTCTGTATAGCACGAGCAGGTCAAGCATGTTAAAAAAAATTATAAATATTTTCGTTTTAAAAATATCGATTTAAAACAAAAACCGAAAATTATAAAACCGAAAACTATAAAATTCTATCTAATTCGTCTTTCTAGCTAGAGTCTTCAAATTATGCTTTTAATTTTGTTAGCTTTATACAATTTTGATTTTTGTTCAATAAAAGTTTGATCATAAACTTTCGTCCACGAAAAAAGTTATTAAACATTTAATTTCTCATAACATTGGCGTCTTGCAGTCCAAGCACAGTAATCGATGTTAGCAATGCGTTTGCTTGTGTGCGTCTGTATGTGTGTATGTTGATAGTAATGTACATACATACCTACACATAAAAGAAACGGAGAATGTTAGCGGTTCTTAAGAATAGCGGTTCAGGGTATACCCTAGTAGAGCGGGCTCGACTATAGTTTTCTTACTTGTTTTTGAAGGTGGACTTATTAAACACATAATTTCCCATTACAAATACATACAGCCTAAGCGTGCGTACGTATGCTGGTGTGCTACACACACTTGTATGTATGGCCTGTAATATATACATATGTAAATTAAGCAGTCGAACAGTCTCGACTTAGCACTCTTACTTGTTTGCGTCTCTTTCTTTTTATACCCTTAACCCATTAAATGTGGAAAATCAGGGCATAATGGTTTTTCTAAAATGTATGTAACAGGCAGAAGGAAGATCAGGGCGACGAGCTACCTACAGACAAAATTCAATCGTTTCTTGAGATCGACACGTTCATAAAAACGCAAATTCACACAGACAGGATAATCGACTAAAATAATCTCCCTGATCAAGAATATATATATATACTTTTGGAGGTTTGCCACGCCTTCTTTTGCCTTATAACCTCATTTCCCATTTTCAATGGGCTCAGGGTATAGCAAGTAAGAGCTTTTTTTTATGAGCACTGAGCACAAAACACTGTGAAGCTAACTTAATTAATCGGCAATTGTTCAAGATTTGGTTTTTATGACCACCTCTCGCACCTTATCTTCTCCGACGGGTATCATTTCGGTCACCACTGTCTGTCCACTGCTTGATTCTTGATGTCAGCTGCTATTTTATTAAGAATGGCACCTTGAACTCTACGACTGAATGAGTGAAAGCAGCAGCACGGCGCTGCCAATTACCTTGAGCAGCAAAAGCCGCTGAAATGTGGCGCTCACAGGAGAATGAACGCAAATTCCATTTCCCATTAAGCAGCAAATATTTGCATGACAGCTGTGTGGGCGTTGAACTTGTCCGTAAAGTATGTCAACGTGCTTACAGAAACCAAGAAATGGTAGAGTTTAAGTCCTTTACTAAGTCTATATGTAGAGTTTTTGATGTAAAACAGACAAACATGGCAATATACATATTAATAAGGGATTTGCCACGAATTCCCAACCAAACTAAAATTGGATTAAAAGGTATGTTTACGTGTAAACGATCAGCGAAAAGATTACCCATTATTTGAAACAAAAGTTTCTGCTTATATCGAAAGCAATGCACGCATTTTCTCACCTTTGAAGTGCCTATCGAGCGTTGATCAACAAAATCTGTTGCCGAAGTAATTCCATCAGCACTATTGGATTGGCGTGACAATGAGAGCAGGTTAAATGCTGTAAATAAAGTGTGACGAATCGACACTTTTTAGGCAACAACAAGGGGAACTTAGCAATATGTGCTAGTGGCGCCTTCATAAACCAACCTCCTACCCGCAACACACGCTTGCCATACTGATTGAGTGCAGAAATGGTGTCAGTTTTTGAACAGTCGGTTGCAAAATTGTGGACTTTTTCAATTTGTCTATTTCTTTCTGAATCAAAGATATTACTTCAAGAAAGGCGAAACTTAATTCAGAAGCTGAAGAATTCAAAGATATATGTTTGTCGCTACCATCATCAATCGCAGTAATTGCAGCTATACGCCTCTCTAACGACTCCAATTCCTTCGACAGTTTAATATGCGTTTTTTCTGGCTGAAGTTCTTTTGAGAGTCGTAAAAATCCTGGTTGCAACTCGATTTGCAACAAATGTGTTTAAACTCGTTGAGTGCATTTGCTACCAATAAAGAAAAGCTTCAGAATCCGACCCAAAGACAACTTTATCGAGTAATTTCTTTACCGCGTCCCACATGGTAGCTAGTAATTCAGCAGCACACAGTTCTAGCCGCGGCACTGACTTCGTTTTCAGTTGGGCTACTTTGGACTTGAGAGTCAGCAACTCTGGTAGTGATACCGTAAGCTCCCGTTGATGCATCAGCAAAGCCATAGACTTGATCGAGGTGTGCGCAAATCATTTAGTTCTAAAAAAAAGCTGGTCACTGCTTCCAATTCTTGTTTCATTTTATTTCCTGTCGGATCGATCGGACTTAGCAAACCTAAGGGTTTGCTTCGTATAGTATAGTCGTGCCACAATCGATAAAACTGACCGCTAGGTAGAGTTCAAGTCTCTTGGAGATTCCATTGCGTATCTGAAATTGTCAGCCCATGGTTTTTGTGTCTTCTTAATGAGCAATGACAATGTTGTCTTCTGTTGATTGAACTACAAATTGCGTACAGCTGCACGACAATTTTGTAAGATGGAAGCCAAAAGCCACCGTGAGTAGATCATTTAGCGACAACTGAGAAGACTACTTTCTAGATGCCTAGAACACTACCCGTAGTTTAGTTGGAGATCTTAGCATGCATTGGTACGGAATAAAGTAATGCGACACTCTCGGAACATGATTATCTTTCGGGCCCATGGCTATGTCATATGACATGCCTAGACAGTGCAGACTAGATTTGAATGGCGAAGACACTGAGGCGACGCAAGGTGCTGTGATAATAACTATGGTCTCGCACAGCTGTTGTTGGAGGTATTCAAACTAATTGTATTCGAATTAATTGTAGTTAAGCTTTCTTCTAACTTCCAGAACTTTCGAACGATCGAGTCTACATAGACTTCGTCCTTCACAACTCTCAACTCACAACTCGGAGCTATATTGCTGCGGAAAAAGTGGTTGGGATAGAATCAGAAATTTAGAGGAAAAGGAATAGTTGGTGCGGGGGGCCGGAAGAGCAGACATGGAGACAGCACATAAATGGGCTCACTCTGCAAAACAATAAGCTTCGTCACGGGTTGTCGGATAGTCCCACGCGAGATTCGAACATCGACGACGCAAACCAAGCCGGCGGCTCCTGAGTTCGCGCACTCCACTCGTCCTACTATTTGGTGAGAGGCAGGTTGTCCTCTCAAATGATGACCTACCTTCTATTTGAAGGCAGCGTGTTGGAGTTTTCCATTTATTCCGCTAGTGGAGCTCCTTCAAGTACTTGTCCTTCCAGCGGCGACAAAAGCTGTGATGTATCGCCTTCAAACGCTGCCACCGGTTGATCAAGGACATGGGCTCGGCATGGATCTCAGGCTCTGCAATAGATACGAAGAGGTCTCCGACCAAGAAGCGGACTTTTGTGCGTGATGAGTGAGACAGAAATGATACCCGAATCATGTGGCCGAAATCGACGTATTCCTGCAACACAGCATCATAACGGGCTTTTAAAGGCGGGTTCCTTTGCAGACCCGCCTCATTCTTCAGGAATTGGGCTAAAGCGATAGGTCTGGAGTGAGCCAAGTCTACACTATTCGGATCTTTGAACGGTACAGAAACTACGTATCCTTCCTCCTTCTGGTAGTCTCCTGGAAAGCCTCTTTGCCATAACATCTTCTACCTCCCAAAACTTGGTGAGAAGCGCATTAAGTTTCACCTCGGGCGCTCCCGATCGAGCAGTGAGTGCTTGGTTAGGCAAATTGGCCAGCACAACACCCAACCAAAAATAGTCTCCAGACCGACGAAATCGCCACCAATGTCCTTTTAGATCCGTTCCCCAAGGATATGCGGGAAGAGATCCACTGCAATCATCATCTCAATTGGAGCTGGCCTATTGTAGTGCGGGTCAGCCAGTGGACGGTCTAAGCACTGGTATTACACCTTGTTACTGTCACCAGAGGCGGACAGCTTCAGAAGACATTCCTTTTTTGCACTACCCCTGTCGCTTTGTCCCAGCCGGAAACTGCCGCGTTGGAATGACAGAACGGAGGTTGGTCCAAATTGAATACCCTCTTGGACAAGAATGTTGAGTCGGCTCCAGAGTCGATCAATGCTCGGATATTCTTCACCGTGATGGTTGAGGAGACCTCGACCTGGAGTGGCCGCAAAATAACTTTGCACATTTGAGGGTGGGTTAGACATCGATGGACGTTCGTGCGAGTTGGATGGCTGCGACATCGAATTCAAGGTGGCGGACTCATAGTGTGATGGCGCTCCTTGCAGATGTGGCAATTGTGCACACTGGAGCAGTCCCGAACTCTGCAGATTTATTATTTCGGCTCTTCTTGTAACGGACATATCAAGAAAATTGGGGCAGATACGGATCGGATGCTTCTTTCTGTTGCAAAGTCTACAGGATGCCTAGACTCTCACGGTGGCGGCGGGCTTTCGGGGCAGTGATGGGACGACCTGAGTCGACTTATGATCTTCAGTGGCCTCAAGCACGCGATAGCGATCCGTCAGGAAATAATTTAGGTCGTCCCAGAATGAAACTGCAATTTTTTTTTAGGACGGATTGCTCAAACAACAGGATAGTTGATTTGGGTAGCTTGCTCCTACAGATTGCTATAAGAAGAATATCCCAATTCTCTCTACTAGCTCCCGAGCGCTCTAAGGCAGTCAAGCATCATTAAAAAGCCGTCTGCAGCTCTCGCAAGGACTTGCCTGATTCCTGCGCAACCATGGGAATTTAGAGCAGTTGTTTGCTTGCGTCATGTTCAACAGTCGATCATTCTCGTACCGAGCAGTGAGATTGTCCCACGCGGACTGGAAGCCCTCGTTCGTTAATGGGGACTTTGAGACGATAGCTTTGGCTTCACCGCGGGTCTTAGAGCTAAGGTGATAGAGTTTCTCCACTTTTGCCAGGCATGGATTGCGAATGTATATCGCAGCTAACAGACCGCGGAATGATGGCCACGCAAGGCTATCGCCTTCGAAAATCTTGACCTCACATGGAGGCAGTCGGTGGCCTTGGGAAGCCGCTACACCGCTTGCATAGCCAATAACACAAACATCAGCAACACACAGCCTACACACCACACAATACCCAATACGCACACACAAATCGGCGCGATACAACAACCTACGGTCAAACCCCCGAGTCAGAACCCGGCTGAAGCACAACCAGCCACAGCCCGATCAACCGGAATAATGTTCAAGACATCAACAACATCAAACTACAACAGAAGATAAGTAAACTTCCAACATGGAAGACAAACCTAATACATCACAGTCTACTGAAGATCTAAAACTAAGAATGTTTACCAAAAATAATTTTAATACCCTAACTACTACCTTTAAGCCCTCTAAAACTAAAAGTAAACCCCTAAACAAGAATCAACACACAAACAAAAGCGACACCGAATCCGTTTGAAAAAAAAAACTTTTATTTAACGTAAACACTATTCTCACTTTAAACTCAAAGCAAAAACAAATAACATAAATAACATGCTCTAGAAACAACTTATACACTTATACAAACAACTGGAGTGAGCTCTAAACTATTATTTAAAAATGTTCACCACAAATCAATCAAGAAACACACTATTAAAACATAAACAGCCCCATTCCTATCCCAACAAACGACCAAATTCACATCAATAAAGCCTACAACCGATTTGGCGGCGTGTCCATATTAATTCATAAATCCATACAACACAAACAATTAAATCAACAATAACAACAAAATAGAAAAATTGTAAGAAAAAAAAAGTAACAACGTTGCACTCGAACGCAACCGACCCCCAGCGGCATCTATCACATTGTATTTTTAAATTATTCTAAAACCTCCACTGTCGAGGCTCAAATTAGCTGCCGATTAAAAATTTGCATTGGAGGTGGCCAGACAGTTACAATTTTGATCGAAGTTTAGAATCTTAGCAAAAACACGCACCACCAAAAATGAGAGATAGAGATAGCATCTCTCAAAATGAGAGAGGTGATATCTCTGAAATTGGGAGAGGTGGCATCTCTGAAAATGATATGCTCGTTGGCGAGCGTAGAGGTGTGGGGTCTAGGGTTTAGTTATTTTGTGTTAATAAAATATTCTTTTCAATACATTTTGTGTAAGACACGGCCCGGTTTCTCAGATACAGGAAAATGCATTTTCTGATTTGCCACTCTCCTAGTGAGCGTATCGGGAAAATCTTGACACTTTATCTGACGAGAGTATACACGAGTATATATTTCAAATTTCAAGTCGCCAGCTTCAATAGCGTGGAAATGGTTTTCGTTCATAGGGACAGATGGATAGATGGACGGACAGCATGACGCACATAACATTAATTAACATACACTGCATACATGCCTCCAAACAAATCTTTTTCCCTCAAATGCCTGTATGACCACTTTAAAACGCACATCACCAAGAACCAAATAATTTTAGGTGACTTTAACAGTCGACATCAGTTGGGGTTCACCTCAAGACAACAGAAGAGGCAGAATTGTTTCCAAACTTATCCAAATCACCAACCTTACCATACTCAACGACGGCTTCCTAACTCATTTTTCTACCCACAATACATTCACCGACATACATATATCTCTCTTTATGCTAGAGAGAGTTGTGTTTTCGTGGAGTACAGTCGCTAATGGGAAGTGTTCCTCGAAAACATCAAAATCACTACGAAAAATAAGTACAAATTAATAATCGTGTATGCTGTGGGAGCGGCATACCCAGCAAAGTCAACGGCGGTCACAACTATTTTTTTTTATTATATCTGTTTATTTTATTTATTTATTACTATTTTTCGCGTGAAAATCAAACAAACAGCATCAGGTGCACTCACTCTAACAGCTGTTAGTAGTGCTGGAAACTTCAGCGGACAATCAGCTACTCACCAAACTCTGGTATGTCGCTGAGTCTTAGCAAACAATATGATCAGTTGTTGCCCACTAAAGGCTACTCGCCTTGGAAGTCGGAGCAAAAATGCACAAACGCGTTAGCACGGACGCAATCACGGCTTTTGGGGTAGAGGGTTGCAGCTACGCAGACATAATAAGAGTAGTCAGAACTGACCCGCGCCTTAATCATCTTAGTGGGGATGTGCAGGGGATCAGGAAGAAGGCAAAGGGAGATGTATTGCTTCAGTTGAGCAAGAAGCCCGAACATAGAGCTGAGGTGCGGCAGGAAGCAGTTGCCTTGAGCGAACGAGTGGTGGTAAAAACGCTTAAACGCTTACCGAGGTAACGAAAAGAGAGAAGCTAATCGAAGCGAACAAGGATGCGCTGAAAGACAGCTCGCTCGCTCGCGACAAGCCACCAACATTCAGTCTCTGAAATGGCGAA
Organism: Drosophila repleta; assembly: GCA_018903745.1. NCBI lineage: Eukaryota > Metazoa > Arthropoda > Insecta > Diptera > Drosophilidae > Drosophila > Drosophila repleta. Next base: position 311,935 of record JAEIGN010000419.1, read on the forward strand.
AAAACTGATCACGCGTCAAGGAGCTATAAGTGCCCACCATACCGCGAAACTGTCCAAAAAATTAAATGTTAATGTTTCTACAGCTCAATCTGAACCACTGTATAGCTGCCCAAGATATGCGAGAGCAGACTGCGAAAGAAAAATGAATTCACGTAGCCATTCTCAGCGATCCCCATCATTGCATGACCTGGTGCTCCAGGTCATGGGACATATACATCAGTGGCGTTGTGGAAATGCGGTAACTGAACTGAATCACTAACTGAATCACGACAGTCCAAAAAGCACATCTCCATTGCCCTTGATTTTTCAAGGGCACTCGACAGAGTTGGAGTGCATACCATCAGTGACAAGCTTATACAATAAAAAGTTTGACCAATATTAGCCAATTTTATAAAAAATTTCATAAAAACTTAAAACAATAAAATTAAAAACATAATAACACACCCCTATCCACTCCATAACAGCATCCCCATGGATCCCCAATAACGGTAATTCTATTTCAAATAGCTTACAAGAAACTCTCCAGCATTTTCGCCTATATAGAGAGCTGCAAATCTGCGCCTATGCCGATGATTACTTCCTCTTCATCCCCCTTAAAAAACAAAACAAGAGTGCTCTAGTTGAGACTGCTCTACTAAGAGTTCCCCTGAACCCTGCGAAGAACCGCGATTCCTAAGAACAGCTAACATTCTGCATTACTTTTATATGTATGTAGTAAGCAACACTTACTTGTTGGGCGTGAGTATGTCATTGAAATATATGTATGTATGTGCCACAGCACAAATCTCTAATACTTAAATTACGTGTTTTGAAAACATTATACCCTTTTCCAATTTTTAATGAGTTCAGAGTATAAACAAATAAGAAAACTCTAATCGATAACATTAAAACGATGATAGTTTTCGATTATTTAAAACAAACTCAATCTTTTCGTGCTATACAGGAACCTATATAAAAAATTTCAAGTCTCTAGCTCTTATAGGTTCTGAGAACGACGCGTTCATACATACGGACAGACGGACGGATGGATGGACGGACGGACAGACGGACAGACGGACATGGCTATATCAACTCGGCTTCCTGATCAAGAATATATATACTTTATGGGGTCTGCCACGCCTCCTTCTGTGTGTTACATACATTTCAACAAAAACATTATACCCTGATTTCCCATTTTCAATGAGTTCAGGGTATAACAAGTAAGAAAACTCTAGTCGAGGGTCCCGACTAGGAGATACACTAAACCCCGCGCTATCTGCGTTTTTTAAAATACTGCATAATTAGCATTTCGTATAAACGCACAGAAAACTAAATTCAATTCATTTTCAATTGTTTAGCCAATAGCGCCATCTATGGTTCGATAGATCAGCGCCATCCATGTTTCGATTTATTGATAATTAGCAAATCATAGCGGCAGCTATTGGAAATATGTACCCTAAAACTTGCTGGTCTCACAATTTTCTAGATGCACGCAGCTCAATGTGTATGTGTGCATGTGTGCACACGTATAGGAAAACAATTTTTTTTTGCGTTGCTGGTCACGTGTTTGGCCGATTGGCCATATTTTTTGTTTAATAACTTCTGCGCGAATCAATGGATTTGAATGAAATTTTCTGATTATGTTCAACATATTTTATTAAATTTTTTCCAATTTTTAAAAATGTAAACCCATTCATCTACTGGCTTTGAGTGCAACTAACATCAATTTAAATATTTGGGGAAATTTGGAGCCGGTATCCAAAATTTAACAAACATTACAACAACAAAATTACATAAAATAAATGTAAAACTTACAAATAAATTTGGGAACTCCAGCTTTAAAGACGTGGAAGATATAATTTTATAATTAACATTCGATAATGTTTTTAATCGATAACATTAAAACTAAAATAGTCATCGACTTTTTTTAACAAACTCGATCTTTTCGTGCTATTCACGGACCTACATAAAAAATTTCAAGTCTCTAGCTCTTATAGGTTCTGAGAACGACGCGTTCATACATACGGACAGACGGACGGACAGACGGACATGGCTATATCAACTCGGCTTGTCACCCTGATCAAGAATATATATACTTTATGGGGTCTGCCACGCCTTCTTCTGCCTGTTACATACATTCACATTTCAACAAAAACATTATACCCTGAATTCCCATTTTCAATGGGTTCAGGGTATGAAAACCGTTGTTTCGCACAGCTTTGCTGCACTTTGTGCTTAAGTCGGTCTCTTAAAATCTTCGCCAATTATTGCCTATTGCTGCTGTATGCGCTCTCGCTTGCGAAGATTGAGCGCTGATATATTGTTATCGCTATCCGCTTTTCGTCATTATTGCGCTGTTGCTTTGCGCTTTTGTCGTTCGGCAAAATTAATAACTGTGCACATGCAGCCGTCACTGTTGTAGAGTTCGGCTGTGCATCTGCGCTCTCACTTGCGCTATTCATTGTGCTCATCAAACGTGTATGAGTGCATGCTCACCACTCACCAGCTCTGTCTGTCCTCTGTTGTGAAGTTTGGCTGTGCATCTACTCTATCACTTGAGTGGTTCGTTATCCACATAAAACGTGTATGAGTGCAGGTTCAGCAATCACGATCAAACAGTGGGTGGTTGTCTTAGCTAAATAATTTACAGGTGTCTGTTACAATCGTTTAGTAAGAGCTCAATTACAAATTGCAAACATACAAAATATAGATTATCGATCAACGCAGTGGATAGTATCCTGCAATTCCTTAGCTTATCGTTCAGTACATTATTATTCGGATTTAGTTGAAATCGGTTTCAATTGAACACCATTTTTTGAGAGTCATGACTGGCAAGCAAGGAAAGAATCGGTCTATGGACGAATCATCATCAGCGCGGATTGAAAGCCTTTTGAAATCGAATGTCGTTTAGAAATATTAAACCGATATATAGAAAACGCGAAAACGCAGCAAAAGCTGGACGATATCAATTAAGATGTATTGCCTCGATCAACATTAAAGGTGTCAACCAAGGCACTACTAATGAAGCGAGGCAGTGACAGTCAACCAAAAAGGGAAAGTCATACCAATTCGACCATGATTGGCTCCGTGCCACATACCAGAAATCTACCTAACATTAAGATACCAAGATTTAGTGGAGAGTATTCCGAATGCAAAAACTTTAGAGGTCTGTTCGAGAATTTAGTTGACAATGATCCAGCTCTGTCAAATAAACAAAAGTTTAATCATTTTTTGTCGTGGCTAAATCGAGAGGCACTGGGTACTGTTAAGGCTTATCAGTAGTAACACATGAGAATTACCCAAAAGCTTTGAAGGCTTTAAAAACTGTATATTGCAATATCTCCTAGCTTTTTAAATTACCTAGTATTTCTGCACCATCAGCCTAATCTTGATTGATTTGGGGCGGGCCATTTATGAATCGCTATTATCGCTAACATCTGATAAACAGATTTCCAATGCCATGCTGATACATTTTATTAATGATTGTGAAGTTGCTTTAAGCAGACACTATCAATATTTGATAGCTGAAGAAGCCTCTTAGGTCGTAAGACAACTCATGACAGTGGAAAAAGAGGTGGAAAAACGTCATTAGCCGTTGCTCTTCCAAATCAGCTCCAAGTCAATAAATGTGTTTTTTGCAAATCTAATGACGATTATATTCAGTCTTGTTCGTCATTCGCAGCAATACCTTGCCAGAATCGATTCAAATTCGCGAAGAGTTATCCGCTTTGCATAAACTGTTTGCGAACAGGTAGCCGCTTGTAAATCAGCTCACTGTCGTGTTTGCTCTAAACCCCATCATTCCATGCTACATAGATACACTTCGGAGGCTCGTCAGGCTGTCTCAATGGCTATCCCAGTAGTTCCAAGGCCCATTGCGTCGAAGTTTTCGGCTGTGAACCACGCGAGTAGCGCCTCTGACCAAGTTCTCCTGACAACGGCTGTCGTCAGAGTAAAAGATCAATCAGGATCGTATCAGTTAGCTAGAGCCCTCTTAGACTCCAGCTATCAGGTAAAATTTATCACTGAGGAATTAGACAATCAATTGAAATTGAATCGGAAAAAAGGGTATTCAATTATTGGGCATTGTAAACTGTCAGTCAGTTGTTAGTCACAGTGTTCAGATATCAATAGCCTCACGAACGGACGACACACAAATCATGACTGTTTTTGGTATCCTCCGGTCCATATCGTAATACCAACCTGAGAAACTTACTGAGAAGATCACTCTGTCTGATAGCGTGCAGTTGTGAAGGGCGAAATTTATGTAGACTCGATCGTTCGAAAGTTCTGGGAGTTAGAAGAAAGCTTAACTACAATTAATTCGAATACAATTAGTTTGAATACCTCCAACAACTGCTGTGCGAGACCATAGTTATTATCACAGCACCTTGCGTCGCCCCAGTGTCTTCGCCATTCAAATCTAGTCTGCACTGTCTAGGCATGTCATATGACATAGCCAAACGACGGTTAATTTAGAGAGAAGAATGTGAAAAGAAGATGACATTCGACCCATGGATATCGTCTTCATGAAGGAGTACTTGGCCTTGGGTCACATGGGCCCGAAAGATAATCATGTTCCGAGAGTGTCGCATTACTTTATTCCGTACCAATGCATGCTAAGATCTCCAACTAAACTACGGGTAGTGTTCTAGGCATCTAGAAAGTAGTCTTCTCAGTTGTCGCTAAATGATCTACTCACGGTGGCTTTTGGCTTCCATCTTACAAAATTGTAGTTCAATCAACAGAAGACAACATTGTCATTGCTCATTAAGAAGACACAAAAACCATGGGCTGACAATTTCAGATACGCAATGGAATCTCCAAGAGACTTGAACTCTACCTAGCGGTCAGTTTTATCGATTGTGGCACGACTATACTATACGAAGCAAACCCTTAGGTTTGCTAAGTCCGATCGAAACTCGTGCAAAGGTTTTGATACAGGAAATAAAATGAAACAAGAATTGGAAGCAGTGACCAGCTTTTTTTTAGAACTAAATGATTTGCGCACACCTCGATCAAGTCTATGGCTTTGCTGATGCATCAACGGGAGCTTACGGTATCACTACCAGAGTTGCTGACTCTCAAGTCCAAAGTAGCCCAACTGAAAACGAAGTCAGTGCCGCGGCTAGAACTGTGTGCTGCTGAATTACTAGCTACCATGTGGGACGCGGTAAAGAAATTACTCGATAAAGTTGTCTTTGGGTCGGATTCTGAAGCTTTTCTTTATTGGTAGCAAATGCACTCAACGAGTTTAAACACATTTGTTGCAAATCGAGTTGCAACCAGGATTTTTACGACTCTCAAAAGAACTTCAGCCAGAAAAAACGCATATTAAACTGTCGGAGGAATTGGAGTCGTTAGAGAGGCGTAGAGCTGCATTTACTGCGATTGATGATGGTACTCATAGAAGCTACAACTTATTTTACAACACTGATCCGTAAAATATCTTACATGTTCCGTTTTATCAATGGAATTAGCGACAAACATATATCTTTGATTCCTTCAGCTTCTGAATTAAGTTTCGCCTTTCTTGAAGTAATATCTTTGATTCAGAAAGAAATAGGTTGGTTTATGATGGCGCCACTAGCACATATTGCTAAGTTCCCCTTGTTGTTGCCTAAAAAGTGTCGATTCGTCACACTTTATTTACAGCATTTGCACTGCTCTCATTGTCACGCCAATCCAATAGTGCTGATGGAATTACTTCGGCAACAGCCAGTCGACGATGTTAAGCTGTCATTCCCAAAAGAATGGCAGCTGACATCCAGAATCAAGCAGCGGCTCTGGACCGTTTGGTCCCAGGACTAACTGATCAGCATGCAGCAGAAGAGCAAATGGAGACGAGGAAGGAAGAACGTGGAAGTCGGCACAGTCGCCCTCCAGCAGCTCGGCGTGGTGACCGAAGCGATACCCGGCGGAGATGGTAGGGTGGTCATAAAGATCAAATCTGGCACCTAGAAACGCGTAATTCATCGCCTTGCCTAATACTTAAGTTAGTTTAAGTATAAATTTGAATTGAAGCCCTGCGGCCTTTCAACGCGGCCGATGTTAAGTCATTTGACTGTGCAAAATAAAATAAGTTAATATGGAATATGAACTTGACGAGAGCGGGAGCGAGTGCTCACTCTAGCTGTCCTGTGCTGGCTCTCTGGCCGTTAGTTTAATTTCGAATATTGTAATAAAGTTCAGTACTCAAAAGAAATCGTTGTCGGCAAGGTGCTCATTGAAGACCACAAAAGTTTCTCTCGACACGGTACTAGACCGATCGCTTTTGACATTAATAAAGTTCTTAGCCCATCCCAACGAAAGTGCAACACCCAGTCCCTCATATCATTACGAAAGCTAGCCTTATAGCAAAAAAAAAAACTACGCTCTGTTTATATACGACCATGTCCCCAAATCAGCCGTTAATAAACCTCCCTATTAACGCATTAATCCGCATCTCACTTGGAGAGCTACGCTCAACCCCTATCCCCAACCTAATTTTTGAATCCTACATATCGACAATAGAACAAAAAAGAGACATCATTACAACCAAAACTTACAAAACACTACTACACAGCTCAAACTCAGCACTGCCCAAATACCTCAAACAAAACACCCCATAGGGTGTACATTTCTATACCCTGAACCCATTGAAAATGGGAATTCAGGGTATAATGTTTTTGTTGAAATGTATGTAACAGGGAGAAGGAGGCGAGGCAGACCCCATAAAGTATATATATTCTTGATCAGGGAGACAAGCCGAGTCGATTTAGCCATGTCCGTCTGTCTGTCTGTCTGTCCGTCTGTCTGTCCGTCTGTCCGTCCGTCTGTCCGTCAGTCCGTATGTATGAACGCGTCGATCTCACAACTTACAATAGCTAGAGACTTCAAAATTTTTTTTGTAGGTCCCTGTATAGGGCGCGCATATCGATTTGTTTCAGAAATTCGATAACTGTTATCGTTTTATTGTTATCGTTTAAAAACGAAAACCTAAATTAAGCTATAAAATTCTATCTAATTCACATTTCTAGCTAGAGTCTTCAAATTTTGCACGCCCCTTTCCCCTCAAATTTGTAACTTCCGTATATCAAATACTAGAGACTTGTGCCTTGGCACATACATACATATAGATGACATGATCACGCCCAACAAGTTTGATCAAAATCGTTGGTCTAGAAAAAAATTTCCCATAACATTGGCATGCAAATAGCAGCCAAACAACAGCTGACGCACCGCCTTGCGGTGTTTTGCTTGTAATGAACGTACATATGCATGTGTATATAAAAGAAACGAAGAATGTTTGGAATAGCTGTTCTTTGCTGGGTTCAGGGTATACCCCAGTCGAGCGGTCTCGACTAGAGTTTTCTTACTTGTTTGTATTAATCTTAAATCCTTAAGGTCGCCGCTCTAATTAGCTTCCACGAGGAGACCATATAAATTTTTATGGGAATCTAAGTTTAGAACCTCCACTAGCAAAGATACTCACTGCCAAGCAATGCGAAATTGAGAGAGATTCCCTTTAGCGAGTGTAGAGGTTTGCCGATATTTCTTTTTATGTGTCCATTATTTATTTATTTTGTGTTACTAAAATATTGTTTTGAATACATATATAAAATTTGGCATTCAATAGACAAGGTCAAAGGTCAAAAAGTCATTATGTGGCAAGTTTTTGGCTCAAATGCTGCAGATTTTTTCGTTTTGATTTGCCACGCCCCCAGTGGGCGCAGATGCATAGTTTTTGGTCTTTTCGTAGAGTTGCTCTTCAGCAATGTTACTGTAAAGTTTTGATACTTACATTAAAATTTAATTACGTTTTTTGAAAGTCACACCCCAAAAAGGGCGTACAATTTTTTTTTTGTGAAACTGATAGAGGAGTCCATCCATCCAATTTTGAAGCTTCTAGCATTAAAACTGCGGGAGACATAAGCTCATACTATTCGCCGGCGATCTTTATAAGACCGTAAAAGTAACTTCATGCATTCTAGGTTTGAAACTTTTAAAGATAGTTTGACCTGATTGTCCACGCCCCCAATGGGCGTAGACATATACGACATAACTTTTCATACCCTAAGCCCATTGAAAATGGGGAAAAAAGGGCATAATGCTGTGAAAATGTATGTAGCAGGCAGAAGGCGAAGTTGAAGACCCCTTTAAGTATATATATTCTTGATCAGGGAGACAAGTCGAGTCAATTTAGCCCTGTCCGTATCGATCTCAGAACATATAAGAGCGAGAGATTTCAAATTTCTCGGATGTTCGTGTATAGCACGAAAAGATCAAATAATCGATAACTGTCATAGTTTATTTATCGATTAACAAGCGAAATCGTTAGTATAATATTCTATCCAGTTCATACTTATAGCTAGATTGTTTAATTTTTGCATTTAGTTTCATGTGTGTTTTATAAATATAGATTTATTTGTCAAATTTTTGGACGCCACGCCGCTACGCCTCAAATTGGCAAAACACGTATTTCAAGTAATTGTGCTTTGGCACATACATACATATGAATGAAATGATCACGCCCTGCAAGTTTGAACAAACACGTTTGTATACGAAACAATTTATTTAACATTTAGTTTGTCATAACATTGGCGCCTTGCAGACTGAGTGCAGTTGCTGAGTCAAAATGCACAGTCTATGTGTGTGTCTATGTGCGTGCTGCTTGCTACATACATATACAAGTAACGGAGAAGGTTAGCTGTTCTTGCCAGGGTTCAGGAGATCTCCTAGGCTATCAGTCTCGACTTGAGTACTCTTACTTGTTGATCTTGGGATGTCGAGTTTCTGTGATACAGGAAAATGCATAATCCTGTTTGCCACTTCCCTAGAGGGCGTGTTGCGTATCTGGACACTTTATCTGACGAGGGAGTACACGAGTATATATTCCGAATTTCAAGTCTCTAGCTTCAATAACGAAGAAATGGTTTGGGTTCATTCGGACAGACTGACGGATAGACGGGCGGACGGACAGCATGGCGGACATTGCACAACACCAATATACTATTTCTCTTCATGAATAAGTATAACAATTTAACAAAACCAACACATCATCAACCATATACAGACCAGAATTTCTAGAGCTTAAAAATAAATACAAACACGTAAGAAAACTTTAGTTGAGACCGCTCGACTAGGGTATACCCTGAACACTACAAAGAACCGCTATTCAGTGTATTCTCCGTTACTTTCATATACATATGTATGTATATGTGTGCACAATACAAGCTACACACACATATATAGGCGCCCACACACAAGCGAAAGTCGTTGCGTCAGCTGTTGTTTGGCTGCTATTTGTATGCCAATGTTATGGGAAATTAAATGTTTAATAATTTTTTTTCTAAACTAACGATTTTGATCAAACTTTTTGGGCATGATCATGTCATCTATATGTATGTACAGTTTGACACGAAAGTGATTTCCCATGGGACAAACAATTTATTTTTGTTCTTTGACATTAAAAAAAAAACTACTAAATGTGATATTTCAAATTTTTAAAAAAATATGTTGTGTTTTCCAATGTATTATCTTACAAAAATAATTTTTTTAAAATTAAAAAACTATTAACATAGGCTTAAAAAACAATAACAACAAAAAAGATATTCAAATTTAAGTGACACGAAAGTGTTTGCACACATGCTTTTCTTTATTTCTTCTTATTGCTAAATTCGCATTTACCGTTGTTTTCGGCGATTTCAATGTGCACAGCTGTGGCTAATGCTATGTCTGTGCGTGATCATGTCTTTTATAAGTATGTATGTGCCAAAGCAGAAGTTTTTAGTATGAAATACGGGACTTACAAATTTGGGGAGAAGGGGGCGTGGCATCCAAAATTTAACAAAAACCGAAATTGTATAAGGCTCACATGCATAAGGCACATAAGGCTAAATGCAAAATTTGAAGACTTTAGCTAAAAAGATGAATTATATAACTGAGTATCCATTTCGTTTTTAATCGATAACATTAAAATCAAGACAGTTATCGATTTTTTTCAACAACTTTTCGTGCTACACAGGAACCTACATAAAAAATTTCAAGTCTCTAGATCTTATAGGTTCTAAAATCGACGCATCCATACATACAAACAGACGGACAGACAGATAGACAGATGGACAGGGGTAAATCAACTCGGCTTGTCTCCCTGATCAAGAATATATATACTGCCACGCCTCCTTCTGCATGTTACATACATTTCAACAAAAACATTATACCCTGATTTCCCTTTTTCAATGGGTTTTAAATTCAGACCACGAACGTTTTGATATATTAAGAAGATCTGCGAAGAAGGTTGTACTATATTTCGTTTTTTGGCACAAGATTGGATGAAGATTGTACTAAGGAAAGGTTTAGCGAAACCTGAGACGGCCTATTTCGACTCTTATGCTTGAATACATGTACAACAATATGAGGAGGCCAAAATTCAGCGTCGTACATTGTTGTGAAGAATTCAGTTGATTTTAAAAGAAGCCATATCACGCGGCGTCTCAAAATTGAACTTAGATATAAGGACCTAAGCATTTGATTTACTGGAATGTTGTTCATTATTTGAGCAACAGACGGAGAAGATATTAATTTAATCGTGGAAATCTGTTTAGACTCTTGGATGGCTATAACCGACCTACACACAGACGACTCAGACGAATTGCATGAAGGTGGAATACTAAAGGAAAAAATGGAATATATATATTAATATATATATATATATATATATTTTTATGTCGGTGCGTACGTTTGAGAGAGTGTATGTGTTTTGGGTATTTCACAAGAATAGTAATATCATCATTATGGAAATATTGCTATATCGTTATGTCGCTCTAAGTTCGGCATTAGGGGGAAGCGCTTCGCAGTGGCTCTCTCACGTGTGCTATGCTGACATTACCTGGCTCGAATTTAAAGAACTTTTTACGCAGCGTTTCGACACAATAGAAACTCCTGCAGCCATGTTTCTAAAAATGCTGTCAGATCGACCGATCGACGGCGAGTGCCTTGCAGTCCATGCCAGCCGCATGGTTACTGAGTTGACGACAAAATGGCGCCAAATGGAGAACGAGGAAATCGCTGTGTCAGTGACTCTTGCGTTGCTGGAAAGTTTTGACAACCGACTGCAGCGTTTAAGCTTCACCTCAAATATTATGTCCAGAAGCGATTTGCAGTCCGAATTAAAAGCGTTCACTTTTAATAAAAGAAAAAGCGTGTCTCCTGAGCAGCAGTCTGCGACCTATCCTAAACGTCAAAAACAATCATCGATGGAGTGTCATTTTTGTGGCAAACTAGGCCATAAAATGATAGACTGCAGACTCAGGATGCACAAAAACCAATCGGCAAATGGCAATGGGCAGCACCGTGAAAAGTCTAATGTTACTTGCTTCAAATGTGGAGTTGTGGGACACATCTCTACTCACTGTGCAAAGAAGGAAGCTGACAGAAACAAAACGGTCATCCGGGACAAACGAGTGGAGCAGTGCAGCGTTGCAGTACCCAAGGGCTACATGAGCCACAGAGACCAAACTTTTGAGATTACTTTCGATTCCGGAGCGGAATGCTCCTTAATGAAAGAAAAGCTAAGTACAAAGTTTTCTGGTAAGTTTTCTGTTATGTTAAAAGGCATAGGTAGCAGTGGAATCTGCAGTACAGTACAAATATTAAGTAATGTACAAATTGATAACTATATTGAGATTTTATATTATGTAGTCAACAACGATCAAATGCAATACGATATTGTCATTGGTCGAGAGATACTAAATCAGGGTTTTGATATTGTCATTTCCTCAAACCAATTTAAAATTTCAAGAGTCAATCGGTGGTGAACCATCCGATATTGATACAGAACTTGAAGGACAAGATAAATAAAATTAAACTCATTGTTGGCAACATACACAAATTCTTTTATAAAAAATATCCCATGTACCAAAGTCAAGGTTGGCGAAATGAAAATTAGATTAGTCGATCCAACAAAAACAGTCCAAAGAAGGCCATATCGATTAAGTCCTGGTAAACGAGATCTAGTGCGAGAAAAAATTGCTGAACTACTAAAGTGTAACATAATTAGACCGAGTTTCTCTCCTTACGCAAGTCCCATGCTACTAGTAAAAAAAAAAATGGTTCGGATAGACTATGTGTTGATTATAGGGAGCTTAATTCGAATACAGTCGCTGATAAATACCCCTTGCCACTTATTCAAGATCAAATAAGTAGATTAAGAGGAGTTAATTTTTTTACTTGCCTGGACATGGCCAGCGGCTACTACCAAATTCCCTTGCACACAGATTCCATTGAGTACACCGCGTTCGTCACGCCAGATGGCCAGTACGAATTTTTATCTATGCCGTTTGGGCTTAAAACGCACCTTCTGTTATCCAACGGATAGTAATGATGGCCCTAGGGGACCTAGCAAAGTCTTATGTTATAGTTTACATGAATGACATCATGATAGTTGCCTCAACAAAATGTCAAGCGTTTGAAAGACTACAGATTGTTTTAGATATACTTACGAAAGCAGGGTTTTCATTTAATATTACAAAAGGGTTATTTCTATTCTCACAGATAAACCAGTTCTTGTTATTTTTGATCCAAGTTACCCATTGAATTGCATACAGACGCAAGTGGAAGTGGCTATGCTGCAATTTTATTGCACAAAATCGATAACAAATTCCACGTAATAGAATATTTTAGCAAAACCACATCCCCTGCAGAGTCAAGATACCACTCGTATGAGCATTATCTGTTGGGCACGAATTTGTTGTTTTCACCGATTGTAACTCGTTGAAGGCGTCAAGAAATAAACAAGATCTGGGCCCAAGAGCACAGCGTTGGTGGGCTTATTTACAGTCCTTTTCATTTGACATTCAATATAGAGAAGGGAAGAGAATGGCACATGTTGACTTTTTGTCGAGAAATCCTATTTTACCCAAACCTCCTTCTGCTGCAAGAGCGATAGTCGAGAAGAGAATTAACCTCGCTGAAATCTCTACCAACTGGATCATTGCAGAGCAGCGCCTATACTCTGAAATAGCTGAAATCGTGAATAAATTAAAAGATTTCTCCCTTGCAGAAGATTTTGCAAAAACCTATGAATTGAGAGCAGAAGTTCTTTCCGGAAAATACAGAGAAACGGCGGAACACGCTGTTTACCAGTGGTGCCACGTGCTTTAAGATGGCCAGTCATTAACCAAGTACACGAGTCGATAGTACACTTGGGCTGGGAGAAGACACTTGATAAAGTCTATGATTTTTATTTTATTGACAAAATGTCGAAATATGTAAAAAATTTGTTGACAACTGCATAACTTGCAAAATGTCCAAATCAGCTTCAGGGAAAATACAAGCTGAATTGCACCCAATCCCAAAAGTCAATATTCCCTGGCATACTGTTCACATGGACTTAACCGGAAAACTCAGTGGCAAGAGTGACCGGAAAGAGTATGTAATAGTCCAAGTAGACGCGTTTACAAAGTTTGTATATCTTAGCCATACCCTTAAAATGGACAGCGAAAGTTGCATAAATGCTGTTAAATCCTCAGTTTCGAAGTTTGGAGTACCAAACCGAATAATAGCTGACCAGGGAAGGTATTTTACGGGCACGAGTTTTACTCAATTCTGTTCTGCTCAAAAAATATTGCTACTGGCGCTAGTCAAGCAAATGGGCAAGTGGAACAAACCATGAGCACGTTGAAAAACATGTTAACAACTGTTGAAGCAGTCTATGCTTGGTGAGGTGCAATTGGCAATTAATTGTACAATCAACCGTGTGACAAAAGCGAGTCCTCTCGAAATGCTATTGGGAAAGGTAGCACCTCCATTAGGATTACTTCCACCCAGTAACATAGAAAATATCATTGATCTGCCAGACGTAAGAGCACAAGCTGCTAAGAATGTTTTAGCAACAGCTGTTTATGACAAAGCACGTTTTAATAAAAACAAGGCGAAAGTAGTTAGACATAAGGTTGGAGACTTTGTGTTACTCAAAAACGAAGAAAGACATTAAATCAAGTTGAGTCCAAAATTCAAAGGGCCTTTTGAAATCATAGAAGTTTTGGAGGGTGACAGGTACAATTCGAAGTCCTTAACTAGTAAAAGAATGTATAAGTATGCACATGAAGATCTGAGAAAGTTGCCTGACGGTCATGTGCCTGTGGAGTTGAATGTGTGTAATGACTATAATAATATCGTTGAAAACGACGACGAGAGTAAAGAATGTGAAAATGAAAATATTGAAAATGCTGAAGTTAATGATAAAAGCGAATTACACTGGTGGAGGGTGAGAAAATATGTATTACTGTATTACTGCGGGCCAAAGAAAGTGGCAAGGTACTCAGATCATAAGGCAAGCACAAGTGCAAAACATATTAATATGTTTTGATCATGGCGTGTGGGGCATTTGATTGAGTGACCTTTAATGGTGAATACAGAAGAAAAAAAAATACGATGTGTTATGCGTCTTTGAGAGACGATGAGTTATCCGTCTTGGAGAGACGATGGATTATTATGTCAAAACAAATAGTAAGAACACTTTATATCGTTTGTGAAATTGTCATGAAATAAAAATAGAAAATTGGATGTTTGTTTTAAATAAAAATAAGACAAAGCCTAGTTGGAACTGACAGTTATTCGTCTCAAACAGACGATGTATTAAGCCTGAAATCTAGCATATCAGAGACACTTATGAAATTAATATCTGGCATATTACACGAGGACGTGTTAATGTCAGGTTGGCCGTGTCGGTGCGTACGTTTGAGAGAGTGTATGTGTTTTGGGTATTTCACAAGAATAGTAATTTCATCATTATGGAAATATTGCATCAGCTTCTAATTGAGCTGTGATTGGTTGTTTGCATTTTGTAGCTTTAGAAGAACCGTTTTAGCGGGGCGCCAGCGTTCTGTCGCTGACGCCGAGTGTGGTTCGGTGGAAGACGCGCACAAGAATTGTGCGTCTCGAGTTCAGTTGAAGTTAGAACTCGAGTGCGATCGAAACTCGCTGCGAGAACGACATGAGCGAAGAAAATATTAATAATCCGACATATATATAAATTGCACCCGCGCCGAACTATACATCTTGGAAAAATTTAATTGCTTTTCGAGTCAAATCGGACAAGACCACCGTAATCCGCCACAACCACTTTTCTCAGTGGACATGACCTTATAATAGTCGCGAACTGTAAGACCAGCACATTTAATGTGCATCATATTCTCACACAACCAGCAACTAACATGCACTTGTTTAGAATCAGAAGGTTGTCGTATAGCGCAAGATTTTTTGCAACAAGTCATTTTGGCAATTGGGATTAAACAAAGCTAAACGGAAGAGTGGACAAAAATAAAGAACAAGGCCAAGTCAAAGAGAGAATTAATGTGTTGAGAGAGCAACTCACAATAACAGCTTATATAGAGCACGAGCAAAAAAGGAGGAGGATAAAAAGCAAAATGTAGGTAAAAATAAAATAACCGACGCTGCACAAATTACAAATCACACGCACTTATCAAATGTAAATATAAATCACCGCGGATTACAGTTTGCACAACAATGATAAATTGTACAATCAACCAATATCAATAATGTAAGAGAGGTAATAAGAACACAAAATCAAAAACAAAAGTTACGGAGATAATAAAAGCACGTTAAACTCTTTCAAACAGATAACTGTCTGTCCAATTTATAATTTGTAAAAACTAAATAACTAATAATTATATTTACTTGAATACGGGTTCATTATTTTGGCGACGAGGTAAAAAAAAGAAAGGAACGAAAACTCGGCCTACCAAAAAGATGTGAGGTTATGTACGAACATATTCAGCATACAGCACTCAATGGAGTACCGCGTCGTGACAGACGCGCGCATAATATGCGGAATACCCTAAACCCTCCGAAGAACCGCTATTCTGAACATTCTCAGTTTCTTTTATATACATCTGTATATGTATGAACATGACAAGCAGGCGCACGCACGCACAAGCTCAACTGCGCTATGGAAAATAAATGTTTAATAACTTTTTTTTTGTAGACGAAGGTTTTTTTTATCAAACTTTCGGATCGTGATCATATTATTCAAAAGTTAACGAAAAATCGAAATTGTATACGGCTTACATGAAATTAAACGCAAAATTTGAAGACTCTAACTAAAAAGATTCATTGGATACAGGTTTATAACTGAATTTCGGTTTTCGTTTTTAATCGATTACATAAAAATTAAAATAGTTATCGATTTTGTGAAACAAACTCGATCTTTTCGTGCTATATTGGGAGGTACATACTAAATTTCAAGTCTCTATCTGAATACACTTTAACTGGGGTGGTGGTTAGTTTCGTACTGAGTCTTTATTCTTCTGAGGCAGCGATTTTATACCATGATTCGTGCATAAATCATAGCTTAAAATTAATTATCTTTGTAGTTGGTCTCTTGTAGCCATAGCCTATTGCTGAGTTTGTAATGTTCAGCGTGCACGTACTTAATTTTCATGTCCACGCATGTGGCCCTTGTCTATTTGCACTTTCTTCTAGTCGATGAGTCATCTTTATACTTTTTCACGAAGTGTAAGAAGTATATTGGTTTTGTGCAATGTACGTCATGCTGTCCATTTCCACGCTATTGAAGCTAGACACTGAAATTTGAAATATATACTCGTGTATACCCTCGTCAGATAAAGTGTCAAGATTTTCCAGATACGCCCTCTAGGGGCGTGGCAAATCGAAAAATGCATTTTCCTGTATACCAGAAACACTACTTCTAGAAGGGCTAGAGAGTTGAGATTTTAACTGAACACTCACGTTGACATCCCAAGAACAAAAGGCTATGGCGGATATATCTACGCCCATTGGGGGAGTGGCAAATCGGGTCAAACTGTATCATCTGCAGTTTTAAAGCTAGAACGCCCAAATGTGGCACACCTACTAGGGGCGTGGCAAATCGAATCTGAATATATAGTGATTTTACTAATTCTGTTATATTTTGAGCACTATTGATGCTAGAGACATGAGACTGGTTATATATACTCGGGTTAGCATCCCACAATCGAAAAGCTATGGCGGATATATCTACGGCTTCAGGGGGCGTGGCAACTAATATCAGCTTATATCTCCCACAGTTTTAGTGCTAGAAGCTTCAAAATTGGATGCTAAGTTACTGGGGGCCTCATCTATCGAAAATATGTTGGGTGTGATTTACAAAAAAAAACATTGTAATTTTCGCATTTTTCAAATGTAAGCATCCAAACAGTTATATTCCTGAACGCCCACTCTATGCACATGCCAAAAATTATATGTACTGCTACTGGGGGCGTGTCAAATCAAATCTGAAAATTCTACAGCTTCTGAGCCAATAACGCACCACATAATGACATTCTGACCTTTGACCTTGACTTTTGATTTGCCAAATTTTATATATGTATTGAAAAGAATATTTTATTAATACAAAATAACAAAATAAAGAAAACATAACATAAAATATCAACATGACCGCATCAAAATCTTCATTTAGTAATAAAATTCTATCCAATTCATCTTTATAGCTAGAGACTTCTAATTTGGCATTTAGTGTTATTTGAGCCTTGTGCAATTTCGGGTTTTGTTAAATTTTGGATGCCACGCCTCCTTCGCCTTGTATTTTAAAATTTCAAGACTATATGAATGACATGATCACGCCCAATAAGGCGCACGTACGCACAAGCGCAAGTCGCTACGTCAGCTGTGCTTGGGCTACTAAATGTATGCCAATTATATGGAAAATTAAATGCTTAATAAATTATATCACGTTTTTCCTCTGAACTTTCTCTTCCACTAATCAAATCCTTGCTTTCAGATTTTCTTAGGGAGAGCTCTCAGTTTGAAAGTTCGAGACGTGATTTTTGTGCTCCGTGGCTTTTTTATGCCCTGAACCCATTGAAAATGGGAAATCAGGGTATAATGTTTTTGTTCAAATGTATGTAACAGGCAGAAGGAGGCGTGGCAGACCCCACAAAGTATATATATTCTTGATCAGGGAGACAAGCCGAGTCGATTTAGCCATGTCCGTCTGTCCGTCTGTCCGTCCGTCCGTCTGTCCGCTTGTCCGTCTGTCCGTCTGTCCGTCCGTCCGTCTGTCCGTATGTATGAACGCGTCGTTCTTAGAACCTACAAGAGCTAGAGACTTGAAATTTTTTATGTAGGTTCCTGTATAGCACGAAAAGATCGAGTTTGTTTCAGAAATTCGATAACTGTTATCGTTTTATTGTTATCGATTAAAAACGAAAATCTAAATTAAGCTATAAAATTCTATTTAGTTCATATTAATAGTTAGAGTTTTCAAATTTTGCATTTAGTGTTATGTAGGCTTTACGCAGTTTCGGTTTTTGTTAAATTTTTGATGCCACGCCCCCTTCGCCTCAAATTTCTAACTCCCGTATATCAAATACTAGAGACTTGTGCTTTGGCACATACATACATATAGATGACATGATTACGCGCAACAAGTTTGATCAAAATCGTTTCTCTAGGAAAAAAGATATTAAACATTAAAATTCTCATATCATTGCCATGCAATCAGCAGCCAAAGAACAGCTGACGCACCGAAGCGCGTGTGTGTGCTTGCGCCTGTGTATGTGTGTGTGTATGTGTTGCGTGTAATGAAAATATATATACTTATGTCTATTAAAGAAACGGAGATTGCTTGGATTTGCGGTTCTTCGCAGGGTTCACGGTATACCCTAGTCGAGCGGTCTCGACTAGAGTTTTCTTACTTGTTTATACCCTGAACCCATTGAAAATGGGAAATCAGGGTATAATGTTTTTGTGAAAATGTATGTAAAAGGCAGAAGGAGGCGTGGCAGACCCCATAAAGTATATATATTCTTGATCAGGGAAAGCCGAGTCGATTTAGCCCTGTCCGTCTGTCCGTGTGTTTGAACGCGTTGATCTCAGAAGATATAAGAGCTAGAGACTTCAAATTTTTTTTGGAAGTTCGTGTATATCACGATTCGATCGAATTTGTTTCAAATATTCGATAACTATCATCGTTTTAATGTTATCGATTAAAAACATATATCTTCATTTAGTTATAAAATTCTATTTAATTCATCTTCGCCTCAAATTACTAAATCCCGTATTTCAAGTACTAGAGACTTGTGCCTTGGCACATACATACATATGAATGTCATGATCACGCCCAACAAATTTGATCAAAATCGTTCGTCTAGAAAAAGTTATTAAACATTTAATATCTCATATTATCGGCGCCTTGCAGACTGAGCGAAGCTGCTGATCAAATGCGTGCGTCTGTGTATGTGCTTGTTCGCGTGTCTATGTGTGTATGTATTGCTTGCCCAATACATGTAAATCGCGGTTTTTCGCAGGGATCTCTTAGTCGAGCAGTCTGTTTTCTATCCGGTGTTTGTAATGATTTTATTTTTTTCTCATTAATGCTTTTTATTTTCAACTTTAAGAGATCGACTCACTGTTGTACAGTAGTCGTTGAATTCATAAATTATGTCCGTTTTCTACTTTTTCAAGATTGTCCATCAGCATAGATGTTCGTTGATTCATATCCTGGATTTTTATTCTGCTTCTATTCGTAGTACTTCTTATTGTGGTGATTGCTACCTGCAATGTCATTAGCAGGCTGACGATCGTCGCTTTTGCTGCCGTGAACTTTGCTAATTTGGTCTTTTCAAATTGTTTTATAAGGCTTCCTGGCTCATCTTTATTTTGAGTAGGTAGCAAGCAGATCCTGTTTATTGGTCTTTTCACTTCACTCATATTTGTTTTTATTATTACTACTCGGACTTTGTTACCTTGTCCTTTTTTAGTTTTAGTTATCTCTTCCATGGGGAAACTAGCGGAATGCGCCATCCATTGGGTTTGACTTTTCTTGTTGCCACTTGGTTTGCTGCTGCAGTGATAGATTTTGTGACCAGGTGTCAAAATGTCGTCTCCTCACCAGGGGACGTAAGTTTTTCACTGCTTATATTTGGCAGAGTAGTGTTGCAAATTCTTGATGATGAGTCAGTGACGGTTTACAGATGTATTGTCTTTGTGGTCATATATACAAATAGGCATATGTACCCTTTGTACGATTTTTGACATCTTCCTTTGGAACAGCAAATTTGGAAGGGTCCAGCGTAGTCGATGCCAGTGTTTCGAAACGGATAATCGTCAATTACACGATACACTGGGAAATTTTCCACTAGTTGGCTGGCCATTTCCTGTCTATACCGAATGCAGGTAACACATTGACGTAGATATTTGTTCAATGTGTTTCGTAGACTAAAAATCCAGAACTCCCTTTGGTTGAAGATCCCCATCAGATTTAGTCCGCCGTGTTAGATTTTTTTGTGAGCGCTGTTCATTATCAGCCAGCCCAACTGCAATTTTCTGAGTATTATTGGGTGTTTCACATGTATGTATGGCACCATTGCAGTTTGAAGACGGCCTTCCACACGAATACTGGCTCTCTCTCTCTCTCTCTCTCTCTCTCTCTCTCTGTCCACAAAGGGGTTGAGCGCTTGCAATTTACCCTTTGATTCCAGAGGCTTTCCAGAATTGAGTAAATGAATTTCCTGGCCAAAATCAAGCAGTAGTTTTACAATAACTATTTTGGCTTCTTCTAATTCGTCAACAGTGAGTTGATTGATGCTTCTTTCCTTTAAATTTTGCTATAAAGGCTAATAGATATGGCATTACGCTTGATATACCCTGAACCTATTGAAAATGGGAACTCAGGGTATAATGTTTTTGTGAAAATGTATGTAACAGGCAGAAGGAGGCGTGGGAGACCCCATAAAGTATATACATTCTTGATCAGGGAGAGAAGCCGAGTCGATTTAGCCCTATCCGTCTGTCTGTCTGTCTGTCTGTCCGTCCGTCCGTCTGTCCGTATGTTTGACAGCGTCGATCTCAGAAGATATAAGAGCTAGAGACATCAAATGCCACGCCCCCTTCGCCTTAAATTGCTAATTCACGCTTTGGCACATACACACATATGAATGACATGATCACGCCTAACAAATTTGATCAAAATCGTTCGTCTAGAAAAAAAGTTAATAAACATTTAATATCTCATATTATCGGCCTCTTGCAGCAGCAGTGAAGCTGGTGAGTCATAATGCACAGTTAGCAGATTGTGTGCTATTGTGCGTGCGTCTGTGTGTGTGCGTATGAATTGCCTGCTACATATGTATGTACATAAAAAAGTAACGGAGAATGTTAGCGGTTCTTAGGAATCGCAGTTCTTCGCCGGGTTCAGGGGATCTCTTAGTCGGGCAGTCTCGACTAGAGCACTCTTACTTGTTAGCTTATTGATTGATGAAAACTTTGTTAGGAGTGGAATAAGGTAGTTTTCTTTTGTGGTTAGAGTTTTTACTATAGCCGACTCCTGTTCTTTAAATGCGGCTACTGTAAGTGGTTTGGTGAGATTCCTCTTGAGACGACCAATTTGACGTATTTCCATTCAACGTTTGGCAGTCTTTTTTTGTTTCGTCTACTCTTGTTTGGAATTAAGGAATCATTTTGGTGTGATATCTAACCATTCCTTGAATTGTTGCTAATAGCTTGCTTAATAGATGAGCTGCACATAGCTCTAGTTTGGGAATTGTCTTCTTGTTTTTTATTGGGTTCGCTTTACTTTTAGCAGCCAGTACCAATCAATGGTGTATACCATACTGCATACGTCTTTTCTGATGCATCGCAAAACCCATGTAGCTTCGTTGCATCAGTGCTCGATTTTACAGACCAGCGTTGTATATTAAATTGAACTAAGTCTGGTAATGCGTTTGCGTATTCTTGGCAATAATTGCTGTAGGCTCCATGTCTCCATGAAACATTTTCCTGGCAGTGTGACCGGTGTAAGCCATCCCAATGGTTCGAAGACTGTCGCCAATTGAGATAAAATTAGTCGATTTGTGATGCAATCGACGAAGAATGCGAAGAAATCGTTTGTTGAGGTCCCATTGTAATTTTCTCCATTGAGTCGTCATCATCAATTCTAACAATGATGAACATGTAGACATCATCTTTGATTGCTATCATTAGAGGATTCTTAAAGACACCGCACAGCTACAAATGGCGCTGCTGAAATTCCATATATGATTGTAGTCAGATTGAACTCTTTTATTAACATATTTGGGTCTTTTCTCCAGAGTATGTACTAATATTCCTGATTATCTTCGTTAACTTTAATCTGGCGTTACATCTTCTCGATATCAGCTGTCATGACATATTTCCATTGTCAACACTTGATCAAAATATCAAAGACTGATCCATGAAGCCACTGAATTCCGTGAAAATTTGCGGTTACTTCCTGAATTTATTATACTCTGAGCCCATTGAAAATGGGAAATCAGGGTATAATGTTTTTGTTGAAATGTATGTAACAGGCAGAAGGAGGCGTGGCAGACCCCATAAAGTACATATATTCTTGATCAGGGTGACAAGCCGAGTTGATATAGCCATGTCCGTCTGTCCGTCCGTCTATCTGTATGTATGAACGCGTCGATCTCAGAACGTATAAGAGCTAGAGACTTGAAATTTTTTTGTAGGTCCCGAGAATAGCACGAAAAGATCGAGTTTGTTAAAAAAAGTCGATAACTATTTTAATTTTAATGTTATTTTAATTTTAACGTTATCGAATGTTGGTTATTAAATTATATCTCTCACGTCTTTTAAGTTAGATCCCCCAAATTTGTTTGTTAGTTTTATATTTATTTTATATAATTTTGATTTTGTTAGATTTTGGATACCGGCTCCAAGTTACCCATATATTTAAACTGAGGTTTGGTGCCCTCAAAGCCATTAAATTAATTGGATTACATTTTAAAAAATTGGAAAAAATGTAATAAAATATGTTGAACATAAGCTGAAAATTTCATTCAAATCCATTAATTCGCGCAGAAGTTATTAAACAAAACATTTGGTCAATCGGCCAAACACGTGACCAGCAACGCAAAACAAATTGTTTTCCTATACATGTGCACACATTTACACATACACATTGAGCTGCGTGCATCTAGAAAATTCTAAGGCCCGCAAGTTTTAGTGTACATATTTCCAATATATGGCGCTATGATTTGCTAATTATCAGCTGTTCAATAAATCGAAACATGGATGGCGCTATTCTATCGAACCATAGATGGCGCTGTTGGCTAAACAATTGAAAATAAATTGAATTTAGTTTTCTGTGCGTTTTCTTACTTGTTATACTATTTGACGTAGTGATATAGTATATTGTTTTGTGCAATGTCCGTCATGCTGTCCGTCCGTCTGTCCGTCTGTCAGTCTGTCCGTCTGTCCGTGTGAACGCAAACCATTTCCACGCTATTGAAGCTAGAGACTTGAAATTTGAAATATATACTCGTGTATACCCTCGTCTGATAAAGTGTCAAGATTTTCCCGATACGCCCACTAGGGGCGGGGCCAATCGGAAAATGCATTTTCCTGTATGTCAGAAACACTACTTCTAGAAGGGCTAGAGAGTCATGTCGACATCCCAAAATCAAAAAGCTATGGTGGATATATCTACGCCCATTGGGGGCGTGGCAAATCGGGTCAAACTGTATCTTCTACAGTTTTAAAGCTTGAACGGCCAAATTTGGCACGTGGGTTACTGTTACGATCCTATAAGGATCGCCTACTAGGGGCGTGGCAAATCGGATCTGAATATATAGTGATTTTACTAGTTTCGTTATATTTTAAGCACAATTGAGGCTAGAGACTTGAGACTTGGTATATATACTCGGGTTAACATCCCACAATCGAAAAGCTATGGCGGATATATCTGCGCCCTCAGGGGGCATGGCAACTAACATCAGCTTATATCTCCCACAGTTTTAATGCTAGAAGCTTCAAAATTGGATGTTAAGTTACTGGGAGCCTCCTCTATCGATTCTCCAAAAATTATTGGTACGCCCCAAAAGGGGCGTGACATACAGAAAAATACCCTGTAATTTTCGCATTTTTCGAATGTAAGCATCCAAACTTTACTTTCCTGAACGGCCACTCTATGCACATGCCAAAAATTATTTGTCTACGGCCACTGGGGGCGTGGCAAATCAAAACTGAAACATCTGCAGCTTCTGAGCCAATAACGCGCCACATAATGACTTTGTGACCTTTGACCTTGTCTTTTGACTTGTTAAATTATATATATATGTTTGAAAAGAATATTTTATTAATACAAAATAACTAAATAAAGAAAATATAACAAACATATCAACATGACCGCACCGGGGTTCGAGCCCACACCTCTACGCTCACCAACGAACTTAAATCACATTTTCAGAGTTGCCACCTCTCTCATTTTAAGAGATGCCATCTCTCTCGATTTAGGTGCGTGTTTTTTCTAAGGTAAGGGTTCTAAGCTTCGATCTTAATTGAAACTGTCTGGCCACCTCCAATGAAAAGTTTTAATCTGCAGCTAATTTGAGCGGCGAAAGTGGTGATTTAAGGTTAAATTTTAAAATATATAAAGTGATAGATGCCCCTCTGGGCTGCTGGGACGTGAAATAGTATTTCGCTGTCGGTTGCATCCGACTGCAACGTTCTTACTTGTTTTTTATTTGCAATAGTCTTGCCATAGCCTGTTTCCGAGAGTTTCTTAATTCGAAGTTTTTTCGGAAAGGTATGGACATCCCTTGTGGTTGTTTTTTGGACAATATTTTCACAGTCCATAGCGCTCTCTGAAGCTTGGGCATGACCAGCGCCTGCGTGTGGTTACGAATTTGCTGGCAATTCTGGGTTTGATTCCTTGAACCTTCACGTTCCGTTTGATTCGGCGCAGTTTCAGCTTTTGTGCGGCTTCTTCAGATATGAGTTTTTTTTTTGTGAACGCTTATCAATAAGGACTCTAATCTGGTTGTATCTTTCAGATTTATTTTTAATCCGTATGAGCGCTGCTGGGAGCAACAAATTTTGTCCTTTATTGCTGCTGGCGGTCTCTTTTTTATTTGCATCCTCGTGAAGCAAATTGTTGTGTGATTTGGAGCATTGCTTGCATGTCTAATCATTTCTGAAATCTCATGTTATGGGCGCCCAGACTTTTAAAGCATAAAGCATTCTTTGCGTTGTCTGACAGGTTCATTTTAACTTGCTGACACCTATTTATGTGGTGGCTGTCCATTTGGCAAAAACGGCATTTTCTGTAACTCGTTTTCTTTGCTTCTGTATGGACGGCACTATTTGTACTAAATTTATTGAGTATACATTGAGTATATTGGGTATTTATATAGTTGCTTAATAAAATCCAGCACATTGTCTAAGGACTGAATTTCTCTAGCGTTCTTTACATGTTGCTTATAAGGCTGTAAAGCTTCCTTCGAGAATCGTCACAACAATATCTGAACAATTAAAACATAACTATCATTACCCATTTGGCATTTTTCTTTAATGATGAAAATGCACTCAGTCACAGCGTCCAAGAACTTGCGTATACTGCCTTCATCATTGTTCTTCTGCAGCTTAAAATCCACTAGTTGGTTGACGGCGTCGTAGCGCTTGCATATTAACTCTCACGCTGAATTGTAGCTAGCAGATGATCCAATTAATAAATGGTCTACAACTATTTTGGCTTCTCCTTTAAGGCAAGATTTCAGGTATTTCATCTTCTTTGTGTCGCTGATATCCCTCCTGTTGTGTATCACCTCTGAGAACAATTCGAAGAACGTTGGCCACTCTTTTGGACTTACATTAAAATGAGGAATATCTACTTTTGGCAGCTCTGGAACGTCTTCTTTCATGTTGTGTAAGTCACCTATTATTTTATTTTATCGAGAAAATTGGCTTGGCAAAATAATTTAATATCGCTCCATCAACAATCACGTCAATTTTACATAAAAGACAGTTTATTCTGCAAACATAATTTCATAGTAAACTGAAACGTCAGAAACCTGATGAGCACCCAATTGTAGACAAATCTGTACTCTTGTAATTTACGCTACGCCGTGAGAGTAATGTTCCCATTGGCGGAGAACTATTAAAAGAAAAACTTTGTTTTTACCAGAGCTATGAACATAACAGATTTAAAGGCAAGCAGTGGATAGATAGTCTTAGGCAACGAAACAATATCTCCTTTAAAACAAGTAAGACTGCTCCAGTCGAGACTACTCGACTATGAGATCCCTTAAACCCTGCGAAGAACCGCGATTTCTAAGATTCTCCATTACTTTTATATGTATGTAGCAAGCAACACATACACAGACTCAAGCACAAGCAAACAGTCTACTCACTGTGCATTTTGACTCAGCAACTGAGCTCAGTCTGCAAGGCTTCGATAATGTGAGATGTTAAATGATTAATAACTTTTTTTGTATGTCTCTTATATGTTCTGAGATCGACGCGTTCAAACATACGGACAGTCGGACAGACGGACGGACAGACAGACAGGGCTAAATCGACTCGAATTGCCTTCCTAATCAAGAATATATACATACTTTAAGGGGTCTGACACCCTTCATTCTGCCTGTTACGTACATTTTCACAAAAACATTATACCCTGTTTTCCCATTTTCAATGGGCACAGGGTATAAAAAGCAAGCACTTTAAGGAAAGAGTGCCTTTGTTATTTTGTGTAAACATGTATGGTACGGAAAAACTGAAACCCTTGCTTATTGGGAAGTCAGCAAAACCAAGGGCTTTAAAAACATTTCTTACTTTGCTGTGCATTATTGGCACAAGGCCTGAATGACATAAATAATTTTTAACGAATGGTTTCACATATTGTTATTTTTTTACAACTGTACAGCACATAGCATAAATTCTCATCTGAGCCACGTAAAGATTATTTGCAACCTAACACCACATCCAAGCTGCAGCCCCTTGACATGGGCATTATACCGAAAGAAAATGGTTATGCATCTAGTTAACATCATTAATTAAAAGAAAAAGTTTAGTTGCACAATGTTAACAACCACACAAATTGCTTACAAAACTTGAACATTTTTTTTGAGCCTCGTTTAATGGAAATCGCGATAATTTGAATTTCTGTGTAAATAAAAAAAAACTGATCATGCTATCCGTCCGTCTGTCTGTATGAATGCAAACCATTTTCACGTTATTGAAGCTTGACACTTGAAATTCGGAATATATACTCATGTAAAAAATCACGAATTTCCCGACACGTCCACTAGGGTCGTGGGAAACCGGAAAATGCACTTTCCTGTATCTCAGGAACACTACTTCTAGAAGGGTTAGAGAGTTGAGATTTGGAATGAACACTCACGTCGACATCCCAAGATCAAAAAGCTATGGAAAATTGGGACAAACTGTACCGCAATAATTACATGGCCAAGTCCGCTGGGGGCTAAAAAATATATCAGCATATATCTCCATTAGTTTTAGTGCTAGAAGTACTGGATGCTAAGTTACTGTAGGCTCCTCTGTAGGCTCCTCTATCGACTCCCCAAAAATTATTGTTACGACTAAAAAAACAATACCCTGTAATTTTCGCATTTTTTGAATGTAAGCATCGAAACTTAACAGTTATATTCCTGAATACCCATTCTATGAACATGCCACCGGGGGCATCTCAATTCGAAAGTGAAAAATCTACAACAAAATCTTCTCGCAACATAATGACTTTGTGACCTTTAACCTTGTCTTGCCTTGATTGCCTAACTTTATATATGTATTGAAAGTGAAATGAATATTTTATTAACATAAAATAAATAGATAAAAATAAATAAATAAAAAATATCGACATGACGACGTCAGGGTTCTTTGCTAAGGTTCTAAACTTAGATATAAATCACTGCCATGTCCACCACCGTGGAAAATTTTTAATTGGCAGCTTATTTGAGCGTCAGCCGTGAGGACTTAAGATGCCCCTGTGGGATGCTGGGACGTGAATAAGTATTTCGCAGTTGGTTGCGTCCGACTACAACGTTCTTACTTGTTAATCTTATGCATGTCGGTATAGCTTTATAGATAGATTTTATGTTAAGCGCAACAATTAATAAAATCCTTTAAAAAATATGTAACTTTATATGTCGGAAAAACAAAACATTGTTTTAAAATGCGCGAGAAGACAAGCCGTCGATTTAGCCCAGTCCGTCCATCTGTCCGTATGTATTAACGCGTTGATTTCAGAGCCTACATTCAAGAGCTAGAGGCTTCAATTTTTTTGTAGGTCCCTGCAAAGGGCGCGCATATCGAGTTTGTTTCAGAAAATTGATAACTCTATTAGTTTTAATGTTATCGATTAAAAAGCGAAATCGTTATTTAGTTATTGAATTCTATATATTTCATCTTTCTAGCTAGAGTCTTCAAATTTTGCTTTTAGTGTTATGTGTGTTTTATACAATTTAAATTTTTGTTAAGTTTTGAAAGCCACTGCTCCTTCCCCACAAATTGGTAAAATACGTATTCCAAATACTACAGATTTGGGCTTTGGAAAATAATACATTTGAATGACAAAACCACGCTCTGAACGTTTGATCGAAAACGTTCGTCTAGAAAATAAGTTATTAAGCATTTAATTTCTTATAACATAGGAGTCTTGAAGCCCAAACGCCGTCTGCATTGTTAGCAGAGCGTGAGTCTGTGTCTGTGTATGTGTTCAATATAATATACAGACATACACAAAAAGATTCGGACAATATAAGCGGTTCTTAGGAATAGAGTTTCTTCGCAAGGTTCAGGGTATCTCCTAGTTGAGCAGTCTCGACTAGAGCACTCTTACTTGTTATACTATTTCACGTAGTGATATAGTATATTGGTTTTGTGCAATGTCCGTCATGCTGTCCGTCCGTCTGCCCGTCTATCCGTCCGTCCGTCTGTCCGTATGAACGCAAACCATTTCCACGGTATTGAAGCTAGAGACTTGAAATTTGAAGTATATACTCGTGTATACCCTCGTCTGATAAAGTGTCAAGATTTTTCCCGATACGCCCACTAGGGGCGTGGCGAATCGGAAAATGCACTAGTGTCGTTATATTTTGAGCACTATTGATGCTAGAGACTTGGTATATATACTCGGGTTAACATCCCACAATCGAAAAGCTATGGCGAATATATCTACTCCCTCAGAGGGCGTGGCAACTAATATCAGCTTATATCTCCCACAGTTTTAATGCTAGAAGCTTCAAAATTGGATGTTAAGTTACTGGGAGCATCCTCTATCGATTCCCCAAAAATTATTGGTACGCCCCAAAAGGGGCGTGACATACAGAAAAATACCCTGTAATTTTCGCATTTTTCGAATGTAAGCATTCAAACTTTACAGTTACATTCCTGAACGGCCACTTTATGCACATGCCAAAAATTATTTGTCTACGGCCACTGGGGGCGTGGCAAATCAAAACTGAAACATCTGCAGCTTCTGAGCCAATAACGCGCCACATAATGACTTTGTGACCTTTGACCTTGTCTTTTGACTTGTTAAATTATATATATATGTTTGAAAAGAATATTTTATTAATACAAAATAACTAAATAAAGAAAATATAACAAACATATCAACATGACCGCACCGGGGTTCGAGCCCACACCTCTACGCTCGCCAACGAGCTTAAATCACATTTTCAGAGTTGCCACCTCTCTCATTTTAAGAGATGCCATCTTTCTCGATTTAGGTGCGTATTTTTGATAAGGTAAGGGTTCTAAGCTTTGATCTTAATTGAAACTGTCTGGCCACCTCCAATGAAAAGTTTTAATCTGCAGCTAATTTGAGCGGCGACAGTGGGGATTTAAGGTTAAATTAAAAAAATAATAATAATGTGATAGAGGCCCCTGTGGGCTGCTGGGACGTGAAATAGTATTTCGCTGTCGGTTGCATCCGACAGCAACGTTCTTACTTGTTTTATACTCGGCTTGTGGCAGTTGAGCCCATATTTGAGAAACCGTTTTTCTAAGCACTTCCACCGATTGAAATTTTCTTCCGCCTGCATAAACCCGCCGTGCAAGGTTCCCCATATGTTTTCGATAGGATTTAAGTCTTAAGAGCGAGCACACCATGAAATTGTGGTGATTTGCTTCTCCTGAAACCAGGTTCGACTAGCCCGTCAAACTTGTATGGCCGCATTATCCTGTTGGAAAATCCACAAAAACATATATAATATATAATTTTATATAGCTTTAAGAATTCAAACGGCCGAAACTTTGCAATTGGAGCTTGATTGTGGTAGCTAAATGCAGCCAATACCATTAACAATCTGCCACTAAAGTTTAGCTTTGTGGAGTATCGTACAAGATACCGAATATCATGCTAGAAATTATTAAAGCCATCCGGGCCATCCAAATTTAACTTTTTTTCATCTAAGCAAACCACCCTTTCCCAATATCGTGGTTTTGCAAAATCAGACGAGCTACTTTGTGGCCGTTATATAGAGCCGGCTTAGACTTCATTTCTTTCCATTTTAACCGGTTATATATGTTTTGTGTTATCGGAAGGTCTAATTCTGTAAAAATTTTAGAAGGCGGGGAATAGTCGATCTCAGAACCCTTAAGATCTAAAGACTTCAGGTTCTGAAATTAACGCGTTCACACATACGGACAGACGGACAGGGTTGAATCGAGTCAGCTCGTCTCCCTCCCAATAGTATATATACTTTATGGGGTATGCCATGCCTCCTCCCTGTTGCATACATTTTTACAAAACCATTATATATTGATTTCCCATTTTAAATGGGCTCAGGGTATAAAAATAAAAGAAATATCGACATGACCGCATCGGGATTCGAACCCACACCTCAACACTCGGCAAATTGCATCTATCTCATTTTTGCATTGCTTGGCGGTGTGTGTCTATGCTAAGTTCTAAACTTAGATTAAGAATTTAATATTTATTTTAAAATGTGCCAGATGGCCCTTTGGGGGATGAATCGTGAATAAATATTTCGCAGTGGATAGCGCCCGACTGCAACGTTCTCACTTGTTTCCTATGTAGTTATAAGGTAAGCGTAAAACGATTAACATATCGCAGGGTTCAGGATGTTTTCAAGTGGAGCAGTGTCATCAAGAGCATTCTTAGTTGTGTTTCGCAGTGCGCACATAAGAGCTATGCATTTTTATAAAAAATGGTTATCGATCGAGAATTTTCGAATAATAAATCTAAGCACAATATTAATTGATTGATTGACTTACCAGACATAAAGCATATGTCATTGTTTGAAGTAGGCAGCAATTGACCTAACGCGATTCCAAGATATGCGAAGAGAAGACTACTTACTAAGCAAATTAAAATTTTTCCTGGGAGATTTCGTAGCTTTTCAATTGATGAATATACCAGCAGTGTTATTACATAAAAGCAGCATGATATCAAAAGACCAACAGGATACATTCTGAACCGTATGCGATCATTACTCACAACTTTGGAGTCAAAGCACAAGAATGTGTACAACTGTGCTGAAAAAATTAGATGGTAAATGAATGTAATAATCTAAAAACGAGTAAGAGTGCTCTAGTCGAGACTGCTCGACTAGGAGATACCCTGAACTTTAATAACTTTTCATAGACGAAAGTTAAAGGCCGTCATCATGTCATTGAAATGTAGGTACGTGCCAAAGTACAAGTCTCAAGTACTTGAAACACGTATTTAAAAAATTTGAAGCGAAGGGGCATCACATCCAAATTTGAAGCGAAGGGGCATCACATCCAAAATTTAACAAAAATCAAAGTTGTATAAAAAACACATATATGTTAAAGAAAATTTTAAGACCCTATTAGTATAACTGAATAACGACTTCGCTTTTTAATCGATAACAATAAAATTAAGAAAGTTATCGATTTTTTAAAACAAACTCGATCTGCGCGTAAAGTTTGAAGTTTCTAGCTTTTATATTTTCTGAGATCGACGCGTTCATACATACCAACAGACGGACGGACAGGGATAAATCGCCTCGGCGTGTCTTCCTGATTAAGAATATATGTATATACTTTATGGGGTCTGCCATGCCTCCTTCTGCCTGTTACATACATTTTCACAAAAACATTATACCCATTTTCTATGGGTTCGGGGTATAATAAGTAAGAAACTAGGGGATATACTGAACCCTGCGAAGAACCGCTATTCCTAAGAATCACTAACATTCTCCGTTACTTTTGTGCGTATGGGACAAGCAACACATACACACACAGACACACGCACAAGCACATAATCTTCTAACTGTGCATTTTAATATAAAGATGAAGTAGATAGAATTATATAACTGAGTATCGATTTCGTTTTTAATCGATAACATTAAAAATAAGACAATTATCGAATTTTTTAACAAACTCGATTTTTTCGTGATATACAGAAACGTACATAAAAAATGTCAAGACTCTAGCTCCTATAGGTTCTGAGATCGACACGTTCATAAATACGGACAGACAGACGAACAGACGGATTATACCCTGATTTCCCATTTTCAATGAGTTCAGGGTATAAAGAGAATTAATGATTATTACTAAAGATTCTTTGATTATTAAAATTATTATTTTGAAGAATAAAACTAGTAAGAATGGTGTTGCCGGAAATACCCGAGTAGAGTATTTGACGAAAATGTTTGCGAGAGACGGAAAAACCGGGTCTTCGTTCAGCTCGCTCGAGCTCGGACTACTGCCGTTTTTTCGGTTATTATTCATTTCGGTGAGACAATGTGCCAGCTAAATTCTTTAGAAAAATATCTCTCTTTTTCGCGAAGTGAAATAAGTAAATTGGTTTTGTGCAATGTCCGTCCGTCCGTCCGTCCGAAATGCATTACACTTACGTCGACATCCCAAAAAGAAAAAGCTATGGCGGATATATCTACGACCATTAGGGGCGTGGAAAATCGGGTAAAACTGTATCTTCTACAGTTTTTGGCACGTCGGTTACTGTTACTGTAAAATTTATGGCCACGCCTACTAGGGCGGGGAAAATCAGATCTGAACATAAAGTGATTTTACTAAATCTGTTATATTTACTTACTAAATACACTGTAACTTACTAAAAATACACTGTAATTTTAGCATTTTTTGAATGTAAGGATCCAAACTTTACAGTTATATTCCGGAACACTCACTCTATGAACATGCCAAAAATTATATGTCTACGGCCACTGGGGGCCTCGAAAATAAAAACTGAAAAATGTACGGCTTCTGAGCCAATAACTCGTAACATAATGACATTGTGACCTTTGACCTTGTCTTTTAATTTTTAAAATTTTTTATATGTATTGAAAAGTATATTTTATAAACACAAAATAACTAAATAAAGCAAAAATAACAAAAATATCAAGATGACCGCGTCGGGGTTGGATCCCACACCTCTACGCTCGCCAACACGGACCTGAATATATAGTGATTTTACTAGTTTCGTTATCTTTTTAGCGCAATCTTTTTCGCATTTTTCGAATGTAAGCATCCAAACTTTACAGTTATATTCCTGAACGGCCACTCCATGCAAATTATTTTTCTACGGCCACTGGGGGAGTGGCAAATCAAAACCGAAACATGTGCAGCTTCTGAGCCAATAACGCGCCAAATAATTACTTTGTGACCTTTGACCTTGTCTTTTGATTTGTCAAATTATATATATATATATGTTTGAAAAGAATATTTTATTAATACAAAATAACTAAATAAAGAAAATGTAACAAAAATATCAACATGACCGCACCGGGGTTCGAGCCCACACCTCTACGCTCACCAACGAACTTAAATAACATTTTCAGAGTTGCCACCTCTCTCATTTTGAGAGATGCCATGTCTCTCGATTTAGGTGCGTATTTTTGCTAAGGTAAGGGTTCT
This sequence comes from Drosophila repleta, assembly GCA_018903745.1. NCBI lineage: Eukaryota > Metazoa > Arthropoda > Insecta > Diptera > Drosophilidae > Drosophila > Drosophila repleta. Next base: position 345,565 of record JAEIGN010000419.1, read on the forward strand.
AAGCTTCGATCCTAATTGAAACTGTCTGGCCACCTCCAATGAAAAGTTTTAATCTGCAGCTAATTTGAGCGGCGACAGTGGGGATTTAAGGTTAAATTTAAAAAAATAATGTGATAGAGGCCCCTGTGGGCTGCTGGGACGCGAAATAGTATTTCGCTGTCGGTTGCGTCCGACTCCAACGTTCTTACTTGTTTGAGTTGTTTCAGTGTTCCTTTCGATATTATTGCCCTAACTGAAACGTGATTAGGTCCGAATGTTTCTAAAAGTGAGATTCTTTAGAATGATTTCACTATTTACAGACATAATCGACTGGCACATAGAGGTGGAGGTGTCTCATTATATAACTAACTAACTAACTAATATTCTCTCTGAACCATTTTTTTGTGCATCTCAAGATGTCGAGATAGTTGCTGTTAAACCAGTTCTTAAATCTTGTTCGCTTTTTATTGCATGTTCCTAAATGCCCCCCTCTTCTGATGTTTAAGTTTATGCTCAACATATAACTTGCATTAAAGAAATTTATGGACATGTAAAGGATAATGATTTCTTTCTGGTGTTGGGTGACTTTAATATACCGAACACTTCTTGCATCTTAAATCGTAATTCAAGTTCCCTGTTTCCTACACTTGATATTTTTTTTATACCCTGAACCCATTGAAAATGGGAATTCAGGGTATAATGTTTTTGTTGAAATGTATGTAACAGGGAGAAGGAGGCGTGGCAGACCCCATAAAGTATATGTATTCTTGATCAGGGAGACAAGCCGAGTCGATTTAGCCCTGTCCGTCAGTCTGCCCGTCTGTCTGTCCGTATGCATGAAAGAGTCGATCTCAGAACATCTAAGCACGTAAAATAAATAGCTCCTTGAAGTTTATTTATTTGATCCTATAAAAGTGGCAACGGGTACTTATCGGCCACAGTATTTGAATTTAGCTCTCTATAGTCAACACAAAGTCTATCCGAACCATTTTTCTTCTTGACCAACAATATGGGACTTGATGAAAGGGAACAGCTTGGTCTAATTATTTTGTATTTTAATAGTTTGTTAATATTTTTCTTACTAAATCTCGCTCGCATGAATTTAATCGAAATGGCCTTCTTTGAACTGTTTTGCTTGGTTCAATTAATCTGATTTTCATTTCGCCAACTTTGTCGTTAGTACCTAGGATACCTTATATATAAATGAATTTGAAACCTTTGCCAACAATGAATATAGTTTTATTTTATATTGACCATCAATATCAGTCGGTTCACTGCCGATACATGAATAATTTATTTTGGTTCTTGAAAGTTTAAATTGGTTTGCTGAAACAATATAAAAACCTTGACTTAGTATATCCCGGTCAATGACAATATTGTTTTTCAGGTGATCATCGCTTATTACATAAAACCTAATTTCCATGTGATTTTCAACAATTTTTACGCTATTTAATATTTGTACACTACTACATATTCCACTACCCTTTAGCATAACACCATTATTAAATCTCTTTGACAGAAAATGTTGTACTTTTTCTTCCGTCAACGAATATTCTGCTTCAGGATCGAAGGAGATTTAAAAAATTTGGCCTCGATGGTTCATGTTTGCCTTTGGTACTGCAACGCTGCATTGATCCACTCGCTTCTTCTTGGTTGAATGTCTTGCTCTTACTAGCTTCCTTCTTTGAGCAAATTTTCCTTTTAATATAAGTGAAGGCTTTTAATTCGGAGTGCAAATAGCCTCTTGTTTGAACATTCGACGTGAAACTTAAGCGCTGATATCGGTGATCAAAACTTGCTAGCAACGCATGAGTGACAGATACAGCAATCTCTTCAGTTTCCGTTTAGCGCCATTTCGTCGTCAGTTCTGTAACCATGTGGGTGGAATGGACGGCAAAGCACTCGCAGAATATTTAGAAACATCGCGCTAGTATTTCTACAATGTCAAATCGTTGTATGAACAGTTTTTTAAACTCGAACCAGGTAATTTCAGCCTAACACACTTGCGAAAGCCATAGTGAAGCACTTTCCTCTAATGCCGAGCTCAAGGCCACGACCAATGCACTGCCTTTTAATGAATTTTCTTATAGAATAATTTCAACAGTAGTACACCACGATGAAGCACTGACGCCCAACTTGTGTGGGTTTGGCCCCAACCAATTTAAGTAACTTTTTATTGTGTAATTACATTATTGTACGTCAAGTTCCGTCTACTGTTTCGACTCGTCTGTAGACTACCACGCAACTGAACTGAGCGTCAAATTTCTGTCTACGCAATTCGATCGAACTACACTCGACGAAAGCAACACTAACTACAAAATGCAGTCGACCAGTCGCGACACAATTAACGGCTCATGCAAAATTACCATTATGATGAAAAAGCCTTATGATGAAATACCCAGAAACGCACAGCCGCGCGATCACATACACCGCACGAACTACATATTACATTCATATACTTGCCGACACATACTTATTCACGGAGTGAAATAATATAATTGTTTTGTGTATTATCCGTCATTCTAGAAGTGCTAGAGTTAAGATTTGGACATCCCAAGAACTAAAAGTTGTGGCGAATGTACCTAAACCCACTGGGGGGTAATATGACTTTATATTTTCTACAGTTTTAGTGCTAGACTATTTTTACTATTTTAACGCCACTGTTGGGGAGTGATTTACAAAAAAGTACGCTGTAATTTTCACACCCACTGGGGGCGTGGGCAAATCAAAACGAAAAAATCTGCAGCTTTTGATCCATAAATTCGCCACATAATGACATTTTGATCTTTGACTATTGAATGGCCAAATTTTATATATGTGATAAAAAAAAATATTTTAGTAACACATAATAAATAAATAAAAGAAATATCGACCTGACCGCATCTGTCATGCTGGGACATGAACAAGTATTTTGTAGTCGGTAGCGTCCGACTGCAACGTTCTCCCTTGTTTGGATTTGGTAGTACTAACAAGTAAGAAAACTCTAGTCGAGACCGCTCGACTAGGGTATACCCTGAACCCTGCGAAGAACCGCTATTCCAAGCATTCTTCGTTTCTTTTATATACACGCATATGTACGTTCATTACAAGCAAAATATACACAGGCGCAAGCACACACAAGCGCCAGTCGGTGCGTCAGTTGTTGTTTGGCTGCTTTGCATGGCAATGCTATGGGAAATTAAATGTTTTCTAGATCAATGTTTTTGATCAAACTTGTTGGGCGTGATCATGTCATCCATATGTATGTATGTATGTGCCAAAACACAAGTCTCTAGTATTTGATATACGAAAGTTACATATTTGAGGCGAAGGGGGCGTGGCACCCAAAATTTAACAAAACCCGAAATTGTGTAAGGCTTACATAACACTAAATGCTAAATTTGAAGAATCTAGCTAGAAAGATGAATTAGATAGAATTTTATAGCTTAATTTAGATTTTCGTTTTTAATCGATAACAACAAAGCGATAACAGTTATTGAATTTCTGAAAAAAACTCGATATGCGCGCCTTATACAGGGACCTACAAAAAAAATTTGAAGTCTCTAGCTATTGTAAATTCTGAGATCGACGCGTTCACACATACGGACAGACGGACAGACAGATCAAGAATATATATACTTTATGGGGTCTGCGACGCCTCCTTCTCCCTGTTACATACAACAAAAACATATCCTGTGAGCGTTATCGCGAGAATCGAGAATAAGATTCGAATATAAGAACAAGAAAATCGCGAGAGTTGGAGTTAAGTGTTAATACCACTTAAATACCAATACCAATAAAATTACCATGTGTCAGATCTGCAGCGTTGTCTGCTGTTTGCACGTTTGTTTCATTCAACGTTAGGCAGTTTTGTGTTTATTTTGTCTATTCTAGTTTTGACGAATTTATCTTTGCTGCGCTTGTCACTATAACTACATGCTTGCGTTCTTGTGTGTGATTTGCTACTATTATTGAGTTTTTCGCGTTGGAATGGTGCATTGGAGTGCAAAGAGGTGTAATGTTGTTATCTCCGATGAACCGATTTAAACTTGATAAGTTGGCTAATACTGTTTACCGGTATAAATCTCCGATTGCTTCTATACTGAACTGAACAATCGACTTGTCACAAACCTTAACTTTGCAGATCGACCCGAAGGACCGTGAGCACAGCAAACTGCGGTGGTATTTAATTATTCCCTGAACCCATTGAAAATGGGAAATCAGGGTATAATGGTTTTGTGAAAATGTATGTAACAGGCAGAAGGAGGCGTGGCAGACCCCATAAAGTGTATATATTCTTGATCAGGGAGAGAAGCCGAGTCGATTTAGCCCTGTCCGTCTGTCTGTCTGTCTGTCCGTCTGTCCGTCCGTCCGTCTGTCCGTCTGTCCGTATGTTTGAACGCGTCGATCTCAGAAGATATAAGAGCTAGAGACTTCAAATTTTTTTTGGAAGTTCGTGTATATTACGATTCGATTGAGTTTGTTTCAAATATTCGATAACTATCATCGTTTTAATGTTATCGATTAAAAACCGATATCTTTATTTAGTTATAAAATTATATTTAATTCATCTTTATAGTTAGAGTCTTCAAAATTTGCATTTAGTGTTAAAATAAGTTATTAAACATTTAATATCTCATATTATCGGCCTGTTGCAGCAGCAGCGAAGCTGATGAGTCATAATGCACAGTTAGCAAATTGTGTGCTTGTGCGTGCGTCTATGTCTGTTCTTGTGCGTGCGTCTGTGTGTGTGTATGTATTGCTTGCTACATATGTACACATAAAAGTAACGGAGAATGTTAGCGGCTCTTAGAAATCGCAATTCTTCGCAGGGTTCAGGGGATCTCTTTGTCGAGCAGTCTCGACTAGAGCACTCTTACTTGTTTTGTCCTGAATTTTAGCTAACTAACAACAAATTTGAGGACTCTAGCTCTAAAGACGTGGAGGTAAATAACTCAGTTTCGATAACGCTGTTAATCGATAATATTAAAACAGGAACAGTTATCGATTTTTTGGATCAAACTCTATGTTTTCGTGCTATATAGTTATATACATTAAAAATTTCCAGCCTGTAGCTCCTGTATCACCTCAGCTCGTCGAGCTGATCAGGAATATATATACATTAAAGGGTCTGATACGCCTCCTTCTGTCTGTTACATACATTTCAATAAACCCATTATACCCTTCTTTCCCATTTTCAATGGGTTCAGGATATAACAGTCGAGACTGCTCGACCCCGAGAACCCCGCGAAGAACCGCGATTCCTAAGAACCGATAACATTCTCCGTTACTTTTATATGTATATAGCAAGAAACATATACACACACAGACGCCTTCACAAGCACACAATCTGCTAACTGTGTATTTTAACTCAGCAACTGTGCTCAGGCTGCAAGGCGCCTATGTTACGAAAAATTAAATGTTTCATCATTTTTTTCGTAGACGAACGTATTTATAAAACTGGCAGGCCTGATCATGTCATTCAAATATATGTATGTATGTATGTGTCGAAGCACAAGTACAAGTACTTGAAATACGTTGTTTGCGAATTTGGGGCGAAAGGGGCGTGGCAATAAAAATTTGCCAAAAATATAAATTTTATAAAACATACATAAAACTAAATGCAAAATTTGAAATCTCTAGCTATAAAGATGAATTGGATAGAATTGTATAACTAAATAACGATTTCGATTATTAATCGATAACATTAAAACTCTCACAGGTTCTCAGATCAACGCATTCAAACATGCGGACAGACAGACGGACAGGGCCAAATCGACTCGACTTGTCTTCCTGATCAAGACTATATATTGTATATCTATACCCTTTATTCCCATTTTCAATGGGTTTCATGTATAAACAGCCACTGACAGGTATCCAATGCCTGGTCCCTCAGTTATTTAGTCTAATTTAAATAAGGCACAATATTTTTCCACAATAGACTTAGAATCACGTTTTCAACAGGTATTGATAAAAGAAGATCGAAAAATCAGCATATTCTATTATCATTGGAGAATATGAATTTCTTAGAATGCCATTTGATCTTGCAAATGCATCAAGTATTTTCCAAAGAGCAATGGGATAGTATACTATGTGAGAAAATTGGAAAAACTTGTCACATTTATGTACATTGATTACATATGTACATACTTTTGAAAAGAGATGACCAATTTTTCGTTTGCTTTGGTTTTGTCGTATGTGCCGTTATCTTTATCCCTTCTTCTTTCATATGCTTCTAGATAGACCGAACTTTTTAACGGTATGCATCTTTTGCACATCAGACTAACTACAACAACAACAAACGCCGTTAAAGTGCAAAGTGAAAAAAAAATTACGTTGCTCAAATACTTTTGAGCATGTCTGTATGTAGTTTTTTTTGATAACCAAGAACATTTTGATAATTTAGAATAAATCTTATTGATATTCTCTTCAACACAAATATGAAAATATATTTAGAAAAAAAAATTTTTTTTTTTGAAAATGGAAATTTTGACTGAAAAAAATAGAATCCATCATGAAGTATCCTCCTAATAATTTAAGAGAGTTAATTAATCACATTACTAACGAACAAGAGATTTCATCCGATAATGGAACTTTTCATTCAGCCGATAGTAACTATGAATGTATAATTGAAGAATCCAAGAAACTATTAAATCAATTCAAACAACTACTTTTTTCCAAAAACAATACATTTCACGAAAAATATGAACCTTTCAACAATGAAATATGATTTAATAGATAACCTAATAAACATACTATAAAAATTTGTGCAGCCAAATCTAACTACGGGTATTTAATGGAGCTCAGAAGACTTATATGACAGTTAAAATTCAATAAAAATACGTTTACTAATAAATTACTATTCACAAGAAAGTTTGTCGTTGATACTGAACACAAAATCGACCAAGAAAGCATTATTGAAGAAACACATGCTCGTGTTCAAAAAGGTTTCGACGAAAATCCGTTATGATGAATAATAAACCCAGCTTTTCATCAGCAAAATTTAAATCTTCAATGTCTCGTTCAGGTATGCCAATCTACTAAGCAGATCCAAGACATAGTCTTAAGACATAGTCTTAGTGCCGGCGAGAAGCGTTGCGAAAGGGGCGTGCCATCCAAAATATAACCAAAATCTAAATTGTAATGGTCTAATGGTCACTTAAAACTGTCAGAAAATGTTGGAAGACTATAGCTAGAAAGAAGAATTAGATAAAGTTTTATAACATTAAAATTAAAATAGTTATTGAAAAATTATAATTAAAATTGATATGAAACAAACTCGGTATAATTGCTTTTAGCTGTTATTACGGAAATCACTCAATGTGATAATCTTAAAAAATCTTCCAATTACTAAAGTGATTTTCCGTAGATGTATCGCCTCAGCTTTTTGATCTTGATATAAAAAATTATTGTTTCTGAGATACCGGAACATGCACTTTCCGATTTACCACGCCTCTAAAGGGCGTGTTACCATAATATAAGCTTTTCGGAAGATATTCTAAAAAGTAATAAAGGCATATGTATGTATTCCCAAACACCAAAAAGTTTTGAGAAATAATATATGTATGTTTGTAAGTACGTGTCACTATATATATTTGTATTACCGTGTACTGTAAGAGCAACCCTTGAGACCGGAAATGGTTCAAAGTCGAGCTATAGTGCGTCTCGTTCACACACTCCAATTATCGGCAACCGATAGCCGAAGTGGCGTTCATAGCCACGAGAAAGTAGTAATTGCTTTCACTCGTCTGCCAATAACAGTGCTTCGGCCAATGAGATGATGTCACGCGATCTGGAGAATTTGTGTCTTAAAAAGATAGGCGATGTTGCGGTTAAGTTGGGCACGAGCGATAGACAGGTCTGTGTCTCTGCTATAAAAAAGTGCCCGCAGCTGGCCGCGAGAAGCGATGCGATTCGAGATTCGATAAAAATCGCTGCTGCCATCTGTAAATCAATGAAATGACGGAGTGAAAGCTTTTACCAAAGAGACAAACATTGTTCTGATTTTACTCCCAGTTGCAGTCACCTGTTTAATGTTGTTATGAACAAAAAAAATCCTACCAAACAAATACATCCACTTAAAAAACGTTTGAAAGACGAATTTTATACTTGATATAATAATTTTAGGCAGTTTCCAAAAAAAAACATTTTTTAATTACTCACGAATGTCAATAACAAGATGGTACTATGTTGGTGACTATCTGAGGAAAATGAATTCAAAGTTGGAAAAATGTTGGACAAATTGCATATTCTATATACACTGCGCGTCATCAGGATAGCGCACACTTCATATTCTCCGTATATGTTGAATGTCTTCTATATCATTTGAAATAGAGTCTCAAAATTTGTTTTCCATGAAGCTTTGTTATATTCTCCTTAAAACAAAAAAAAACAAGATTGCACGCTGTATCTTTCCAAGAAGCATTCTTAAATTTTGTTACTTATACACTTTCGGTTTTTGTTAAATTTTGGATGCCACGCCCCCTTCGACTCAAATTTGCAAAACACGTATTTCAAGTGCAAGAGACTTATGCTTCGGCACATACATACATACATGTACATACATATGAATGACATGATGACGCCCAACAAGTTTGATCGTTCGTCTAGGAAAAAAGTTATTAAACATTTAATTTCCCATAACATTGGCATGCAAATAGCAGCCAAAGCGCAGATAACGCACCGACTTGCGCTTGCATGTATGTATTGCTTGTAATGTACATATGTACATATAAATATATTTGATTGCTTAAACTCGCTTTCCGCTTCGCCAGCACTCAGACACGTATCAAGCAATTACATATATTGTCACCTAATATTATGGCGTCAGCCTTAGACATCGATTCCAAGGAGACATCGATCGCAAGGACTGCGAGTATCAAAAGATATCGGGGGAAATTTAAGGATATCTACGAGGGATATCCCGGACACCTATAAGGACATAGGCAATCCAACAAGATGCTCCAGTGGTGCTGTGCTGCTGAGAATAGTGCCATTAGTGGAAAATCCCAGAGAACCTCAAAAGTATTCTTACAATGTAGATAGCAGGTTATTTTAAAAATCTGCCTCAACTATGAAAATGCCACTCATTTAACTGTAAGCTGATTAGAATTAAATGAATACACTTTAACAGTTTATAATCTTTGTGAACTATACCTTTTGGTCTGCAAATGATGAATTTCTTATTTTTTCAATGCAATATTGACTGTTTGAGTATATTTTATTATTGCTAGTAATAAGTAACGATCCTGTACTTGAACTTATTACGTGGAACTCATCTGTAAATGACTCCGGATCCAAACGAAACTTCGGGCATTCTAGTCCGGTTAAGACGCCAAATACTGAAAAAGAAAATTTTAAATAAAAATCAGTTTAATTAAAAATCAAGTAAGAACGTTGTAGTCTGACGCAACCGATTGCGAAATGCTTTTTCACGTCCCAGCACCCCACAGGGGCATCTACGATATTATATTTTAAAATTAACCTTAATTAGCTCAAACTAGCTGCCTATTAAACATTTTCATTGGAGGTGGCCAGGCAGTTTCTGATTGGATCGAAGTTTAGAACCTTACCTTAGCAAAAACACGCACCACCAAAAAAGAGAGAGATGTCATCTGTCAAAATGAGAAAGGTGGCATCTCTGAAATTGAGATTGATGCCCGTTGTAGGGCGTAGAGGTGTGGGTTCGAACCCCGGTGCGGTCATGTCGATATTTTTGTTATTTGTTTTTATTTATTTATTTTGTGTTCATAAAATATTCTTTTTGGGTATTAAGGAATAAAACTGTTATATTTGCATCCTTACATTCAAAAAATTCAAAATTACAGGGTATTTTTTTTTTGTAAGTCATAACAATTTTTTTGGAATCCCAGTAACTTTGCGTCCAATTTTGAAGCTTCTAGCATTAAAACTGTGGATGACATAAACTGATATTAGTTGCCACGCCCCCTGTAGTCGTAGATGTATCCGCCATAACTTTTAGATTGTGGGATTTTAAGCCGAGTGTATACACCACGTCTCAAGTTTCTAGCATCAAAAGTGCTCAAAATATAACAGAATTAGTAAAACCACTATATATTCAGATCCGATTTGCTAAACCCCCAGTGGGTGTGGCCACATACATTTTTTGGGCGATCTTTATAGTAACATACGTGCCAAATTTGGGCGTTCTAGCTATAAAACTGTAGAAGATACAGTTTGACCTGATTTGCCATAGCTTTTTGATCTTGGGACGTCAGTGTTCATTCCAAATCTCAACTCTCTGCATTTTCCGATTTGCCACGCTGCTAGCGGACGTATCGGGAAAATCGTGACACTTTATTTGACGAGAGTATACACTAGTATTCATTCCGAATTTCAAGTGTCTAGCTTCAATAGCGTGGAAATGGTTTGCGTTCATACGGACAGACGGACGGACAGCATGACGGACATTGCACAAAACCAATACACTTATTTGACTTCGTGAAAAAGTATAAGAAACAAGTAAGAACATGGCACGACCGACTGAGAAATACTCATTTACGTCCCAGCACTCCCAGATTTTATATTGAGTTTTATATGTATTTTATATACTTTGGATTTTTGTTATTTATTAACTTCTACAAATTGAAGGTTAGTTGAAAAAAAAAACAACATTAGCAACAAATTAAATCAGTCCTTAATTATCAGAGCTCGCAAATAACAGTTGAGCATTTTGCGTTGTCTTCGAATAACAGTTTTCACTGAGTATTTGACGAAAATGCTCGCGAGTGAGCGAAAACAACGGGTCTTCGCTCAGTTCGCTCGCGCTCGGACTACAACCGTTTTTTTCGTTTCTCATTTGTTTCGGTCAGACCGCGAGCGAACGCTTGAGTAAAATTAAGAAAAAGGTCTTTGAGCGACTGATGCATGTTCATGTGCGATGCAAACGTACTTTGTGTATGGTATTAATCAAAGTACGCAAAATATTCTTGCGTCGCAAGTTTGTATATTACATTTACTAAATATTTAATTTTTTAATGATATCAAGCTTAGATTGACACATTTAAATGCGCTTGCAGAGGTAGAGGTAGGTAAATGAACGGCGAAGTTCAATAAGCGCAGACAATTTAAATGTATAATTAGTTATTTAACTTAACAATATGCAGTATAAGTTTAGTACTAGTTAAATAACATCTTAATACCAAAAAAAAATCAATTTTTTCCAACAAGGCAAATTATTGTAAGAGTGTCAAAAGACCTTTTTCATTGACTTTTTCGGTCATTTGCTCACTTGCTGAGGCTCAGCTCGCGAACAAAAAATTTTCCGCTCGCGAACAGATGTTCAGCAATAACGATCGACGCAAAAAACCCAAAAAACAACCCTCATGCGAAGACCGATTCAGACAAGAAAAAATCGCTCTTGCTCAGAGCGAGAGCGGAATATTTTCTGTTTTTCGCTCCTGCTCTGACTTCGAAAAAACGCTCAACTGTTATTTGCAAGCTCTGTTAATTATATATGCTATATATGCTTTATTATATGCTGAAAAATTAGTTTAAGTTCACAATCCAATCACACAAAAGTTATTAAAGAAATCTGTTAACCATTTGACAGCACTTGTCAGCCGTTTCTATCAGTGCACACATTTTCCTGTACTCGAGAAAATTACAAATTCAATTGAATTCAACATGAATTATTCTGGCTATTAATAATAATAATTATACCCTGAATCCATTGAAAATGGGAAACCAGGGTATAATGTTTTTGTTGAAATGTATGTAACAAGGTGAAGGAGGCGTGGCAGACCCTATAAAGTGTATATATTCTTGATCAGGGAGACAAGCCGAGTCGATTTAGCCCTGTCCGTCTGTCCGTCCGTCCGTCCGTCCGTCCGTCCGTCCGTCCGTATGTGTGAACGCGTCGATCTCAGAACCTATAAGAACTAGAGACTTGAAATTTTTTATGTAGATCCCTGTAAAGAGTGCGCAGATCAAGTTTGCTTCAAAAAAACGATAACAAATATCGTTTTAATGTTATCGAATGAACGTTATCGTTATCGAAAAACGTTATCAGAATGAAGTTATTAAATTATATCTCCCACGTCTTTATAGTTAGAGTCCCTAAATTTGTTTGTTAGTTTTATATTTATTTTATGTAATTTTGATTTTTGTTAAATTTTGGATACCGGCTCCAAATTTCCCCAAATATTTAAAATGGGGTTAGGTGCACTCAAAGCCAATAAATGAATTGGTTTGCATTTTTTAAAATTGGAAAAAATTTAATAAAATATGTTGATCAAAGGCTGAAAATTTTATTCAAATCTATTAATTCACGCAGAAGTTATTTAACAAAACGTTTGGCTAATCGGCCAGTAGCGCAAAGCAAACTGTTTTCCTATATTGAACTGCTCGCATCTAGAAAATTCTAAGAGCCGCAAGTTTTAGTGTACATATTTCCAATAGATGGCAGTATGATTTGCGAATTATCAGCTGTTCAATTGAATCGAAACATGGATGGCGCTATTCTATCAAAACATAGATGGCACTATTGGCTAAATAATTGAAAATGAGTTGAATTTAATTTTCTGTGCGTTAACGCTAAATTCTAGTTATGCAGTATTTTTAAAAACGCAGATAGCACTGGGTTCAGGGTATCTCCTAGTCGGGACGCCCGACTAGAGTTTTCGTATTTGTTCAGTTTCAAATATTTTATTTATTTATTGAAAATATTTTTTTTAATTTTCCAATTTTAAGTAAGTCAACTGTACTTGGGCTGCTATATGTATGCCAATGTTAAGAAAAAAAGAATTAACTTGCAGGGCGTGATCATGTCCTTCATATGTGTCTATTGCTTAATTCCATATCGATTCACTTAACTTTGGGTATTTTTCTATTCATCTACCAAGTCCTCATGTTAGTTGTTGCTGAATGATCCAGCTTTGGTGGGTCCGACCATTCAGCCTGAGTTTTGGTCAACTTTAATACACTTTTGACTTCGTCGCTGTACTACTACAGCAGCAGTAAACAAGTAAGAAAACTCTAGTCGAGACCGTTCGACTAGGGGGTACCCTGAACCCTGCGAAGAACCGCGATTCCTAAGAACAGCTAACAATCTCCGTTACTTTCATATGTGTGTAGCAAGAATAATACACACACATAGACGCACGCACAAGAGCACAATCTGCTAACTGTGTAATTTGGCTCAGCAGCTTCACTCAGTCTGCAAGGCGAAGATATTATTAGATATTAAATGTTTAATAACTTTTTTTGTAGACGAACGATTTTGACCAAATTTTTTGGGCGTAATCATGTCATTCATATGTATGTATGTGCCAAAGCACGCATCTCTTGTACTTGAAATACGTGTTTTGAAAATTTGCGGCGAGAGGGCTTGGCATACAATCAAAATCAAAATTGTATAATGCTCACATAACACTAAATTTGATGACTCTAGGTAAAAAGGTGAATTAAATAGAATTATATAACTGAGTATCGATTTTGTTTATAATCGATAACAGTTAAATTAAAATAGTTATCGATTTGTTAAACAAACTCGATCTTTTCGTGTTATCCAGCAACAATTATACCCTGATTTCCCATTTTCAATAGGTTCAGGGTATAACAAGTAAGAACGTTGCAGTCGGACGCAACCGACAGCGAAATACTATTTCACGTCCCAGCAGCCCACAGGGGCATCTATCACATTATATTTTTTTAAATTTAACCTTAAATCCCCTCTGTCGCCGGTCAAATTAGCTGCAGATTAAAACTTTTCATTGGAGGTGGCCAGACAGTTTCAATTAGGATCGAAGCTTAGAACCCTTACCTTAGCAAAAATACGCACCTCAATCGAGAGAGATGGCATCTCTCAAAATGAGAGAGGTGGCAACTCTGAAAATGTGATTTAAGTTCGTTGGCTAGCGTAACTGTGTGGGCTCGAACCCCGTTGCGGTTATGTTGATATTTTTGTTATACCCTGAACCCATTGAAAATGGGAATTCAGGGTATAATGTTTTTGTTGAAATGTGAATGTATGTAACAGGCAGAAGGAGGCGTGGCAGACCCCATAAAATTTTTTATGTAGATCCCTGTATAGAGTGCGCAGATCAAGTTTGTTTCAAAAACACGATAACAACTATCGTTTTAATGTTATCGATTAAAAACATTATCGAATGTTAGTTATAAAAATATATCTCCCACGTCTTTATAGTTAGAGTCCTCAAATTTTTTGTTAGTTTTACATTTATTTTATATAATTTTGATTTTTGTTAAATTTTGAATACCGGCTCTAAATTTCCCCAAATATTTAAATTGAGGTTAGTTGAACTCAAAGCCAGTAAATGAATGGGTTTACATTTTAAAAATTGGAAAAAAATTTATAAAAATATGATGAACATAAGCTGAAAATTTCATTCAAATCATTAATTTGCGCAGAAGTTATTAAACAAAACATTTGGCCAATCGGCCAAACACGTGACCAGCAACGCAAATCAAATTGTTTTCCTATACATGTGCACACATACACATTGAGCTGCGTGCATCTAGCAAATTCTAAAACCCGCAAGTTTTAGTGTACATATTTCCAATAGATGGCGCTCTGATTTGGTAATTATCAGCTGTTCAATAAATCGAAACATGGATGGCGCTTTCTATCGAACCATAGATGGCGCTATTGGCTAAACAATTGAAAATGCATTAAATTTAGTTTTCTGTGCGTTTATACAAAATGCTAATAATGCAGCATTTTAAAAAACGCAGATAGCGCGGGGTTTAGGGTATCTCCTAGTCGGGACCCCCGACTAGAGTTTTCTTACTTGTTTTATTTTCTTTATTTAGTTATTTTGTATTAATAAAATATTCTTTTCAAACATATATATATAATTTGACGAATCAAAAGACAAGGTCAAAGGTCACAAAGTAATTATTTGGCGCGTTATTGGCTCAGAAGCTGCAGATGTTTCAGTTTTGATTTGCCGCGCCCCCAGTGGCCGTAGACAAATAATTATTGGCATGTGCATAGAGTGGGCGTTCAGGAATATAACTGTAAAGTTTGGATGCTTACACTCGAAAAATGCGAAAATTACAGGGTATTTTTTGTATGGCATGCCCCTTTTGGGGCGTAACAATAATTTTTGGGGAATCGATAGAGGTGACCCCCAGTAACTAAACATCCAATTTTGAAGCTTCGAGCACTAAAACTGTGGAAGATATAAGCTGATAAAAGTGTCCACAGGCGATAAAAATTGGCCCGTTGCCACGCCCCTGAACGTATACACATATTTTTTGGCATGCTCATAGAGTGGGCGTTCAGGAATATAACTGTAAAGTTTGGATGCTTACACTCGAAAAATGCGAAAATTACAGGGTATTTTTTGTACGGCATGCCCCTTTTGGGGCGTAACAAGAATTTTTGGGGAATCGATAGAGGAGGCCCCCAGTAACTTAGCATCCAATTTTGAAGCTTCTAGCATTAGAACTGTGGGAGACATAAGCTGATATTAGTTATCACGCCTCCTGAAGGCGTAGATATATCCGCCATAACTTTTCGATTATGAGATGGTAACCCGACTATATATACCAAGTCTCAAGTCTCTAGCATCAATAGCGCTCAAAATATAACATAATTAGCAAAATCACTAGTAGGCGTGGCCATACAATTTTTTTAGCCATCTTTATAGGATCGTAGCAGTAATCCACGTGCCCGATGAGGGTATTCTAGCTTTAAAACTGTAGAAGGTACAGTTTGACCCTATTTGTCACGGAAAAACCTTACCACATTATCTGACGAGAGTATACATGAGTATATACAGTACCGTATATCGAAAGTTATGCATTTTATCCAGACTCAAATTTGTTTGCTCAAGTATTGGGGAAAAAGGGTATTTTGTTTTTTTTTTTTTATTTCATTTTCTGTTATTGGCTGTTTTTTCGTTCGGTTCATTATTTAGAGGTTTTCGCTTTTCCACTATTAAGAGTACTCCATGTAAAATTTTTGGGTGGTCACTATTTAGGGGTGTCCACTATATAGGGTAGTCACTATACCCAGACAGCACTGTATTCCAAATTTCAAGTCACTAGCTTTAATAGCGAGGAAATAGTTTGCGTTCGTACGGAGAGACTACCAGACGGACAGACGACGGACGGGCAGCATGACGGACATTGCACAAAACCAATATACTTATTTCACTTCGCTATTAATGCTGAAATTTAAAATACAAAAATTTCTTTGGGTGTAACAAAAACATTATACCGTGATTTTCAATATAAAAATAAATACAAGATTTTATCAACTCCACATACCTGGAGGTTTGGAAAACACGCCGCTGGTACTCATACTATTTATACTATGAAATTGAAAATAGTTTTCATCTCTTTTGCAAGAAGTAGTCAAATTTCCTTTGGAATAGATTTCCCCATCGATACAACACTTACGAACGCAAGGTACCGAATCACAAATTTTTAATTGTTGACAGGTACGAACTATAAATTGTTGAGCATTTTTATTGATTTGAGAGCTTTCATTCGCGTTAATTAGCTCTTCAATGGCTTCAATGCAAAATTCACTTCTGTTTAATGATATATTATGCTCTTTCAATACAACTTTTTCTTTTCTTATGGCAATTGCTTCCGCCGTTAACACATATTCAACTAAAACTTTGTTGTTGGGACACTTGAACGAATTTTCGACAAAAATCGTTGGATTATCAAAAATGGCAGAGTATTTATTGTAGTCGGGGTCTCGTACATAGCACTTGTTCGCCTCTAACCCAAAGGAGTATCCATGCGAACAGCATTTATTTATAATTCCAATACTTTGGAACACATTCTTTTCTCTTTTTGAATTACATGTTAGACAAATAACACTACTGTTGTCTATAATAAGCAGGCATGATTGTGGTAATACGCTAAATGATATTTCTGTTAAGAGGGATACATTTGAATAATCAATATGCGCACATTGTAGAAAGTCTGTCAGACCAAATGTTTCATTAATTTTTTCTAAGCCATATCCTTGTGGAATTTCTGTGGTTCCAAGCAGATCAATATTGTTTGCACTGTCTGTTTCATTTAAGCTATCCGAGGTATTTGTACAATTATAAGAAATTAAGTTATTCGATCCATGGATTCTGTATAATTTTGATTGTGGATTACAACATATTTCAATTGCATTGATATTTTTAAGAGCATAACTGAAAATTAAATAAATAAATGCCAGTTTCACACACATCTGAAATAACCGGTTTTTTTTTTTTTTAATTTGTATTTTTAGTTGAGAATAAACTTTTCATAGGGTGTATGTGTATAAGCTTTGTGCGTGTATGCACAGATGTATGTACATATGTATATGTATGTATGTATGTTGCTATAAGAATGTAATCTTATCGCTGATTGATACCGCACAATTCGAAAAGACGTTGGAATAAATGGCCCACTTGTGTCTAACTGAATGCATGGGCCTCTAAAGACTGAAAAAGTGGATAACAATATAAATAAATATATATCCATCCATACATATGTATGTCTGTGAATGTATGCACATATACATGCATATGTACATACACATACGCAAATAGACACATACAGATGTTGAATGTTTATAGTCATATTTAGCTGTAAACACACTACGAATATATTTATACATACATATGTACATATATATAGATACATTTGTACATATATGCATATACATATAAATAACAAGTAAGAAAACTCTAGTCGAGACCGCTCGACTGGGATATACCCTGAACCCTGCGAAGAACCGCTATTCCAAGCATTCTTCGTTTCTTTTATATACACATGCATATCTACTTTCATTACAAGCAAAACATACACACACACATACACAGGCACAAGCACACACAAGCGCAAGTCGGTGGGTCAGCTGTTGTTTGGCTGCTTTGCAAGGCAATGCTATGGTAAATCTAGAAAATGTTTAATAACTTTTTTGTAGACGAACGATATTTGATCCAGCTTGTTGGGCGTGATCATGTCATCCATATGTATGTATGTGTCAAAGCACAAGTCTCTAGGATTTGATATACGAGAGTTACAAATTTGAGGTGAAGGGGGCGTGGCATCCAAAATTTAACAAAAAAAGGAATTGCGTGAGGCCTAGCTAACACTAAATGCAAAGTTTGAAGACTCTAGCTATAAAGATGAATTAAATAGAATTTTATAGCTGAATTTAGATTTTCGTTTTTAATCGATAACAATAAAACGATAACAGTTATCGAATTTCTGAAACAAACTCGATATGCGCGCCCTATACAGGGACCTAGCTATTGTAAGTTCTAAGAACGATGCGTTCATACATACGGACAGACGGACAGACGGACAGACAGACAGGGCTAAATCGACTCGGCTTCTCTCCCTGATCAAGAATATATATACTTTATGGGGTCTGCCACGCCTCCTTCTGCCTGTTACATACATTCACATTTCAACAAAAACATTATACCCTGAATTCCCATTTTCAATGGGTTCAGGGTATAAAAACTTACAAAAGTATCAATATCATATCAATATCATAATCGTTTATACCTCACTATGTAATCACAAAATAAAATATGTATATACATATACCAAATACAAACATATACATGTATATATGTACATTTCCATCTCAAGCTAAGGTATACTTACTTACATAAATGCAGATATATATATATATATATATATATATATATATATATATATATATATATATATATATATATATATATATATAAATATGTTAGCGGTGAGATGCGATATAGTACATAAGTACATATGTATGTATATATGAAAACATACATATGTATATAAATATGTATACACATATATGTACGCTACATATATGCGCAGTACACAAGTATATATGTATGTATTTGCATACATACATATGTATGTATATATACTACTTATAGTAGTCAATGTGCCATACGAGGGCAGATCAAGAAAATATACATAGATTCTAGTATTCTAGAAACCATTTATGCCTTATATTACCCACAAATTAACGAATTAGGAAAGCAAGCAAGGCGAGCGAAAAGGTACACTTCGCGTAAATGGGCAAATTTTATGAGTCTATAAAATCCAAAAGAGATCAAAATAAGTAAGAGTGCTCTAGTCTATGTATATACCTTACAATCAACATACACTGTGCCATAAAGTCAAAGGTTGTCAAAAGTATTTACACATCGAGCGTTGTTTGCACATTTAACTGAAACAGAGATTTCTTGTTGTAGTTGTTGCAGTGCAACAAAATGCTATATAACAGGAAAGCTTGATCTATCCTGGGAAACAAGCGATTGAACCGATGGCTAGCAGTTGACAAAATTTAAACACATTTTTAGGTCGTCAAAAGTATGTACACAATACGAATTTGCATCAATGCTTTGGATTGCTTTAAGTCAGAGAAGTGGTTAGCTTCTATTATATTCAAAAAATGGTAATAGTGATTAAATTATAAAGTCTATAAGTAATATTGAAAAATAAAGGAATTATTAATTGAACTGTATCGGACATCATTACTAAGTCTAGGTAATTTTTTTATAAAAATTTTCAGCATTCAAGAAAACTTATTAGTAAATAAAGCAACAGCCACAAGAACAACAACAAAATGTGTTTCAGTTGGAAGTTAAAACAAGTAAGAGTCTTAGTCGAGACTGCTCGACAAAGAGGTCCCCTGAACCCTGCGAAGAACTGCGATTGCTAAGAGCCGCTAACATTATTTTATATTTTTATTTTCACAAAACCATTATACCCTGATTTCCCATTTTCAATGGGTTCAGGGTATAACAAAATATAATTTATAATTATACCGTGAACCCATTGAAAATGGGAAATCAGGGTATAATGTTTTTGTTGAAATGTATGTAACAGGCAAAAGGAGGCGTGGCAGACCCCATAAAGTGTATATATTCTTGATCAGGGTAACAAGCTGAGTGGATATAGCCATGTCCGTCTGTCCGTCCGTCTATCTGCATGTATGAACGCGTCGATCTCAGAACGTATAAGAGCTAGAGACTTGAAATTTTTGTAGGTCCCGTGAATAGCACGAAAAGATCGAGTTTGTTAAAAAAAAGTCGATAACTATTTTTATACTATTTCACGTAGTGATATACAGCGCTTATCACAATGATAAGACACATCAAAATTTTGAGTTTTTTTGCTTGTAAAAAATTTGTTACTCAAAATTTAAGAAAACCAAGTATAAGGAATGAAAGAGCAAAGCATAGACAGCGATGAAGAACCATTGTTTGCTATTTTTAGCTATGCGTTGAAATGAACCGTTACTTTTTCCTCAAAGTGCAAGAATTTTGAGTGATTGCAAGCGTATCAAAATTATAAGACACATTGAGTAAAAGTGAAGTTAAAATGATTGGATCGTATTATTTCTTGATAAATTGTATCAATATTATTAAAATTAACAAATTTTTATAAAATGGGGCGTTCATGCCTGCTGCAGTCGAAAGAAAAGAGCTCCATTCTAGCATTTGCTAAGGCTGGCTGGACTGTTAGCCAAATTTCCCGAGAAATTGGTCGTAGTCGCACTGCTAATGCCAATTTTTTGAAAAACCCGGATGGATAAGGTCAAAAACGAAGCACTGGTCGTAATCCAATCTTAGATGACCGCGATAAGCGCCGCATTTTTAAAAAAGCAAGTAATTAGACCACGTCATGTGCCCAGCTTGCCTCGATTTTTGGGAATAAAGTATCGGCTATGACTGTTTGGCGCACTTTAAATAAGTTTGACTATATTGTCCGAGTTGTGCTCAAGAAGGTACCTCATTTAACTTTAAAACACAAGGCTGCCAGGATCGATTTCGCGCTTAGGAACTTAGATTCAAATTGGGACTCCGTAAGAAAAAAGTCCCCACACCATGACTGATCCGCCGCTTAAGTTCCGCTATGAAAAACATAGAGGATCTTTTCCCAAATCACGCCAGTAATGACGATATCCATCTGGTCCGTCCAAATTAAATTTTTTCTCATCAGAAAAAAATACCTTTTAAAATAAAAAACAATAGTACATATGCATGGCAGCGATGTAACCAAGGGCTTTAAAAACATTTCTTACTTTGCTGTGCATTATTGGCACAAGGCCTGAATGACATAAATAATTTTTAACGAATGGTTTCACATATTGTTATTTTTATACAACTGTACAGCACATAGCATAAATTCTCATCTGAGCCACGTAAAGATTATTTGCAACCTAACAACACATCCAAGCTGCAGCCCCTTGACATGGGCATTATACCGAAAGAAAATGGTTATGCATCTAGTTAACATCATTAATTAAAAGAAAAAGTTTAGTTGCACAATGTTAACAACCACACAAATTGCTTACAAAACTTGAACATTTTTTTTGAGCCTCGTTTAATGGAAATCGCGATAATTTGAATTTCTGTGTAAATAAAAAAAAACTGATCATGCTATCCGTCCGTCTGTCTGTATGAATGCAAACCATTTTCACGTTATTGAAGCTTGACACTTGAAATTCGGAATATATACTCATGTAAAAAATCACGAATTTCCCGACACGTCCACTAGGGTCGTGGGAAACCGGAAAATGCACTTTCCTGTATCTCAGGAACACTACTTCTAGAAGGGTTAGAGAGTTGAGATTTGGAATGAACACTCACGTCGACATCCCAAGATCAAAAAGCTATGGAAAATTGGGACAAACTGTACCGCAATAATTACATGGCCAAGTCCGCTGGGGGCTAAAAAAATATATCAGCATATATCTCCATTAGTTTTAGTGCTAGAAGTACTGGATGCTAAGTTACTGTAGGCTCCTCTGTAGGCTCCTCTATCGACTCCCCAAAAATTATTGTTACGACTAAAAAAACAATACCCTGTAATTTTCGCATTTTTTGAATGTAAGCATCGAAACTTAACAGTTATATTCCTGAATACCCATTCTATGAACATGCCACCGGGGGCATCTCAATTCGAAAGTGAAAAATCTACAACAAAATCTTCTCGCAACATAATGACTTTGTGACCTTTAACCTTGTCTTGCCTTGATTGCCTAACTTTATATATGTATTGAAAAGTGAAATGAATATTTTATTAACATAAAATAAATAAATAAAAATAAATAAATAAAACAAGTAAGAAAACTCTAGTCGAGGCCGCTCGACTAGGGTATACCCTGAACCCTGCATTCTTCGTTTCTTTTATATACACATGCACTTGTACGTTCATTACAAGCAAAACATACACACACACATACACAGGCGCAAGCACACACAAGCGCAAGTCGGAACGTCAGCTGTTCTTTGGCTGCTGTTTGCATGGCAATGCTATGGGAAATTAAATGTTTAATAACTTTTTTTCTAGACGAACGATTTTGATCAAACTTGTTGGGCGTGATCATGTCATCCATATGTATGTGTGTGCCAAACTAGTATTTGAAATACGGGACTTACAAATTTGAGGCGAAGGGGGCGTGGCATCCAAAATTTAACAAAAACCGAAATTGTATAAGGCTCATAACACTAAGTGCAAAATTTGAAGACTCTAGCTATAAAGATGAATTATATAGATTTATATAACTGAGCATCGATTTCGTTTTTAATCGATAACATTAAAATTAAGACAGTTATCGATTTTTTTTAACAAACTCGATCTTTTCGTGCTATACAGGAACCTACATAAAAAATTTGAAGCCTCTAGCTCTTATAGGTTCTGAGAACGACGCGTTCATACATACGGACAGACGGACGGACAGACGGACATGGCTATATCAACTCGGCTTGTCATCCTGATCAAGAATATATATACTTTATGGGGTCTGCCACGCCTGCTTCTGCCTGTTACATACATTTCAACAAAAACATTATACCCTGATTTCCCATTTTCAATGGGTTCAGGGTATAAAAATATCGACATGACGACGTCAGGGTTCTTTGCTAAGGTTCTAAACTTAGATATAAATCACTGCCATGTCCACCACCGTGGAAAATTTTTAATTGGCAGCTTATTTGAGCGTCAGCCGTGAGGACTTAAGATGCCCCTGTGGGATGCTGGGACGTGAATAAGTATTTCGCAGTTGGTTGCGTCCGACTACAACGTTCTTACTTGTTAATCTTATGCATGTCGGTATAGCTTTATAGATAGATTTTATGTTAAGCGCAACAATTAATAAAATCCTTTAAAAAAATATGTAACTTTATATGTCGGAAAAACAAAACATTGTTTTAAAATGCGCGAGAAGACAAGCCGTCGATTTAGCCCAGTCCGTCCATCTGTCCGTATGTATTAACGCGTTGATTTCAGAGCCTACATTCAAGAGCTAGAGGCTTCAATTTTTTTGTAGGTCCCTGCAAAGGGCGCGCATATCGAGTTTGTTTCAGAAAATTGATAACTCTATTAGTTTTAATGTTATCGATTAAAAAGCGAAATCGTTATTTAGTTATTGAATTCTATATATTTCATCTTTCTAGCTAGAGTCTTAAAATTTTGCTTTTAGTGTTATGTGTGTTTTATACAATTTAAATTTTTGTTAAGTTTTGAAAGCCACTGCTCCTTCCCCACAAATTGGTAAAATACGTATTCCAAATACTACAGATTTGGGCTTTGTAAAATACATACATTTGAATGACACAACCACGCTCTGAACGTTTGATCGAAAACGTTCGTCTAGAAAATAAGTTATTAAGCATTTAATTTGTTATAACATAGGAGTCTTGAAGCCCAAACGCCGTCTGCGTTGTTAGCAGAGCGTGAGTCTGTGTCTGTGTATGTGTTCAATATAATATACAGACATACACAAAAAAGAAACGGACAATATAAGCGGTTCTTAGGAATAGAGTTTCTTCGCAAGGTTCAGGGTATCTCCTAGTTGAGCAGTCTCGACTAGAGCACTCTTACTTGTTATACTATTTCACGTAGTGATATAGTATATTGGGTTTGTGCAATGTCCGTCATGCTGTCCGTCCGTCTGCCCGTCTATCCGTCCGTCCGTCTGTCCGTATGAAAGCAAACCATTTCCACGCTATTGAAGCTAGAGAAATTTTAAATATATACTCGTGTATACCCTCGTCTGATAAAGTGTAAAGATTTTCCCGATACGCCCACTAGGGGCGGGGCCAATCGGAAAATGCATTTTCCTGTATGTCAGAAACACTACTTCTAGAAGGGCTAGAGAGTTGAGATTTTAACTGAACACTCATGTCGACATCCCAAAATCAAAAAGCTATGGCGGATATATCTACGCCCATTGGGTGCGTGGCAAATCGGGTCAAACTGTATTTTCAACAGTTTTAAAGCTAGAACGCCCAAATTTGGCACGTGGGTTACTGTTACGATCCTATAAGGATCGCCCAAAAAATTTTATGGTCACGCCTACTAGGGGCGTGGCAAATCGGATCTGAATATATAGTGATTTTACTAGTTTCGTTATATTTGGAGCACTATTGATGCTAGAGACTTGGTATATATACTCGGGTTAACATCCCACAATCGAAAAGCTATGGCGGATATATCTACGCCCTCAGGGGGCGTGGCAACTAATATCAGCCTATATCTCTCAGTTTTAGTGCTAGAAGCTTCAAAATTGAATGTTAAGTTACTGGGGGCCTCCTCTATCGATTTCCGAAAAATTATTGTTACGCCCCAAAAGCATGTAAGCATCCAAACTTTACAGTTATATTCCTGAACGGCCACTCTATGCATATGCCAAAAATTATTTGTCTACGGCCACTGGGGGCGTGGCAAATCAAAACTGAAAAATGTGCAGCTTCTGAGCCAATAACGCGCCACATAATGACTTTGTGACCTTTGACCTTGTCTTTTGACTTGTTAAATTATATATATATGTTTGAAAAGAATATTTTATTAATACAAAATAACTAATTAAAGAAAATATAACAAAAATATCAACATGACCGCACCGGGGTTCGAGCCCACACCTCTACGCTCGCCAACGAACTTAAATCACATTTTCAGAGTTGCTATGCTTCGATCCTAATTAAAACTGTCTGGCCACCTCCGATGAAAATTTTTAATCGGCAGCTAATTTGAGCAGCGACAGAGGGGATTTAAGGTTAAATTAAAAAAAAATATAATGTGATAGAACCCCCTGTGGGCTGCTGGGACGTGAAATAGTATTTCGCTGTCGGTTGCGTCCGACAGCAACGTTCTTACTTGTTTAGTTTTGTATTTATTTTATGTAATTTTGATTTTTGTTAAATTTTTGATACCGGCTCCAAATCTCCCCAAATATTTAAATTTATGTTAGTTGCACTCAAAGCCAATAAATGAATTGGTTTGCAATTTTTAAAATTGGAAAAAATTTAATAAAATATGTTGATCATAGGCTGAAAATTTAATTAAAATTCAACAATTCACGCAGAAGATATTAAACAAAACATTTGGCCAATCGGCCAAATACGTGACCAGCAACGCAAAGCAAATTGTTTTCCTATACATGTGCACACATACACACACACACATTGAACTGCTCGCATCCAGAAATTCTAAGAACCGCAAGTTTTAGTGTACATATTTCCAATAGATGGCGCTATGATTTGCGAATTTTTAGCTGTTCAATTGAATAGAAACATGGATGCTATCAAAACATAGATGGCACTATTGGCTAAACAATTGATAATGAATTGAATTTAGTTTTCTGTGCATTTATACTAAATGCTAATTATGCAGTATTTTTAAAAGAGCAGAAAGCACGGGGTTCAGGGTATCTCCTAGTCGGGACGCCCGACTAGAGTTTTCTTACTTGTTTTTATTTGAAAAACAATAACGTTGCCGTCGGGCGCTACCATCAGCGAAATAATTGTTCAAGTGCCAGGACCCAGTTCTATAGCATTTTTATTCTTATTCACGAAGTGAAATAAGTGTATTGGCTTTGTTCAAAGTACGTCATGCTGTCCGTTCGTCTGTCCGTCCGTACTTGTGTCCGTCTGTCTGTATGAACGGAACCCACGCTTTCCACGCTATTGAAGCTAGACACTAACAATTTTTTTATATACTCGTGAGTAGCCCGATCACATAAAGTTTCAAGATTTTATCTCAGAAACTCTACTTCTAGAAGGACTAGAGAGTTGAGATTTGGAACGAACACTAACGTCGACCTCCCAAGATCAAGAAGCTATGGCGGATATAACTACGCCCATTGAGGGCGTGACAAATCAAGCCAAACTGTACCTTCTACAGTTTTAAAGATAAAACGTCACAGCTAAAAAATCTACTGCTTCTGAGCAAATATCTCGCCACATAATGAGATTATATCAAGGTCAAAGTCTTTTAATTTGCCAAATTTTATATATGTTTTGAAAAGAATATATTATTAACATCAAATAAATGAATGAAAACAAATAAACAAATAAGAACGTTGCAGTCGGACGCAACCGCCTGCGAAATACTTTTTCACGTCCCAGCACCCCACAGGGGTATCTATCACATTACATTTTTAATTAATCGTAAATCCCCACTGTCGCCGCTCAAATTAACTGCCGATTAAAAACTTTCATCGGATGTGGCCAGGCAGTTTTAATTTGGATTGGAGCTTGGAGCCTTACCTTAGCAAAAGCACGCACCACCAAAAATGAGAGAGATGTAATCTCTCAAGATGACAAAGGTAGCATCTCTGCAAATGAGATAGATGCTCGTTGGCATGCGTAGAGGTGTCAATATTTTGACCCCAAAAAGTATATATATTCTTAATCAAGGAGACAATCCAAGTCGAGTTAGCCCTGTCCATCTGTCCGCATGTTTGAAGGCTTCAAGTATTTTTTGGAGGTTCGTGTTTAAAATAATCGATAACGGTTTTAATGCTATCGATTAAAACCCGATATTGTGTTTTAGTTATAAAATGCTCTATAATTCATCTTTATAGCTAGCATCTGCAGATTTAGCACAATGAGGATGTTTTGGCACTGAGTGATTTCACGAAGAAAATCGAAAAGCATGGATTGTATTAATGGAAGACAGAGTTCAAAGGAAAAACCTAATAGAATTGATTGATAAGATTGTGTAGAACGTAAAATGCACTGTGCAACGAATAATCCGATGTGCACAATGGTAAATGCAACGGACGAAAGTGTCTAGTTGTCCTTGAAGGAACATAGAAATATTACCTACAAGTTGTAGGCTACAACCAAAGTATGTAGAAAACCAATCCCAACACAACACAACTTGTAGGGTTCTACCTTTCCAGGATTAAGTTTAGGAGAAAACCCTATAAGATCAAGTTTTTGAAGTAATACATCATGAATCAAATTGAATCAAATGCTTTACTGAAATCTGCATATATTACATCAGTCTGCATTTTATTAAAAAAACTTTCATTCACAAGGGAAGTTAATTCTAGCAAACTAGTAGAGATTGTTCGATTTAAAGGAAAGACGTGTTGAGCAGGCGAAATAATTGATTTGCAAAAATCTTGTAAAATTGATGTTCCCATTGAAAATGGGAAATCAGGGTATAATGTTTTTGTTGAAATGTATGTAACAGACAGAAGGAGGCGTGGCAGACCCAATAAAGTATATATATTCTTGATCAGGGAGGGAAGCCGAGTCGATTTAGTCCTGTCCGTCCGTCCGTCCGTATGTGTGAACGCGTCGATCTCAGAACCTATAAGAGCTAGAGACTTGAAATTTTTTGTAGATCCCTGTATAGAGTGCGCAGATCAAGTTTGCTTAAAAAAACGATAACAAATATCGTTTTAATATCCCACGTCTTTATAGTTAGAGTCTCCAAATTTGTTTGTTAGTTTTATATTTATTTTATGTAATTTTGATTTTTGTTAAATTTTGGATACCGGCTCCAAATTTCCCCAAATATTTAAAATGGGGTTAGTTGCACTCAAAGCCAATAAATGAATTGGTTTGCAATTTTTAAAATTGGAAAAAATTTAATAAAATATGTTGATCATAAGCTGAAAATTTTATTCAAATCTATTAATTCACGCAGAAGTTATTTAACAAAACATTTGGCCAATCGGCCAAATACGTGACCAAATCAAACAGTCTTCCTCTACATGTGCGCACATACACACACACACATTATACTGCGTGCATCTAGAAAATTCTAAGAACCGCAAGTTTTAGTGTACATATTTCCAATAGATGGCGCTATGATTTGCGAATTATCAGCTGTTCAATTGAATCGAAACATGGATGGCGCTATTCTATCAAAACATAGATGGCACTATTGGCTAAACAATTGAAAATGAATTGAGTTTAATTTTCTATGCGTTTACGCTAAATGCTAATTATGCAGTATTTTTAAAAACGCAGATAGAACTGGGTTCAGGGTATCTCCTAGTCGGGACGCCCGACTAGAGTTTTCGTATTTGTTCAGTTTCAAATATTTTATTTATTTATTGAAAATATTTTTTTTAATTTTCCAATTTTAAGTAAGTCAACTGTACTTGGGGTGCCATATGTATGCCAATGTTAAGAAAAATAACTTGCAGGGCGTGATCGTGTCATTCATATGTGTGTATTGCTAAATTCGACTAGGGGGGTATTCTGAACCCTGCGAAGTACCGCGATTCCTAAGAACAGCTAAAATTCTCCGTTACTTTTATATGTATATAGCAAGCAACACATACACACGCAGACGCACGCACAAGCACACAATCTACAATCTGTGAAATATGACTCAGCAGCTTCGCTCGGTCTTCAAGGCGCTTATAATATGGTGCGCGAAATAAGTCTCTGGGACACTTTGTTAAGTACTATAAAAACTGAACCGATTAATAAATTTAAAAAAACTAAATTGCTGTTTAAACTTAATAAAAATACCAATCCACTTCAGTTTAAGTCAACCCATAAAAATATTCGTAAATATAATAAAAAAACAAGTAAGAACGTTGCTGTCGGACGCAACCGACAGCGAAATACTATTTCACGACCCAGCAGCACACAGGGGCATCTATCACATTATATTTTTTTTAAATTTAACCTTAAATCCCCACTTTCGCCGCTCAAATTAGCTGCAGACTAAAACTTTTCATTGGAGGTGGCCAGACAGTTTCAATTAGGATCGAACCCTTACCTTAGCAAACACACGCACCTAAATCGAGAGAGATGGCATCTCTCAAAATGAGAGAGGTGGCAACTCTGAACATGTGATTTAAGTTCGTTGGCGAGCGTAGAGGTGTGGGCTCGAACCCCGGTGCGGTCATGTTGATATTTTTGTTATATTTTCCTTATTTAGTTATTTTGTATTAATAAAATATTCTTTTCAAACATATATATATAATTTAACAAATCAAAAGACAAGGTCAAAGGTCACAAAGTCATTATTTGGCGCGTTATTGGCTCAGAAGCTGCACATGTTTCAGTTTTGATTTGCCACGCCCCCAGTGGACGTAGACAAATAATTTTTGGCATGTGCATAGAGTGGGCGTTCAGGAATATAACTGTAAAGTTTGGATCCTTACATTCGAAAAATGCGAAAATTACAGGGTATTTTTCTGTATGTCACGCCCCTTTTGGGGCGTAACAATAATTTTTGGGGAATCGATAGAGGAGGCCTCCAGTAACTTAACATTCAATTTTGAAGCTTCTAGCACTAAAACTGTGGGAGATATAAGCTGATATTAGTTGCCACGCCCCCTGAAGGCGTAGATATATCCGCCATAGCTTTTCGATTGTGGGATGTTAACCCGAGTATATATACCAAGTCTCAAGTCTCTAGCATCAATAGTGCTCAAAATATAACGAAACTAGTAAAATCACTATATCTTCAGATCCCATTTGCCACGCCCCTAGTAGGCGTGGCCGTAAAATTTTTTGGGCGATCCTTATAGAATCGTAACAGTAACCCACGTGCCAAATTTGGGCGTTCTAGCTTTAAAACTGTAGAAGATACAGTTTGACCCGATTTGCCACGCCCCCAATGGGCGTAGATATATCCGTCATAGCTTTTTGATTTTGGGATGTCGACATGAGTGTTCAGTTAAAATCTCAACTCTCTAGCTCTTCTAGAAGTAGTGTTTCTGAGATACAGGAAAATGTATTTTCCGATTTGCCACGCCCCTAGTGGGCGTATCAGGAAAATCTTGACACTTTATCAGACGAGGGTATACACGAGTATATATTTCAAATTTCAAGTCTCTAGCTTCAATAGCGTGGAAATGGTTTGCGTTCATACGGACAGACGGACAGACGGACAGACGGACGGACAGCATGACGAACATTGTACAAACCCAATATACTAGTTCACTACGTGAAATAGTATAATTATATAAAATATTTTAAAACGAAATAAGTCTCTGGGACAGTTTCATAATTTCTAACTTAAAACTTGAAAAAATCGACAAAACTTAATAGAATTTTTGTTTAAACCTAAATTAATTTCAATACTTCAATACTTTCATTGCTCGTGCTGGTATTCAGATAATCCGAATTTGGGCCGTTTGGATGCCAAACTTGTCAAATTTTCGAATTTTTGTATTTTTTAGCTCAATAAAATTTCCAAATTGCTTCCAGTAGGGATAAACCGGTTGATTCAAGATTCTTAATAGATTCTTTATTGGATTTAGATTCTTTATTGGATTTAAGTCCGGGTTGCGTGCTGACCACTCCAAAACAAGAATTTGTCAATTTTTAAGATAAACCTAATCCAACTTTTCTGTATAGTTGAGTGCATTATCCTGCTAAAAAAAGAATCAGCAACATAATGATTCACTTCAAAAGGCATTAAAACATACTCAAACAGCTCAACAGCAATTTGAGCATTAATTATATGCGTTACAAAACATATTGATATGTTTTCATTGTATGCGAACACACCCGATATCATTAAGGACCTTGGGTGAAAGTTTCTGGACACACGAAAAATTTTTGAGTTCGCACATCGGGATAATAATACCGGTAGCCATCAGAATCATCTAAATTGAGATTTTCCTCATCGCTAAAAATTAAATTTGCCACTCAGTGTCCCACAATCGGTGTCTTTGGCATACTGTAATTTTGCAACATTATGTCGAGCAATAGCTCCTGTTTAAGGAATTTTTTTTTTCATATGAAACATTTTCCGATCTCTTCAAGATTTGCTGCACACATCTCTTAGATGTTTCCAGATGGAAATTAATCCATACGTGAGATGCAGTGATAGTTTTCGTCTTTTGACCCGGATGTCAATTAATGGTGGGCGACCAGAATAGCGCTTTTTCATAATTTTTTTGGGTCTTTGGGAACATTTTCTACAGTATATTTATTTTTAGGAACAATTTCTGTAATTTTGGTAATTTACATCCTAATTTGAAGCAGTTTCATAATTCTGCCACGCTCTTTAAACAGTTAAACAGACGAAATTCGATGTTTCTTTGTAAAAAAAAATAATTCGAGCTCCATAAAATATTAATTTTAATTAAAACTCATTTATTTTTATTTGTTTTAATAGTTTAAACAAAATTCCATCCTAAAAGTTCAAATGTTACGATGTTTTCCAGCCACAAATGACAGAAAAGTAGTTTGTACCAGAGACTTATTTCGTTCGCAAAACACAACTTTAGGTTATAAAAAAAAAACATAACGGGAAAACCTTACGGTACTTTTTCCTAAATTTTTGCATAGCGCTCAAGAACTCTTTAATCGAAATATAAACAAGTAAGGAAACCCTAGTCGGGGGTCTCGACTAGGAGATACCCTAAACCCCGCGCTATCTGCGTTTTTTCAAAATTTAATTCATTTTCTATTGTTTAACCAACAGCGCCATCTATGATTCGATAAAATAGCGCCATCCATGTTTCGATTTATTGAACAGCTGATAATTCGCAAATCATAGCGCCATCTATTGGAAATATGTACACTAAAACTTGCGGGTCTTGGAATTTTCTAGATACTCAATGTGTGTGTGTATGTGTGCACATGTATAGGAAAACAATTTGCTTTGCGTTGCTGGTCACGTGTTTGGCCGATTGGTCAAATGTTTTGTTTAATAACTTCTGCGTGAATTAATGGATTTGAATAAAATTTTCAGCTTATGTTCAACATATTTTATTAGATTTTTTCCAATTTTTTAAATGTAAACCCATTCATTTACTCGCTTTGAGTGCAACTAACCTTAATTTAAATATTTGGGGAAATTTGGAGCCGGTATTCAAAATTTAACAAAATCCAAAATTACATAAAATATATATAAAACTTACGAAAAAATTTGGGGACTCTAGCTATAAAGGCGTGGGAGATATTAATTTATAACTAACGTTCGATAACGTTTTTAATCGATAACATTAAAATAAAAATAGTTATCGACTTTTTTGAACAAAACTACATAAAAAAATTCAAGTCTCTAGCTCTTATAGGTTCTGAGAACGACGCGTTCATACATACGGACAGATGGACAGACAGACGGACAGACGGACGGACAGACGGACAGATCTAAATCGACTCGGCTTGTCTCCCTGATCAAGAATATATATACTTGATGGGGTCTGCCACGCCTCCTTTTGCCTGTTACACACATTCACATTTCAACAAAAACATTATACCCTGAATTCCCATTTTCAATGGGTTCAGAGTATAAAAAAAGAATCAAATGGAAATTTTTTTTTGATGGAAAATACAATGTGATTAGTGTTTGTCCCAGAGACTTATTTCGCACACCTTATGAGATATTGAAAAATTTAATAAGACGGACGATTTTGATCAAACTTGCTGGGCGTGGTCATGTCATTAATATGTATGTATGTGGCAAAACACAAGTCTCTAGTATATGAAATACGTTTTTTTGCAAATTTGAGGCGAACCCCGAAAATGTGTAAGGCTCAAATAACATTAAATGCAAAATTTGAAGACTCTAGCTAGAAAGATGAATTAGATAGAGATTTATAACTACATAAAGATATCGGTTTTTAATCGATAACATTATAACTATGACAGTTATCGATTATTTGAAAGAAACTCAATGCTATACACGAACCTCCAAACAAATTTAAAGTCTCTACTTCTTTTATGAGATCGAGTCGGCTTTTCTCCCTGATCAAGAATTGATATACTTTGTGGGGTCTGTAACACCTCCTTCTGCCTGTTACATACATTTTCACAAAAACATTATACCCGTTTTTCCCATTTTCAGTGTATGTCTGAACGCATCGATCTCAGAACCTATAAGAGTTAGAGACTTCCAATTTTTATGTAGGTTCCTGTATGGCACGAAAAGATCGAGTTTATTAAAAAAATCGATAACTGTCTTAATATTAATTGTTCAGTCATTTGACTGGGCATAATGTCAGGTTTTAGGCTGTAAGGTGCATCAAATTAATTAGGGCACTGTAAAGAGCAGTACGAGAGCGACGAGAGCGGGATGGAGTGCTCTCGGTAGATGTTCGGGTCTCTGTGCTAGCTCTCTGCCCACTAGCTTAAGTTTGAAGTTGCATTAAATTCAGTACTCAAAAGACTTCGTTGTCGGCAAGCTGCTGGTTGAAGACCGCAAGTTGCTTTTTTTATATGGTATATATTACCAAGCCCTTTTGACAGGACATTTTTGGCGCCCCCGGGTGGACTCTTCAACAGCAGGTGACATCGGTGGATTACATACAGGAGGATTACATGGATTGTACTAATAATCAGGGAAGTACATAGTCTTATACGTACATATACCGAGTGTTCTAAATTAAATAAAGTGCACTCGAGACATGCAGATTTTAACTGCAGGTAAACCTATGTACATGTGTATATGCCTATCAATAAATGCTTAACTTGGTTATTTGTACATACATATATATTGTCAAAATAATTAGACATTGACCTCTGTCTGCTCTCGAATTTGACGAACATAGAGTCAAAACGGAGCCAGAGAGTTCAGCCTCTGTGTAAAGAAAGAAAGGAAAATAAGAAACCGTTTCACACAGCTTTGCCGCCTTTTGTGCTCAAATCGATCTCTTAAACTCTTCGCTAGTTGCCTATTATTGGTCGCACAATCGTTGTTGTGTGCGCTTTCGCTTGCGAAGATAGAGCGCTGATACATTGTTGTTGCTATCCGCTCTTCGTCGTCGTTGCGCTCTCGTTGTGCGCATCAAACTTGTATGAGTGCATGCTCAGCACTCACCAGCTTTTGTTGTCCGCTGTTGTGAAGTTCGGTTGTGCATTTGCGCTCCCCGTTGCGCTGATCGTTGTGCGCATCAAACGTGTATGAGTGCATGCTCGGCACTCACCAGCTCTTGTTGTCCTCTGTTGTGAAGTTCGGCCTTGCATCTGTGCCCCAACTTGCGTGATTCATTGTGCGCATCGAACGTGTATGAGTGAAGGTTCGACACTCACGATCAAACAGTGGGTGGTTGTATTAGCTGAATAACTCACAGGTATATGTTACAATCGTTAGTAGCAGCCCATATACAACTAGCTAACGTATAACACATAGAGCATCGACCGAACGCAGTGGATATTATTCTGCAATCCCTTCGCTTGCATTATAATTCGGGTTTAATTGAAATTGGTTTCAATTAAATAACATTTTGGGAATCATGACTGGCAAGCGAGGAAAGAATCGGTCTATGGACGAGTCATCATCAGCGCGGATTGAAAGCCTGCTAAATGCTTATAAAAACGTTACTAACGATATAACGCGTATCAACAAATCGTTAAAAGACTTCACAATATCGGTAGAGCCCTTTGAAATCGAATGTCGACTAGAAATATTAAACCGATATATAGAAAACGCGTTTAAAATACAGCAAGAACTGGACGACATTAATTCAGATTTAGTGCCTCGATCATCATTAGAGGAGTTGTGTGTCACAACCAAGGCCCTACTAATGAAGCGAGGCAGTGTCAATCAACCAAAACCGGAAAGTCATGCCAATTCGACCATGATTAGCTCCGTGTCACATACTAGAAATCTACCTCACATTAAATTACCAAAATTTAGTGGAGAGTATTCCGAATACAAAAACTTTATAGGTCTGTTCGAGAACTTAGTTGACAATGACCCAACTCTGTCGAACATAGAGAAGTTTAATCATTTGTTGTCGTGCCTAGATCGAGAAGCACTGGGTACTGTTAAGGCTTATCAGGTAACAGAGATAATTACCCGAAAGCTTTAAAGGCTTTAAAAACAGTGTATGACAACCAATGTCTCATATTTTTTAATTGCATCTCCAAGCTGTTCGAACTACCCAGTATGTCTGCACCGTCAGCAGCATCTTTGCGCAAGATGATTGATTCGTTGAGTGCCATTTATGAATCGCTGTTATCGCTAGGATCTGATAAAGAGATTTCCAATGCCAATGTTGATACATTTAGTAATGAGCAAGGTAGACACTGGCACACGCTCAAGATGGGAATAGAACTGGGACTACAACAAACTTCCATTGTGGAATGATTGTGAAGTTGCTTTAAATAGAGGCTATCACCATTTGACTGCTGAAGAAGTCTCTTCTGCATGCGGCGTAGGTCGTAAGACACCTCATGACAGTGTAAGACGTCATTATGCTCTTCCAAGTCAGCTCCAAGTCAATAAGTGGGTTTTTTGCAAATCTGATGATCACTATGTTCAGTCTTGTTCATCACTCGCAGCAATACCTTGCCAGAATCGATTTAAATTCGCAAAGAGTTATCCTCTTTGTATAAACTGCTTGCGAATAGGACATTCGGTAGCCGCTTGTAAATCAGCTCACTGTCGTGTTTGCTCTAAGCCCCATCATTCAATGCTACACAGATACACTTCGGAGACTCCTCAGACTGCCTCAACGGCTATCCCAGTAGCTCCGAGGCCCATTGCGACACAGTTTTCAGCTGTAAACCACGTAAGTAGCGCCTCTGACCAAGTTCTCCTGGCAACTGCTGTCTTCAGAGTAAAAGATCAATCAGGATCATATCAGTTAGCTAGAGCCCTCTTAGACTCCGGCTCTCAGGTAAACTTCATCACTGAGGAGTTAGCTAAGCAATTAAAATTGAAGAAACAAAAAAGGGTTATTCAGTTAGTGGGTATTGCTAACTGTGAGTCAATCGTTAGTCACAGTGTTCAGACATCGATAGCCTCACGAACGGACGACACACAAATCATGACTGATTTTGGTATCCTCCGGTCCATATCGTCGTATCAACCTGAGAAACTTACTGAGAGGATCACTGTGCCTGATAGCGCGCAGTTAGCTGATCCTCAGTTCCACAAGCCACAACGCATTGATATGCTTCTCGGTGCCGATATTTTTTTTGATGTATTAAGAGAAGGCCGAATAAAGGGAACTAGCAACAGTCCAACAGTCCAACACTCCAACTCACAGCCTTTGGTTGGATAGTGTCTGGTCGTTGTCGAACGAAGGAAATAGCCGCCCGTTGTTCAACTTTAATGAGCGTTGTGAAGGACGAGATCTATGTAGACTCGATCGTTCGAAAGTTCTGGGAGTTAGAAGACAAACCTAATACAATTGATTCAAATTTGTATACCCCAGAACAACAGCTGTGCGAGAAGTCCTTTATAGAGACTATTCGCCAAACCATTTTTGGCAGTTCGATGCCTAAAGTATCTGAGCGAATTACATGCTTCCACTCACCCAGCTGCAGCTCGGTCCTTAACTCACGACTTTTATGTCGATGATTTGCTGACAGGATCAGACAGCGCTGAGGAGTTATGCTTGTTGCATCGCGATTTAAACGCAATTCTTCAAGGGTTTGGCTTCCATCTTACAAAATGGTCGTCCAACTGTGAGAAACTTGCAGCTCAATCAGCAGAGGACAACATTGTCATTGGTCATCACGAAGACACAAAAACCTTGGGATTAATTTGGAATCCGAAGGCTGATGTGTTCAAATATTCAATGGAATCTACAAGAGATTCGAATCCTACCAAGCGGTCCGTTCTATCGTTTGTGGCACGATTATACGATCCCTTAGGTTTGCTAAGTCCGATTGTAACTCGTGCAAAGGTTCTGATACAGGAAATGTGGTTGAATAAGCTTGGATGGGATGACCAACTACCTGCCAAAATGATACAAGAGTTGGAAGCAGTGCCCAACTGTTTTTCAGAATTAAATGCTTTGTGCATACCCCGTTACGTAGGAACGCTTAAAGCAAGGGGCTGTCAAGTCCATGGCTTCGCTGATGCGTCAACAAGAGCCTACGGCTGTTGTCTATACGTACGAGTGCAAACAGTTGAGGGTATCACTATCAGGTTGCTAACCGCCAAGTCCAAAGTAGCCCCTCTGAAAACGAAATCAGTGCCGCGGCTTGAACTGTGTGCTGCGGAGTTATTAGCTACCGTGTGGGACGCGGTAAAGACATTATTCGACTGTCCATTAGACAAAGTTGTTTTTTGGTCAGACTCCGAAGTTGTTCTTCATTGGCTGCAAATGCACTCATCAAACTTGAACACATTTGTTGCCAATCGGGTAGCAACCATTCAGGAGTTGACAGCCAATGTCTCCTGGCGTCATGTCCCTAGAAAAGACAACCCGGCGGACATAGTGTCTCGGGGATGTTCAGTTGAAGAACTTCGATCTTCAATCTGGTTTGGCGGACCGTCATTTTTACAACATTCAGAAGAATTGTGGCCAGCAAACCCACATGTTAAGCTGTCGAAGGAATTGGAGTCGTTAGAGAGGCGTAGAGCTGCCTTTACTACGGTTGCAGTTGAGGAGATCGTGAATTCCATCACGCCATTAATAGAAGCTATATCTTCATTTCCAAAGCTGATCCGCATAATCGCTTACATGTTCCGCTTCATCAATGGAAGGAGCCAGAAACATGTATCTTTGATTCCTTCAGCTTCTGAATTAAGTTTCGCCTTTCTTGCAGCAGTATCTGTGATTCAGCATACAGAATTCGCGCAAGAAATTGAAAAATTAAAAAAAGTCCACAGTTTTGCAACCGGCTCTTCAAAAACTGGCTCCATTCCTGCACTCTCACCAACATGGCAAGCGTGTCTTGTGGTTGGTGCGGGTAGGAGGTCGTTTGATGAAAGCGCCATTAGCGCATAATGCCAAGTTCTCCTTGCTGCTGCCTAAAAAGTGTCGATTTGTCACACTCTATTTAGAGCATTTGCATCACACGCACTGTCATGCCAATCCAATGGTCCTGATGGGATTACTTCGGCAACAGATCTGGGTTATCAATGCTCGAGAGGTGTGCAGTGCAGTGGTGAGAAAATGCATGCATTGCTTTCGATATAAGCCGAAGCTTTTGTCGCAAATAATGGGCAACCTTCCCGCTGATCGTTTACACGCGAACAGACCCTTTGAGATCAGCGGAGTGGACTTTTGTGGTCCAATTTTAGTTTCGTTGAGGATTCGGGGCAAAGCGCCCGTTAAGATGTATATTGCCATATTCGTCTGCTTCACTTATAAGGCTATACATATAGAGCTTGTAACCGATCTAACCTCTACCACCTTTCTGATGTGTTTATCTAGGTTCATTGGTCGACGTGGCCTTGTCAGGAAGCTGTACTGCCACAATGCCACCAATTTCGTGGGTGCGGCTCGCACGCTGGCAGACTTTGCGGCCAGTTTCAGCGCCAATTCAGCTGCGATTCAAACATATGCTGCGGAACGGGGAATGGAGTTTGTTTTCATTCCCCCACGAGCGCCGCATTTCGGCGGCCTGTGGGAAGCAGCGGTGAAGTCGGCGAAAGGCCTGTTGCTCAAGGCAATTGGCAGCGCAGTGCTGCGCCAGGACGAGTTGGCAACGGTGCTCGTCGAGGTGGAGGGCATTCTCAATTCGCGGCCGATCATCGCTCCCAGCAGCAACCCAAACGACGGCGAGGTGCTCACCCCAGCTCATCTGCTGGTCGGCGCAACGCTCGTGCCGCTGCCACTCGCATCAACGCAGCCAATCGACGATGTCAGGCTGCCCTACTTAAAAAGATGGCAGCTGACATCAAGAATCAAGCAGCGATTCTGGACAGACTGGTCCAGGGACTACCTGCTCAGTCTGCAGCAAAGGAGCAAGTGGACGCGAGAGTCGAGGAACGTGGAAGTAGGCACAGTCGTCCTCGTGGGAGAGGACAACGCTCCGCCTCAGCAGTGGATGCTCGGCGTGGTGACCGAAGCGATACCCGGCGGAGATGGTAGGGTGCGAGTGGTGGTCATAAAGACCAAATCGGGAACATACAAACGCCCAATTCATCGCATTGCACCCTTGCCTATTACATAGTTTAGTTTAAGTATTAAGTGAAGTTGAAGCCCTGCGGCCTTTCAACGCGGCCGATGTTCAGTCATTTGACTGGGCATAATGTCAGGTTTAGGCTGTAAGGTGCATCAAATTAATTAGGGCACTGTAAAGAGCAGCACGAGAGCGACGAGAGCGGGATGGAGTGCTCTCGGTAGATGTTCGGGTCTCTGTGCTAGCTCTCTGCCCACTAGCTTAAGTTTGAAGTTGCATTAAATTCAGTACTCAAAAGACTTCGTTGTCGGCAAGCTGCTGGTTGAAGACCGCAAGTTGCTTTTTTTATATGGTATATATTACCAAGCCCTTTTGACAGGACAAATGTTATTGATTAAAACGAAATCGATACTCAGTTACATATAATTATATATAATTCAATTCTATATAATTCATCTTTATATCTAGAAACGTTGTGAAAATGTATGTAACAGGCAGAAGAAGGCGAGGCAGACCCCATCAAGTATATATATTCTTGACCAGGCAGAGAAGCCTGATGACGCCCTGCAAGTTTGATCGAAAATGTTCGTCTACGAAAAACATTTAATATATCATATTATCTGCGCCTTGCAGACGCAGACTGAGCGAATCTGCTGAGTCAAATTGCATAGTTAGCAGATTGTGTGCTTGTGCGTGCGTCTGTGTGTGTGTGCTTGTGCGTTCATCAATATGTGTGTATATGTTGCTTGCTACATGTGTACATATAACAGAAGCGGACAATGTTAGCGGTTCTCAGCAATCGCAGTTCTTCGCAGGGT
Organism: Drosophila repleta; assembly: GCA_018903745.1. Lineage (NCBI taxonomy): Eukaryota > Metazoa > Arthropoda > Insecta > Diptera > Drosophilidae > Drosophila > Drosophila repleta. The sequence goes on from JAEIGN010000419.1 coordinate 385,304, forward strand.
CAGGTGATCTCTTAGTCGAGCAGTGTCGACTAGAGCACTCTTACTTGTTTAAAAAGGAAGGTGTAGTATAATCAATGCTATAGACGGTATATCCGACACAATGTAGTGCAGTCTACATGTGGTGGTGTCATATGCTGGGCACATCATATACATCATATACATATGCACATAATATATATATATATATATATATATATATATATATATATATATATATATATATATATATATATATATATACTACTACCACATGTATGTATGTATATGGCTTCGGTACGTAATATACATATATACACATATACATATATGGCATACTACATATTTCTGTTCTGCCGACGCTCCCAGCGAACTCTTAGTATACAATAATGACTTTATTTTTAAGCTGAGTCAATTATTCAATAAAATATTCGATCATTGGCCACCAAGTATGTTAGTCTTTAATTTCTACAATAATTTAATAACTGAATTTTGATACATTTTTAACCGATAACATTAAAACGGAAGTAATTATCGATTATTTTAAAACAAACTCGATCTGCGCGTGCTATACAGGAACTTACATAAATATTTCAAGTCTCTAGCTCTTATACAAAGGTTTTGAGACGCGTTCATACATACGGACAGACTGACGGGCCGTGCTAAATCGACTTATCTTGTATCTTTAATCAAGAATATATAGTGATATAACGAATCTGAAGGGAACCAGAAAATTTTTCCTTGGTAAAGTCCAGGGACTGATTTCCCAAATGTCAAGTGTAGTAATGCAAGCTTTAGGTGATTTAGCAAATTCGTATATTCTCGCCTATATGGACGAAATAATGATATCAACAAAATGTCAAGTGTTAGAAAGATTAGAGATTGTTTACCAGAGGCTGGGCTTTCATTCAACATCACAAAGTGTTAATTTTTGAAAACATCTGATCAATATTTAGGCTATAATATTAGTGCTGGTGAAAATCGTCCAAACTCTCAGAAAATTTGTTGAAAACTGTATTACTTGTAAAATGTTCAAACCAACCTCAGGAAAAAGCTGAATTACATCCAATTACGAAAATCAATACTCCCTGGCACACCATCCACATCTATATAAATGTAGTAGCAAAAGTGACCAGAAATAGTATGTTATTGTTCAAGTGGACGCGTTTACCAAGAATGTCTACCTTAGTCATAGTCTTAAATTAGACAATAAGAGCTGCATAAATGCTGTTCAATCCGCTATTTCGTTGTTTGGAGTACCAAACCGAATAAGTGCCTACCAGGGAAGGTGTTTTATGGGCTTAAAGTTTAGCCAATTCTGTTCAGATAAGAAAATAAAATTGCATTTGATTGATAGCAGTGCTAGCCGAGCTAATGGTCAGGTAGAACGAACCATGAGCACATTGAAAAAATGCTGAAACTGGAACTCAGTCTTGGCAGGATATGCAAGGAGAGACAGCAAGTTGGCAATCAATTGTGCGACTAACCGTGTGACGAAGGATAGTCTGTTAGAAATTATATTGGAAAAGGGTGCCACCTTTACCCACCTTTGCCCATTAGGATTACTTCCATCTAGTGACATTGAAAATGATGTTGATCTGCCAAACGTAAGAGTACAGGCTGAAAAGAATGTTGTAGCTACATCAGTGTATGACAAAGAACGATTTAATAAAAAGATATATGTTAATAAGATTAGGTTTAAAATAACGCTCAATGCTTGCGGGACTGCCATAAAGCATCACTTCGTAAGCGCTTTGCGCTATTTTAAACAGAAATAGCTTCTCGTCGGCTTCGTTCGACTCTACGAAGCTCCACCATAATCAAAGCAGCGAAGGAACTAATTTGATTCCAAGCTGCCTCAGACTCCAACATGATCGCGTCTAATTGAGCGGCCCACTGTTGCTTCTAGCATCCACACTCGAAGATTGCGTGGTTAGCGTCTTCCACTACTCCTTATCCGCACCAGTTACAGTCATCTGAGTCGTCGCGGCCAAACCGCTACAAATAGCCACGAAAGCATCCGTGTCCAGAAAGAATCTGTGAAAGATAGAAATTAATCTCGCCATGCTTACGATTGATCCATGGTTCCAGTTCTGGAATGAGCGAGTGCGTCCATCGTCCTTTCGTCGAGTAATCCCATTTTCTTTGCCATCGAGAAATACTGTTCACCCTGGATGCATTACGTGGGCCGCGTATAGGTTCGTTTGTACTGCGCTCCACGACTTCGGCGACCTCCAGTGGAGCATTCCGGCTATGACGAGCTCCGCGTCGTCTGAGACTATTCGGAAGGAAAAGCTGATTCGGATTGTGCTCAATCGATAGGTGCCACGAATACCTCGACTGTAGCTAGGAGTCACCATTGCTCTTGCCCAGATTGGCACTGCGTATAGGATGACGGACCTCAAGACGCTCATAAGAAGAAGGGGTCGTTGTTGCTTTGGCCCCATGTTTTCAGCATGGTTCAGGAGAGTGCTCTACACGAATCGGTTACTTTTTTATGCACGTATCCCAACTGCTCGCGGATAGTCAATCGTGTATCGAGCATGACCCCAAGATACTTTATTTCCCCCTTTGAAGCAATGCGGATGTTGCTAATCTTTATATGCGCCGTTTCCACTTTCTTGTTACTGCTGACTAGGACAACCTCGCCGCTCGGCCAAGTCCAGCTCCTGTCAACCAGTCTCGAATGCCGCTGCACATATCCTCTGTATCTTTCAGCTCCTTTCCTATGGCGACGACGGTGACTTCATCACCCATTGGTAGGTCCAAACGCAGTACTCGTACGCCGTTGTAAATAGTATTCTTTATTATCTCTTTTAGATATTTAGGGATATAATATTGTGCCAGAGCATCCAGTATCATATACCAGCAAGCTGTGTACAACGCATTCCTCACAATTAGAGTCGCTATGTTGCAATACTGCTTCAATATATGGCGGAGGTTGACCTGGCTTTTCGGAACCCAATTTTGTTTGGGGTCAGGTCGTCGGCGCTTGCGATTGTATCGTCCTGTTAAGAACAGACCAATTTTTCGAACATTTTTCCCAAGGTGTCCAAGAGACAAATTGGCCTGTGGGATGAGGGCTCCTTCGGTAGTTTTCCAGCCTTGGGTAGCAATACCAGGAACGTTTCTTGAGATAAACATGTATTCATGTATTGAATAACTCCGTAAACGCCCTTGGTTGCCGGGCAATGACCAGCTTTAGCGCCCGATTGGGAATTCCGTCCGACCCTGGGGCAGAGTTGGGTCTTAGGTTCCTGGCAGCTGTCATAACTTCCTCGTCAGTAACTGAAACTGCTCGAAACCTGGTTTGCTGTTGTTGAGTCACGATCATGAATGGAGCTCAGTCTATCTGGGAATAGCGTTTCCACGATTAACTTAAGCTCCAAACGATCCGTAGGAGTTCTTCGCACCACCGTTTTGTATGCCCTGCCCCAAGGATCAGCTTCGGCGGAGTCACATAGGTCTAAAAAGTAGTCCCGTTTGCTAGTTCGTATGGCAATCTTCAGCTGCCGTCTTGCCACCTGGGAAGCTGTCTGCTTTTCTGCGAATATACGCATTTACTCCGGAATTTGCTTATCTGCTCATTCCACCATTACATAGACACTTGATGTTGCGTGAACTGCTTGTGTCGCTGCATGCTACCGTTGCAGGCGCTCTGTATTTGGGGAGTCATTTGGCAAGCTCTCACCTCAGCACCTCCGAGAAGAATGTAGGGTTGAAGGTATAAAGTCGATAAGCTTCCCTCCACAGAGTTGGCGCCCTGCCAGATGGCTCACCAATTGTGACCAGCAGCGCAGGGTGATCGCTGCCCGTATAGCTGTAGCTGTAGCTCCATTTTGCGTCTCTAAAAAGGGACGAAGTGACGAAGGTTAGGTCGATTATGGACCCATATTCAGCCCGCCTGAAAGTGTACTCGTGTGCAGAGTTGAGCAGTGTCACATCCAGCGACGTGAAGATATCGACGTGCGATCTCTAGCATTTGTTGAAAGGCTGCCCCATTCCATGGCCCATTCGTTGAAATCGCCAGCTATATTGGCCTTCCGGCCCCTTACGTCCTCAGCCAGCTCGTCGAGCACCGCAGTGAATTCGTTGAGCTGCATCCTGGAGGCCAGATAGCAGGTATATATCCATATGCTGCCGTATCAAGCGTGTACGAACCCGTTGAAAGACTTGACATTTGCAAGCTCATTCACTGAGTTACCGCATTTCCACAACGCCGCTTTGCCTCTGGTGTCTATGGCCCATGACCTGGGGCAGCAGGTCATGCAATGATGGGCACGCTGAGAATGGCTACGTCCATTAATTTCTCTTTCACGGTCTGCTCTTGCAGATTATGAGCAGCTATACAATGATTCATGTTTAGCTGTATAAACATTAACATTTCATTTTTTGGACAGCTTCGCCGTATGATGGGCTCTTAAAGCTACCTGCCGCGTGAACAGTTTGCTTTTCGCCGTTTCGGGCACAGAGACTATTTTTTAGTGACTTGTCGCAGTTGAAGCAGGCCACAGTCAGATCGCATTCGCTTTTCCAGCTATCAGCAATATGTTCGTAGTTCAATCATTTGAAAAAGCTTTTTGACTGGTCAACATCGCGGCAAATGATCCATCCAAATCGAATCTTGGAGAGCTCAACCAAAGCTCTGGCCTTGGCAACTGGGAGGACGACAGTGACTCTTTGTTGTTCACTGAAGGCTGGACGGAGCGACTTGACGACGTCCATAGAGAGTGAGCTGTCTTTCCGCGTATCCTTGATTGCCTCGACTAGCTCCTCTCTGCTCGCAGGCTCGACCAGATCACGGATCACGATTTTCGCTGACTCAGTAAGCGTTTTAACCACCGCGGGTTCGCCCAAGGCCTTGTCAACAGCTTCCTGCAGCACATCAACTTAAGCAATAAGTTCTCTTTTGCCGCATTCCTGATTCTGACTTAATATAATGACTTAATATGTATGTATAGCTGCAATCCTCTACCCCAGAAGCCACGATTGCGTCTGTCGTGGCTCGTTTACGCCCTTTCATAACTGTCCAATTCCCCCACTTTGTTGTGTTGCCTGGTTCGACCCAGCATAGACTGCCTGTAGAGTCCTTTGCTCCATATTATATATATATATATATATATATATATATATATATATATATATATATATATATATATATATATATATATATATATGTGTGTGTTCATGTCGGAGTTTCGTCGTTCTCCATCTTAGCGGAGCGCGTTTCGATACGTATGTAGACTACCACGCAACTGAACTGAGCGTCTTATTTCTGTCTACGCAATTCGATCGAACCATACTCGACGAAAGCGACAAAACGCTATCGTCCCGCTAAAATGGTACTTTCCGACACCACTAACGGGACACAACTTACGGCTGATGCAATATTACCATTATGATGAAATAGCTTTATGATGAAATACCCAGAAACGCGTAGCCGTACACACCCACATACACAGTACGAGTTGTATTTTCGTGGAGTACGGTCGCTAATGGAAAGTGTTGCTCGGAAACATCAAATTAATCTGTTTTTACTGCGAAAAAGTAAGTCAAATTAATAAACTTTTATGCGGCGGGCGCGGCGCCCCTATCAAAACAAACGGCGATCACACCTGACTTACTTTGCGGCAAAACGCGAAGTTTTTCTGTGGCGGTTGATGCCAATAGCCTTGGAGCGAGGACTAGGTATCGGTAAAGGTAGTGGTATTGGTAGCGTCAGCTTTGATATTTCTCAAATTGTAAAAATGTTTAGACACTTTTAGGCAAACAAACAGCATCAGGTGCACTCACTCTAACAGCTGTTAGTAGTGCTGGAAATTTCAGCGGACAATCAGCTGCTCACCAAAATCTGGTGTTTTTTTTTTTCTTATTCAATTTATTTGCTGCTTTCTTGTCAGAGACTCTATAGCGCATTTATCACCTAATTTACTGTAACTCAGTTTGGGCAGGTAGTCCTGTATGAAACAGAAACATCAAACGGGATTCCAACCGGGGCTCTCACAGTTTCCAGGCCGCCTGCTTTCTCACTGGGCCACACTCGGCCCCTAAAATCTGGTGTACCTCTGAGTCTGAAAGTAGTGCATACTTTCGGGCTCGTTACGCATCTGAGCTGAGTTTGCAAGTGGAAGTGTTTAAGCTTAACTGAAGCTTCCAGACAACAATTAGAATCAGTTGTTGCCCACTACAGGCATCTCGCCTCCGACTAACAGTCGGAGCAAAACGGAGGCAAGGATGGAGGATGAGCGACAAGCCTTTACGCACAACTCTGCATTTCAGCGACCACCGTAGCAACAACAGACAGCGCCACAGCTTACGGCTTCAACTGAGTTGTCTCCTTCGGTTGAGTGCGAGGCATCAACCACTCAGAAGAGCACTATCCAACACAAAAAGAACGGCACTAGAGGGTCTGACGGCTCTATTTGGGGGCCAGAGGCAAATAACTGTCCTAATGAGAGAGGTGCCAGCGAGGTGCAGACAACAGCATCAAAAACTGAATGGCCGTTTAAGGTCGCTAAAGCGACAGGCCTTCCAGACAACAAGACGCCCTTCTGAACAAAGTCCTCCTCCCCCAAAAAAATAAGGCCAAGCAGGCAAATAGTTGTGGGCGCCAAGAAGCAAAAGGCTATACAGGCAGTATCGGCAGGGTCGTATCAGGCAGGTCAACAGGCCAAAGTTGAGAGTTGGACGTTGGTGAAAGGGCGTAAACTGCAGTACAAAAGACCCAGGATAGACGCTATCCCAGTTTCTGGGGTGAAGGATTGCAGCTATGCTGACATATTGAGAGTAATCAGAACTGACCCGAGCCTTAAGCATCTTAGTGGGGATGTATGGGGGATCAGGAAGACCCCAAGGGGGATCTATTGCTGCAGTTGAGCAAGAAGCCCGAGCATAGCTAAGGTGCTCAAGAAGGCTGTTGGCTAAGCCATGGGCGAACGCGCGGTGGTTAAAACGCTTACCGAGTCAGCGGAAATCGTGATCCGTGATCTGGACGAACCAGCGAGCAGTCGAGGGAATCAAGGATACGCGGAAAGACAGCTCACTCTCTATGGACGTCGTCAAGTCGCTCCGTCCAGCCTTCAGTGAACAACAAAGAGTCACTGTCGTCCTCCCAGTTGCCAAGGCCAGAGCTTTGGTTGAGCTCTCCAAGATTCGATTTGGATGGATCATTTGCCGCGATGTTGACCAGTCAAAAAGCTTTTTCAAATGATTGAACTACGAACATATTGCTGATAGCTGGAAAAGCGAATGCGATCTGACTGTGGCCTGCTTCAACTGCGACAAGCCACTAAAAAAAAATCTCTGTGCCCGAAACGGCGAAAAGCAAACTGTTCACGCGGCAGGTAGCTTTAAGAGCCCATCATACGGCGAAGCTGTCCAAAAAATGAAATGTTAATGTTTATACAGCTAAACATGAATCATTGTATAGCTGCTCATAATCTGCAAGAGCAGACCGTGAAAGAGAAATTAATGGACGTAGCCATTCTCAGCGTGCCCATCATTGCATGACCTGCTGCCCCAGGTCATGGGCCATAGACACCAGAAACAAAGCGGCGTTGTGGAAATGCGGTAACTCAGTGAATGAGCTTGCAAATGTCAAGTCTTTCAACGGGTTCGTACACGCTTGATACGGCAGCATATGGATATATACCTGCTATCTGGCCTCCAGGATGCAGCTCAACGAATTCACTGCGGTGCTCGACGAGCTGGCTGAGGACGTAAGGGGCCGGAAGGCCAATATAGCTGGCGATTTCAACGAATGGGCCATGGAATGGGGCAGCCTTTCAACAAATGCTAGAGATCGCACGTCGATATCTTCACGTCGCTGGATGTGACACTGCTCAACTCTGCACACGAGTACACTTTCAGGCGGGCTGAATATGGGTCCATAATCGACCTAACCTTCGTCACTTCGTCCCTTTTTAGAGACGCAAAATGGAGCTACAGCTACAGCTATACGGGCAGCGATCACCCTGCGCTGCTGGTCACAATTGGTGAGCCATCTGGCAGGGCGCCAACTCTGTGGAGGGAAGCTTATCGACTTTATACCTTCAACCCTACATTCTTCTCGGAGGTGCTGAGGTGAGAGCTTGCCAAATGACTCCCCAAATACAGAGCGCCTGCAACGGTAGCATGCAGCGACACAAGCAGTACAGCTTCCCAGGTGGCAAGACGGCAGCTGAAGATTGCCATACGAACTAGCAAACGGGATTACTTTTTAGACCTATGTGACTCCGCCGAAGCTGATCCTTGGGGCAGGGCATACAAAACGGTGGTGCGAAGAACTCCTACGGATCGTTTGGAGCTTAAGTTAATCGTGGAAACGCTATTCCCAGATAGACTGAGCTCCATTCATGATCATGACTCTACAACAGCAAACCAGGTTTCGAGAAGTTTCAGTTACTGACGAGGAAGTTATGACAGCTGCCAGGAACCTAAGACCCAACTCTGCCCCAGGGTCGGACGGAATTCCCAATCGGGCGCTAAAGCTGGTCATTGCCCGGCAACCAAGGGCGTTTACGGAGTTATTCAATACATGAATACATGTTTATCTCAAGAAACGTTCCTGGTATTGCTACCCAAGGCTGGAAAACTACCGAAGGAGCCCTCATCCCTCAGGCCAATTTGTCTCTTGGACACCTTGGGAAAAGTGTTCGAAAAATTGGTCTGTTCTCAACTAGAGACTGCAATCGCAAGATCTAGCTGGGATATGATACTGGATGCTCTGGCACAATATGATATCCCTAAATATCTAAAAGAGATAATAAAGAGCTGCTTCAGAGGATTGACACTTATGTACAAAACGAGTGAGGGCGTGGAAACTCACATAGTGTCAGCTAGTGTCCCCAAAAAATCATTTCTGGGGCCTATCCTATGGAATACTATGTAAGACGGCGCACGCGTTCTTCATCTGGAACTTAAAGTAGGTTTGCTGATGATGTTGCGTCGTGCATAAGAAATCAACCGTGTAGAGCTCGAGTCCCGAATCATGCTGAGCACGCGGGGACCAAAGCAACAATCAGAGAAGTCAAAGAAAATTCGGATATACGCAACAACCATGAAGAATAGCCAGGGGGTCGAGGTCCCTTTGCAGATGTCGGATGACCAGCGATCACTACTTACAAAGCGATCCGAAGGTGCCGGTGCGAACGTAGAGCGAATATGCAGCTTAGAACAACAGCTGTGCTTTACGTGGCGGCCGCGCATGTAAATCAGCCAACAACAAATAGCTGTGTTTTGTAATAATAGCGGGCGCACAAATGAAAAAGCCAATAAAAAATAATTATGCATCTCCCGAGGCAAATGCACAAAACAAGCAACAACAAAATCGATACATTACAAGTTCATTGGGGGCCCACCGAGAAAGCGGAGTGGAATTCAACAATGGAGCAAAGCAGCCAAGACGTTATCTTCGGCAGCCCTAACTTGGGCACCAAGCGGGCGCACCTCACCGATCCTCGACTGCCGGCCAGTGACTATGCTGGAGCTGCACGTACAGAGAACCGAAGTTGCCCATCGGCACTTAAGCGTCAGGCACGGCGGGGTTATGTGAAGCTGCCTACAGTGCTTCTGCCGTTCCACCCAAGGCGACACATAGTGAGGCGCCTGTTGAGGCACCCCCACTATATGACCCTGGACGTATCGGGGCCCGATGAGGAAGCGGGGACCAAGTACGGGAGGAGGAGAGTCGGCCCCTGACTGGAGGACTCCAGAGTCGGCAGCCAACTCGCCGATGTCGTTCAGCGGGTTCGGGCAGATCCCGCCGTCGAACTACGTCTTCGATGGGCGTTACTTGCCGCTCTGGTCCCCACCCCTCGGGCAATCAAGTGAAATAAAAATTGCCCATAAGTGAAAGGTCCTAGTGTCAAAAGAAGTGGCCGGAATGTTGTTCATTGTTTGAGCAACAGACGGAGAAGATTTTAATTTAGGAGTAGGAATCAGCAGAGTCTCTTGGATATCTATAACAGAACTAACCACTGGTGTGCCTGACGAACTGCAAGAAAATGGAATTGCAAACAAGGTGTGAAAAGCGCAAATAAATTAGGTGACTCTATTGGTACGGAAGGTGGTCTCATTTGGTGATCAAAAACATATTGACCTTATAAGTTATCTCTGGCATTTACTACTACACTAGTTCACTAGTATACTGTTGTGAGATATTATTCACCTTTAAAAATTGAATACGCACCGAATTATACATTGACCATCGTAAACCACCACAACAAATTTTGGCAGCGGACATGGCTTTAATAACTGTATGCAATTTAGAAAGATGACATTTCATTCATACATACATATATTGGCTTGATTTTCAATTTAGATACTTGAGGAAATTATGCAAAATTAAACAAAAATTAAAATTGCATAAATTAGATTTAAAACTAACTGAATTTCGATAACGTGATTAATCAATTATCGATTTTTTGAAACCAATTCGATCGTGCTATACAAAAAACTATAGCTCTTATAGGTTCTGAGAGATAAACAGACTCAGTTCCTAGAGCTGATCAAGAATATATATATATTTAATGGGGACTACCACGCCTCCTTCTGCCTGTTACATACATTTCAACAAAACCATTATACTCTGATTTTCCATTTTTATTGGGTTCAGGGTATAAAAATAAAAAGAGAAGAACAAAGATAAAAGAAATTGGCAAAGTGAAATTACCGACTCTAAGCAAACTTTAAATCACAAGCACTTCACGAAATAAAACAAAACAAGTAAGGAAACTTTAGTCGACTAGGGGATACCCTGAACCCTGTGAAGAACCGCTATTCCGCGAATTCTCCGTTTCTTTTATATACATATGTATATGTATGTATGTACAATACAAGCAACACACACAAGCGCAAGTCGGCTCGTCAGCTGTTCTTGGGCTGCTATTTGTGTGCCAATGTAATGGAAAATTAAATGTTAAAAACCTTTTTTCTAGAACACCGATTTTGATCAAACTTCTTGGGTGTCATCATGTCATCTATATGTATGTATGTTCCAAAGCACAAGTCTCTAGTATTTGAAATACGGGGCTTACAAATTTGAGGCGAAATTTAATAAAAACCGAAATTGCGCAAAGCTCAAATAACACTACGTATAGCTATAAAGATGAATTATATAGAATTATATAACTGAGTATCGATTTCGTTTTTAGTCGATAACATTAAATATAAGATAGTTCTCGATTTTTTAACAAACTGGATCTTTTCGTGCTATTTACGGACCTACATATAAAAAAATAAAGTCTCTAGCTCTTATAGGTTCCGAGATCGACGCGTTCATACATACGGACAGACGGACATACAGACGGACATGGCTATATCAACTCGGCTTATCTCCCTGATCAAGAATATATATACTTTATGGCATCTGCCACGCCTCCTTTTTCCTGTTACACACATTTCAACAAAAACATTATACCCTGTTTTCCCATTTTCAATGGGTTCAGGGTATAACAAGAAAGAAAACTCTAGTCGGGGGTCCCGACTAGGAGATACCCTAAGCCCCGCGCTATCTGCGTTTTTTAAAATACTGCATAATTACCATTTTGTATAAACGCACAGAAAACTAAATTCAATTCATTTTCAATTGTTTAGCCAATAGCGCCATTTATGGTTCGATAGAAAGCGCCATCCATGTTTCGATTTATTGAACCGCTGATAATTAGCAAATCATAGCGCCATCTATTAGAAATATGTACACAAAAACTTGCGGGTTTTAGAATTTTCTAGATGCACGCAGCTCAATGTGTATGTGTGTATGTGTGCACATGTATAGGAAAACAATTTGTTTTGCGTTGCTGGTCACGTGTTTGGCCGATTGACCAAATGTTTTGTTTAATAACTTCTGCGCGAATTAATGGATTTGAATGAAATTTTCAGCTTATGTTCATCATATTTTATTACATTTTTTCCAATTTTTAAAAATGTCAACCCATTCATTTACTGGCTTTGAGTGCAACTAACCTAAATTTAAATATTTGGGGAGATTTGGAGCCGGTATCAAAAATTTAACAAAAATCAAAATTAGATAAAATTAATATGAAACTTACAACAAAAATTGGGGACTCTAGCTATAAAGACGTGGGAGATATAATTTTATAATTAACATTCGATAATGTTTTTAATCGATAACATTAAAACTAAAATAGTTATCGACTTTTTAACAAACTCGATCTTTTCCTGCTATTCTCGGACCTACATAAAATTTCAAGTCTCTAGCTCTTATAGGTTCTGAGAACGACGCGTTCATACATACGGACAGATGGACAGACAGACGGACAGACGGACAGGGCTAAATCGAGTCGGCTTGTCTCCCTGATGAAGAATATATGTACTTTATGGGGTCTGCCACGCCTCCTTCTGCCAGTTACATACATTTCAACAAAAACAATATACCCTTATTTCCCATTTTCAATGGGTTCAGGGTATAAAAGTAGGAATTACTCTCTGCACAAATGCACAACAATATCAAGTGGTTAAAATTAACCAAACTCAATACTATGATAATTTAAGTAGATACGTAGACTAAGAAGCACGTCTAACTCTTTCAAACAGAGATTATGCTTTCAGAGCGTGATTGTGTCATTCATATGTGTGCACATGTCTCTAGTATTTGAAAAAATTAAAATTGTATAAAACACATGGTTGGGAACCACTAATAATTCGAACAGCATATGTTTTTTTGCAGTGTGCAATGTTCAACACACTATATTATTAATACTACTAAAGATAACGCATACCAATGTTATTTGTCTTAAAGAGAATTTTATTCTCTTAACGATGAAAGAAAGGTTTGTTCTATTTCCAATAACAACAACAATATGAGTAATTTATTTAAGTGGTAGGTAGTCTTAACAGATAAGAAAAAAATTACAATTATTAATTCGAATACCGCGTAATAAGATTTATACTTATACTTAAGACAATAATTTAATTAATATTAGAACTCTGAAAGTTGCCTTTGGCCTGTATTACGCATTTAGCACGTTTTGGCATTGAATTTAATAAATGCTTGCAGTGTTCGCGAGAAATAGAGTCCCACATATCTTGCAACTTAATTTTAAGGTCAGAAATGTTCCTCTGCGGCTCTTTTCGAAGCTTGCTTTTCATTAGCCACCAAATATTTTCAATTGTGGGCTATTTGATGGCCAATCTAAAACCTTCATTTGACTACATTCCAACCAATTTTTGATTCGTTTGGATGTGTGCGATGATGCTTCGTCCTGCTGAAAAGTGAATTCACCGCAATCTGCCACTTTGGTGGCAGCAAACTATCTTCTAAAATACTAATGTATTTTTCAGCATTAGTCGTCCCTTCAATGATATGAAGTTTTCCTAATAATTCGGAAGACATACATACCCATAACATAGTGCTTGCAGGAAACTTGTTCTGCTGTTCTTTTAAGGAAGTCTTTATGATATGCTTCTGCCCTCTTACGGCTGACGCGTTTTCTCGTATCGCCGACACTAACATCAAATTTAGCTTCATCGCTAAATATAATAGTATCCAAGACATCCTAGCCCATTGCAAAGCAAGGGATTTTCCTTGGCCTACTAGTAAGATAAGTTATTGGCTATAATGCATTGGCATAGCTCGCAAATAACTGTCGACCGTTTCTCGTTGTCTGCAAATAAGTGTCTTTTCGTGACTCTTTACGAAAAGACTCAGCGAGCAACCGATTTATCGGTTCTTAAATAAGCTCGCTCGCGTTCGGCGCGAAACCGTTTTTATACCCCGAACCCATTGCAAATGGGAATTCAGGGTATAATGCTTTTGTTGAAATGTATGACCTGTCCGTCTGCCGGTCCGTCTGTCCGTATGTATGAACGCGTCGATCTCAGAACCTATAAGAGCTAGAGACTTGAAATTCTTTATGTAGGTCCGTAAATACCACGAAAAGATCGAGTTTGTTTCAAATAATCGATAACTATCATCGTTTTAATATTATCGATTAAAAACCGATATCTTCATTTAGTTATAAAATTCTATTTAATTCATCTTTCTAGCTAGAGTCTTCATATTTTGCATTTAGTGTTATTTGGGCCTTACCCAATTACGGGTTTTGTTAAATTTTGGGTGCCACACCACCTTCGCCTCAAATTACTAAATCACGTATTTCAAGTACTAGTGCTTGGCACATACACACATATGAATGTCATGATCATGCCCAACAAATTTGATCAAAAACGTTGGTCTAGAAAAAAGTTGTTAAACACTTAATATCTCATATTATCGGCGTCTTGCAGCAGCAGCGAAGCTGGTGAGTCACAATTCACAGTTAGCAGATTGTGTTCTTGTGCGTGCGTCTGTGTGTGTTCATGTGCGGGCGTCTGTGTGTGTGTGTATATATTGCTTGCTACATACATATAAAAGTAACGGAGAATGTTAGCGGTTCTTAGGAATCTCTTAGTCGAGCAGTGTCGACTAGAGCACTCTTACTTGTAAATGAATTATTATGCCATTCCAACATGGCTTTGTTCTTAGGCGATCAACCTCGACTAATCTGCTAGAATTTACTTCCCTAGTAAACGAAAGTTTTTGATATAAAATGCAAACTGATGTTATGTATACAGATTTCAGCAAAGCATTTGGTTCAGTTCACCATTAGGTATTACTTCATATGCTTGATCTCATATGTTTATACTATTTCATGTAGTGATATAGTAGGTTTTGTGCAAAATCAGTTTGTCCGTCTGTCCGTATGAACGCAAACCATTTCCACGCTATTAAAGCTAGAGACTTGAAATTTGAAATATATATATATATATATATATATATATATATATATCGTCAAATAAAGTATCAAAATTTTTCCCGATACGCCCACTAGGGGCGTGGCAAATCGGAAGATGAATTTTCCTGTATTCCAGAAACACTACTTCTAGAAGGGCTAGAGAGTTGATATATTAACTGAACAGTCACGTCGGCATCCCAAAATAAAAAAGTTATGGTGGATATATCTACGCCCATTGGGGGCGTGGAAACTTATATTAGCTTATATCTCCTACAGTTTTAGTGCTAGAAGCTTGAAAATTGGATGCTAAGTTACTGGGAGCCTCCTCTATCGATTCCCTAAAAATTATTCATACGCCCCAAAAGGGGCATGCCGTACAAAATATACCCTGTAATTTTTGCATTTTTCGAGTGTAAGCATCCAAACTTTACAGTTATATTCCTGAACGCCCACTCTATGCACATGCCAATAATTATTTGTCTACGGCCACTGGGGGCGTGGCAAATCAAAACTGAAAAATCTGCAGCTTCTGAGCCAATAACGCGCCAAATAATGACTTTGTGACCTTTGACCTTGTCTTTTGATTTGTCAAATTATATATATATGTTTGTAAAGAATATTTTATTAATACAAAATAACTAAATAACGAAAATATAACAAAAATATCAACATGACCGCACCGGGGTTCGAGCCCACACCTCTACGCTCGCCAACGAACTTAAATCACATTTTCAGAGTTGCCACCTCTCTCATTTTAAGAGATGCCATCTCTCTCGATTTAGGTGCGTATTTTTGCTAAGGTAAGGGTTCTAAGCTTCGATCCTAATTGAAACTGTCTGGCCACCTCCAATGAAAACTTTTAATCTTAAGCTAATTTGAGCGGCGACAGTGGGGATTTAGGGTTAATTCTAAAAAAATATAATGTGATAGATGCCCCTGTGGGCTGCTGGGACGTGAAACAGTATTTCGCTGTCGGTTGCGTCCGACTGCAACGTTTTTACTTGTTTTCTCTTAAACTTTTATATTGGATGTCATCCTATTTAAAGGGTAGAACTCAAAGAATGGTGTTGAGAACATCTTTTTCGAAACAAATCTTCGTTCTTTCAGGTGTACCTCAGCGTACTCATCTCGGACCTTTCCTTTTTACTCTATTTATCAACGACCTTCCCAGTTATATTTCTTATTCAAAGATCTTCCTGTATGCTGATGACGTAAAACTTTGCCTTTCTTATTCTAACACAATCAATCATCTGTAACGAACCTTCGGTTTGCCCCGAGTTTAAGCCAGGCCGCACTCAGCCGACTGTGTGTTCGTGCCAACAAATTTATATGTTGGGCGCCTGCCGATAAATAATAGGTCCTGCTTTTTAAATTTAATAATATAAACTGGTTTGTTTCACGTAGATATATAATTAGTGTAGTACAGCAAAGTGATGGCTTAGGGTATAGCTGCACACGGCAAGGCCCGCAGGGTTCGTAGATGCCGTGAGGAGCACTTCTGCTACGAGCGATCAGCCTCTGAGCCGTCTAGAGGTTGCAGAGCACTCCAGGGTACGCCAGGATACGCGCTGTGTTCTCCAGCGGTTCGCTTTGATCACCACAAGCACTCCTACAACTGGATTTACTCGCTGGCACTCTAGACCTTGTCTCAGAAGGCTTACGTTCTTTCGCACGGCTGTTCTCACTAACCTCACACTCCTGTTTAGGTTATGCTGCCCTAGCACCAGCTGCCGGCCGCACCTCTGCCTCACGGATGCGGTTTGATATGCGTCCAGGATATTCCTCTGAATATCCTTGTAGAAGTCCCACGATGTCCTTGTAGAAATCCCACGATGTCCTTGATGTCCTTGATGTCCCTCGCTGTCCTTCGTTGCACTTTACACTTTCACTTCCGTTGACACTCGGCACTTTCACTTTAAATTGGGATCGACTGACCCAGTGCCGAGCCGTGGGCGCCTTTTTATAGCAGCGCCGTAGGCCCTGCTCCGGCTCTGGAGCGGGGCCTGCCTCGGCTCTCTGTAGCGGGGCCTGTTTCCTCCTCGGGTCTGCCTTAACGGCAACATCGCCTGATTTTGCTCGACGCCAAATACGCGTGATCGCGTGGCAGCCTCTCATTGGCCGAAGCACCGTTATACGCCTGCGAGTAAAAGTAATAGCTACTTTCTC
The DNA here is from genome assembly GCA_018903745.1 of Drosophila repleta. Lineage (NCBI taxonomy): Eukaryota > Metazoa > Arthropoda > Insecta > Diptera > Drosophilidae > Drosophila > Drosophila repleta. The sequence continues at coordinate 402,181 of JAEIGN010000419.1, forward strand.
GAGGCTACGAACGGCACTTCGGCTAGCGGTGCACGATCAACGCAGAGAGTGCGACGCGAGTAAATCGCTGAATCGGTAAGAGCGAGCGAGACGTCCCCTCGCTCGCCATTGACCCTTTCCAGTCGCGAGGGTCGCTCTTACCGTACTCGCGTCGCTGTGTATAACATTTATATGCCTGCACGCCCATACATGCAATTATACAGGTTGAGACGTGTCTGCATATAATGTTCCTCACACTCCCCTCTTTCTTCGGGAAACACGAAAACCTTCGTGTTTAAGTTCGTCCGAAAATTTTAAATTTGGCGCCACTCTAACCGTTCTGCTCCTCTTTGTTTTGCTCCACCCGCATTAATCAGTGTTGCCACCTGGCACGCGATGTCGATCCACCCAGTGGCAACGCCTTACTCACTGCTGATCGACATCCTGCTGGCAACACTGTCAAAACAAACAGGTAAGCAAAACAAAGTGTTTTATTAATATATTTACCAAATTTTAATAAAACTCCCTCGCTGTTTTAGGCAACATCCCTCCTTGATGCCCCTTTGGCTATGCTCCGTCCGCCGCTGCAGTAGATGACCCTATTTTCCTCTTCCACGCGCCGCCAGCCACCCGGGCTGTGTTGTGGCCGAGCATTGGCTGCAGTGGGGGCACCTTTAATTTTGCGAGTTAGTCTCTTGGCGAGATTTGCCAGCTTAGGACCCTGGCAAATGACTCCTCTCACCCTCGGGTATCCACTAATGGGTATACCGGGCTCCGCGGGAAATTTCGGTGCACCAGACAACGTTCGTGGGCTGGCTCTGGGGTGTCGCCACGGGCATTGGGCAGACTGTTTGGCATACTCCTCATTCGCGCACAGCTCCAGCAGATTCGCTGGCCAGTGCGCGAGGATCGGCCTCATCCCTTCTGCCGATTCCCTAGCTCTACTACCCAGACCCTCCAGCCACGTAGCAGAAGTCTGGCGCTGATTTTCCCGCAGGCCCATTCCCGTGAGTCTTTACACAAAAAATTTTTTTTTTTATTGTGTATTTATTTATATATTTTTTTTTTTTTTTAGATTTTTAACTCACACGTACAGGAACACCCTGCATCCTGTGCGGGATCGTCGCACCCAATAGCGGATGCGCTCCGTCCAAACTATCCGTGCCGTTCGGCCCGTCCCTGCATTTTGGATGCGGCTGGCCTGCTCCGCTACCTCCGCCGGCCTCTCCTCGCGCCGCATCTCCGTCCATTGCCCACCCCCAGCTGGCTCTGGGCACGACGTTTGTCGCTGAAAGGTCGGCCTTGGCGGAGGTGAGGGTGCGGGTGCTGAGTGCTGCCTCTGCAGCGTGGGTCTGGGGTCGCCCCGTCTACTTAGTGGCGGTAGCGATGGCGCCGCCATCAAGGGTGTTGGTGACGGTGGCGGTGTGGTCTGAGGGTCCGCCGGTTGCTCCAGCAGCTCCTACAGCCGAAAACCTTGTGGTCACTCGGGAATGGCCAGTAGGCCACGTGTCTGATGTGGCCATCCACAATGCTCTCTTCGTGTCGGGCGTTGACACGCACCGGCGTTGGCCCCGCTTCCTCCTCCTCGTCGGAGCTTGAGATGGTGATGACGTCATCCTCCTCCGGCACCTCTTCGTCCGACTCGTCATACTCATCCGGCACCTCCTCGTCCGACTCGTCGCTCTCCACGATGACGTCGTCCTCAGCGTCCACACGGAATGGCGTGGATGCACGTGGCAGCCGCCACGGCGACGAGTGAAGTGGCGAATAATGCCCGTCGTGTACGTTAGCGCACTGCCTCCCATCACTCGGCCTTAGCGTATGCGCCGCGGAGTCGGGCGTACTCCAGCCTGGGGCTGAGGACTCACCGCTACAGCTCTCGGTGCTCGCGGGTGACCAGCTTCCCTCGGCACTGCTGGTCCCGTCCGCGAAATCCGACGCCTCCAGGTCTAAGTATGCAGAATGCCTTCTTAGGCGCCTCACAGCCCGGCGCCTGGGATGAAAAGGCAGCCGCACGGGGGTCAACCATGCTTTCCCACGTCGAGCCCGGCGCTTAGGCGCCGGCGAGCCGCTCCGGTCGTCCCCTCGCGCCGCTCCAGCGGAGTCGCGGGCCAGCAATCGGGGATCGGCCGGATGAGCCCGCTTGACACCTAAGTCCGGGCATCTAATGCTGCTGTTGTTTGCCTCCATCGCGTTTACGTGTAATAGGCAACCTGCATGCCTACACGCCCCTTATATAGCCTCTGCCACCGCTCTGTTGGCAGCGCTATGGCAGCACCTTACGGATCCTGTGCCCTCCTTTGCTCTCTTTCTAGCACGAGGTGCACTCTTCCCACCACCCAACCTTAGCGCTGACTTCCAGGTCCCTATCGTCGTCGCTTAATTCGCGCCTTTGCCCTTTTTGCCCTTGACGGTCGCATACTTTTGTTGTTGCCTGTTGCCCATCCCAGCTGTGTTTTGTTGTTGCCCGTTTTGCATGTTTGGGCTATGCTCGTGCGATGCGCACTTGTTGTTGTTATTTTAGCCGCTCTCTCTCAGCACAACTGCAGGCGTTTCGCTTGCTCTCGCGACCCCAGCTTCGGCTCGGCTCGGGCGTAGCGACCGCCGCTCAGCTGCCAGCCTTCATTGGCCTCTGTGCCCGGCCGCATTGTTGTTTTTACTTTATCTCTCTCTCTCCCTACTGTACCAATGCTCTCGCCGTGTCTTGAGCGTGCGTGTGCATTTGTAAGTGCGTGGGCATACGCAAATCTAGGCGTGTGGTGGTGTCCGTTTCGGTTTTGCTTTTCGCTCGTCTTCATGAGCCGCGCTGTGCAGCCGAGATTGTTGTTGTTTGTGACGGCGCTCTCTTTCATCACAGTTACAGCTGACACTGTTGTTGTTTGCGGGAATACTGTTCCAGCTGCGATTGTTGTTGTTTTCGGCGTCATTTCGTGCGCATTATTAAATTAGTACATGATAATATAAGGTGAATGGTAGCCTTTGGAAAAACTATCGTCTTTATGGAAAATGTGTCAAAAAACCTATATAGGGTAGTGGTGTCGCGCAAGGCAAGTCATATGAAAAAATTTAAAAGATAAAAATTCATATGATTGTGGAGTGTTGTCTTGCCGGCATAGAGTAATTATGTGATACGATAAAGAATAATGAAGTTTTACGATTGTATTATTAAATTAGTACATGATAATATAAGGTGAATGGTAGCCTTTGGAAAAACTATCGTCTTTATGGAAAATGTGTCAAAAAACCTATATAGGGTAGTGGTGTCGCGCAAGGCAAGTCATATGAAAAAATTTAAAAGATAAAAATTCATATGATTGTGGAGTGTTGTCTTGCCGGCATAGAGTAATTATGTGATACGATAAAGAATAATGAAGTTTTACGATTGTATTATTAAATTAGTACATGATAATATAAGGTGAATGGTAGCCTTTGGAAAAACTATCGTCTTTATGGAAAATGTGTCAAAAAACCTATATAGGGTAGTGGTGTCGCGCAAGGCAAGTCATATGAAAAAATTTAAAAAAAAAAAATTAAAAAATTTGGGGAGTGTTGTCTTGCCGGCATAGAGTAATTATGTGAAACAAAAAAAAAAAAAATGAAGTTTTACGATTGTATTATTAAATTAGTACATGATAATATAAGGTGAATGGTAGCCTTTGGAAAAACTATCGTCTTTATGGAAAATGTGTCAAAAAACCTATATAGGGTAGTGGTGTCGCGCAAGGCAAGTCATATGAAAAAATTTAAAAGATAAAAATTCATATGATTGTGGAGTGTTGTCTTGCCGGCATAGAGTAATTATGTGATACGATAAAGAATAATGAAGTTTTACGATTGTATTATTAAATTAGTACATGATAATATAAGGTGAATGGTAGCCTTTGGAAAAACTATCGTCTTTATGGAAAATGTGTCAAAAAACCTATATAGGGTAGTGGTGTCGCGCAAGGCAAGTCATATGAAAAAATTTAAAAGATAAAAATTCATATGATTGTGGAGTGTTGTCTTGCCGGCATAGAGTAATTATGTGATACGATAAAGAATAATGAAGTTTTACGATTGTATTATTAAATTAGTACATGATAATATAAGGTGAATGGTAGCCTTTGGAAAAACTATCGTCTTTATGGAAAATGTGTCAAAAAACCTATATAGGGTAGTGGTGTCGCGCAAGGCAAGTCATATGAAAAAATTTAAAAGATAAAAATTCATATGATTGTGGAGTGTTGTCTTGCCGGCATAGAGTAATTATGTGATACGATAAAGAATAATGAAGTTTTACGATTGTATTATTAAATTAGTACATGATAATATAAGGTGAATGGTAGCCTTTGGAAAAACTATCGTCTTTATGGAAAATGTGTCAAAAAACCTATATAGGGTAGTGGTGTCGCGCAAGGCAAGTCATATGAAAAAATTTAAAAGATAAAAATTCATATGATTGTGGAGTGTTGTCTTGCCGGCATAGAGTAATTATGTGATACGATAAAGAATAATGAAGTTTTACGATTGTATTATTAAATTAGTACATGATAATATAAGGTGAATGGTAGCCTTTGGAAAAACTATCGTCTTTATGGAAAATGTGTCAAAAAACCTATATAGGGTAGTGGTGTCGCGCAAGGCAAGTCATATGAAAAAATTTAAAAGATAAAAATTCATATGATTGTGGAGTGTTGTCTTGCCGGCATAGAGTAATTATGTGATACGATAAAGAATAATGAAGTTTTACGATTGTATTATTAAATTAGTACATGATAATATAAGGTGAATGGTAGCCTTTGGAAAAACTATCGTCTTTATGGAAAATGTGTCAAAAAACCTATATAGGGTAGTGGTGTCGCGCAAGGCAAGTCATATGAAAAAATTTAAAAGATAAAAATTCATATGATTGTGGAGTGTTGTCTTGCCGGCATAGAGTAATTATGTGATACGATAAAGAATAATGAAGTTTTACGATTGTATTATTAAATTAGTACATGATAATATAAGGTGAATGGTAGCCTTTGGAAAAACTATCGTCTTTATGGAAAATGTGTCAAAAAACCTATATAGGGTAGTGGTGTCGCGCAAGGCAAGTCATATGAAAAAATTTAAAAGATAAAAATTCATATGATTGTGGAGTGTTGTCTTGCCGGCATAGAGTAATTATGTGATACGATAAAGAATAATGAAGTTTTACGATTGTATTATTAAATTAGTACATGATAATATAAGGTGAATGGTAGCCTTTGGAAAAACTATCGTCTTTATGGAAAATGTGTCAAAAAACCTATATAGGGTAGTGGTGTCGCGCAAGGCAAGTCATATGAAAAAATTTAAAAGATAAAAATTCATATGA